>JAXCHB010000100.1:4205000-4727500 GCA_036926305.1 Uropetala carovei
GGTAACTTCCGATTTAAACTCGAATCCGGTCCGCAGAAGAATTTGCAACTTCCAGTGTGGCCCGACGAAGGATTCGCAACCACCGATGTGGCCCGCCAGGTTGAAAAGGTTGAGCACCACTGCGTTATCGAGCTCGTCTCACGACTGAAAACAATTCCAGAACAAGCACTAAAGTATCAAAAGTTTAAAAATTAAACAGCAGTTTTGGTAGTTCCAATAATCATAAAAGGCTATGAAAAACCAGATGCGCATTTCGGCCACAACAGATCGTATTAAAAAAAACTTCCTTTGTACAGGGTGGCGGACGAAATGATCCCTTTATCTTTAATACTGGCGGGAAAACTCGCGCCATCCTCCCTCGTGTTAGCTACGCGGTATCTCCACAAACTAGTGAATTCACCCATGCGATTCACTCTCCGTCCGTATTTTAGTTGCTGTTTCATTGTAAAAAAAAAACAAATAGGTGATCATTTTCGTGCGCCATAGGATCTAGTTCCGGTGAATCGCCACTGAAGGCGGCCGCACTGCAGCCGAAATACGCATCCGGTTTTTCATAAACATATTATGGCCACTGGAGGTACCTAAGAAAAGTATTTAATTTTTCTGCTTCTGTTACTTAAGCGCTTTACTAACATTAAAGTTTACCAATGGGTGTCCAGGAGTGTATATCCTTACTGTTTTCTCTTTCTACTTCATTTTATATCATGATAATTGATTCCGGATTCGCTTCCCGACAAGATTTTCGGATAAAAAAAAAACATCGAAGCCGGGAAAAAAAAATATTCCGGGTACGACCGTACCGGTTCGTCCTCGAAAGGAAATGGCGGCTCGATTTATTTTCATTATAAAAAAAATCGAACGAATGATAAAGAAAAAAAATCCAGCTCGAAAACTGCTGGATTTATGAATACGATTTCCCTCCGCCAAATTCATCTTTTTCGCCGTTCTTACCCCGCCCTCTAGGAACATTTATTATGGGCCTGGAAGGGTATCGGAGGGGAGTAAGGGGTGGGGAAATGACGGTGGGCGGAGGAGGTTTTTTTTTTTGAAGAAGCGTAGTTTAATAAATTGGGTTTTTATCGTGTCATTTGGCCGAAAAAAAAATAGCTCGACGATTCGGGAGTCGTGGAAACAAAAGAAAAACGATGGGGTGACTCTGACGGGAGAAAAATGCTAGAATGTAAGAGGAAGGAACGAAATTGAAACAAAATGAAAGGAACGACGAAAGGACACAAAAAGGACCCGTGTGAAAATTCGTCGAGTAAAAAATGCGGACGTGCCGAGGAGGAAGAAAGGAGGGAATAAATGCGGAGATAAGCGAAAATAAGAAATAAAAAAGAAACGCTAGGGGGGGCAGTGTCGTGTTTATACGCACGTATACACGAACACGATGGACGTTGGGGGAGAACGGTACCGAGATAATGTTATTGGTAATGGATCGACGTCAGGACCCTAGTTTTTTTTATAATCAAATCAACTAGGGATAGAAAGAGAGATAATATACATGTTTATGATAAACCGAAGAAAAAATTGTGTCTGAAATAGCTTCATATCGATTTGTCATAGTATAACCGTTATATGTGTATGCAGGTATATAATATTTACGGCGAAATGGTACGTTTTCTGACGTCCTCCCATCTTCAAATAAGAAAATGCATGTAGAGTAGAATATTTCTCAGACTGAAAACTTCCTGTCCATTTCAACAAATGTTTTCTTCTCCCTGTTACTCCTATATATTTATATATGTTAATTACTTTTGATCCGCATATTGTGTTTTAACACCATCTTAAAAACTATGACTTAGTCAGTGCTTATACGACAGTAGTATTAACTGATAATTCACTAAAGAGGTCGATGCCTTGTGGAATACCATAAAAGATTCACGTAATACAATTAACTCTCGCTAATTTCTGCATGAAATAATATATTTTCAGGTTGCATAGTTATTCAAGCAAGACGCAGAAGATATATAATCAGATTGGTTACTTCGCATTCAGTTTAAATTTTCGATTATGTACTATATATATTGTGATTCGAATTATTCAGCATTCACGATTCTCTCGAAAGTTTACGGTTTTTCTCAAGCTCATCATATTGGTGTGAGCTCTTACGAAGCTTCTTTTAAGTTAGAATTTCTTCTCGATGCAGAAAAAATATATTATTTTATCGCTTAGTCCCCCGCGACGTTAAAAAAAAAAGGAAGATCATTGCTCGCCTCATTTTTAACGACTCCCGTTTAAAAGACTTCGTAAAGTTCCCAATGATTTCAATCTCGGATTTTTTCCCTCGACTGCGACAGTGATTTCGCCGTTAAAAACGATTTCGTTTTGTTTTCCTCTCTTTATACGAAACCACAAACTGCATCGGGATAAAAACTCTTCCCGCGCGAAACAAAAAAAACTCATTCGCGCTAAAAAAAAAAAAAGAACGCAATCCTAAGTTTACCGGATTTCTCTTTTTTTATTATTTAAGAGCACGACTTAAAACTTACGTACATTAGATTTACTCCTACCTTTTGATTAAAAAAAACCGACCGAAATGCCAAAACGGCGTCCCGATATGACTACGGACAAAACTCCCCCTTCTCCCAACTACGGGAACGAGAAACATTTTCGGTGAATGGTAAAACTGATAAAAAAAACAATTCACCCGTAACAACAAGCAGAGAGTTATAGCGTGTTCGAGAGATACGTTTCCATGCTGTGTTTCCTTTCTTCCTCTTTTTTACGATTAAAATAAAAAATAAAGAACCAGAGTGAGAGAGATGAACGTGTGAGAATAGAGATATACCACTTGCTGCAAAACGGTCCGTCCTAAGAAATCCGCATCTTTATTACTTTCCTTGCCTTTTTATTTTACCTCATCCTTGCCGTTGCTCTCTCCAGCGAGTACTAGATAGGGAGAGAGAGAGAGGGACGAGTCCTTTGCGACGACTGACTGTTTTGGAACTGCGCGGTAAAAACGGAATTTTTATTTCGAGTCGGTTTTCGCCACTCCTCCTCGTGCGACCCTCTTTGAACGAGAAGTTGCGGGAAGGGAGAGGAGGGAGGGAATGGTGAGGAGAGAGGAGGGGGAGAGAGAGAGAGAATATGGAGGGAAGTATAGGAGGGAGGGAGAGGAGAAAAATGAGGACGGATTGAGGGATGAGATGAGGAAGGGAGGGAGGAGAAAAAGAGGGAGAAGGATGGAGAAGGGGGAAAAGAGAGGAGGGAAAGAGGGAGAAGGGATGAGGGAAATAGAGGGAGAAGGGATGAGGGAAATAGAGGGAGAAGGGAGGGAAAGAGGAGTAGAAGGGATGAGGATAAAAGAGGGAGAAGGGAAGAGGATAAGAAAGGGAGGAGGAGAAGAGAGGAGAAAAAGGGAAGAGCAGAAGGAAGGAGGAAAAGTGAGGGAGAAGGGAGGAAAGGGGAGCAGGGAAAGAGGAGAATGAATGAGGATAAGAGAGGAGGATAAGAGAAGGAGAAGATAGGAGGAAAAGGGAGGAGCAGGAGGAAAAGGGAGGAGCAGAAGGAAGGAGGAAAAGAGAGGGAGAAGGGAGGAAAGAGGAGGGAAAGAGGAGAAGGGATGAGGATAAGAGAGGGAGAAGGGAGGAGGATAAGAGAGAGAGGAGGAGAAGGGAGGAGGAAAAGGGAGAAGGGAAGAGGAGTAAATGGAGGGAGGACGATAAAGATAGGTTATGAGATGAATAAATGGAATGAGTGAGGGGATGAATAGAGAGGTACATAGAGAGATGAAGAGAGTGAAGGAGAGTTAAGGTGGAGGAAGGTAGTTGTGCAAAGGGGAGAAAGAAAAGGAAGGATGGATGGGTGAAGGAGGAATGAAAAAAAAAGGAGGGAAAATGAAATGGGGGAAAAGGAGGGAAGAGGGAGAGAGGCGCAGAGGCAGGGAAGGAGTTAAGGATAGGGACGTGTGATATAGAAAAGATGGAGGGAGTGATAAGATTGAGGGAATGGAGATTGATAGTTATCCGTCTTTATTAGCGCGTGACGGAGAGTAGTAATTCTCTTTCCGCATCTAATCCTTTGCCATGTCGAAAATCACAAAATAAATTTAACAAACGTCACATAGTAACGTTGGTAACGGAAAGAGAAGGATATTTGTGGGGGGAAAATTACGGAAAAACTGACTAAATACAAAAAGATGGAATTATTAGGAAATATATCTTTTATGCGTGAGTGCACAAGACTAATCACAAATGTGAACTTGGAGTCGAAATAAAAAAGATTTACTTGGTAATTCCACTTATTTCACCCGATGATGTTGCACAGCAACGAAACCTAGGTCGTTTTTTAAATACATTTTTGTGGAATTACCAGGTAAATCTTTTTTATTTCGACCATATGAAGTAATTCCATCAAGTTACGCCTGAGACTGTTAACTATGTGAACTTGGAGGAGAAAATTTCTGAACTTGACAGTTTGACATGCCTGCTATACAGTAACGTTAATATGTATAGTGTACGCACTATACTTGTATAAGAAAAATTTATATCTTTATCTTTAACAAAAGGATATCAGTGAATATGCAAAATTATATACACTGCCCCCCGGTTATAACGCCGTAGGTTATACCACGGGTCTTCCTCCCTATTTCTTGGAAAGAAAGTCATTTTTTTAGTATGTACTAAAGTAAAAACAACAAAATATATTGACGTTTTAAGGAATCGATTAAATAAATTTCTTCTACTCACTGTATATTGTTTTTTATTTGAATTTTGTCGTTTGTAGCAAGTATATAAATTTATAAAATGAAAAGTCATGTCCTCGGTTATACCGAGGTTGTCTTATAACGCGGGTCGCAGCTCCACTCCCGATACCCCGCGGGGAGCGGTGTACATATATATTGCCTACCATTTGCATTATAATAAAGATTATTATTAAAGAAAATACAAAAAAGGAGCTAGCAACAAGACGCGATAAGGAGAGAGGGTGCGGGAAAGGCACAGGTAGGGAGATAGCGACAAAGGGAGTAAACGCGAGGGAAATGGCTTAGAAATGCGAAGTTAAAGGAAGAAAGGAAAGAGAGTACAGAAAGAGCGAAGGAGGAAGGAGGGCGAGAGAAAGAGAATAAAAGGAAAGATAAAGTGTGGGAGTCTGGAAGAGGGACTTGAAGAAAGAGGAGAGGGAGACATGCATTTCTCGCGGGACAGAGAACACGGCCGCATTTGACGAATCATTCGTCTCGAGCGTTTTGTTCGTGATTTCGTGGCGACTGTCAGGAGGAGACCACCCGCCGGAAACTTCTTTTTTTTTTGTTATTTATTCCGCGAAGTTCGCGTGAACCCGCTTCGTTTTTGTTTCGTTTCGTGTTGTTTCCTTTTTTTTTCGAGAAGAAAAAAATTGGGGGAGTGGAAGGGATTGAAGGAAGATAATCGAAATGAAACAGGGCGTTCCTATTTCGAAAAAATCCTTCCGATTCGAACCTTGAGTGGAAAATACCGTATCGCAAGAAGAAGAAATAAAAAAGTCTAAAATCGCTCTCGTATAATGACGGTCCCATTGCGATGTGACGTCCGCGATACCTATTTTCGTGAAAATTTGACGTCGAAGATTCGAGGGAATGAGTGATTGCTTCGGATTGAAATCGAAAAAAAATTCTCTTTTTCGATCTCATGCTGTATTGTGTAAGGGTAGCCAAACTTTCGTAGTTTTCGACGCCATGTCCCTTCGAATACAATCCTTCTAGACGCGTGTGTGTGATTTTCCCGGAATTTTCGTGATAACGATTGAACGATTATTTACTAAAAATGTTGCAATAATATTATATAACGCGTTAACTTTCTTCAGACTGGAGACCGTGAAGATGTTGGTAAATGAGCAGTGCATGCTATTCATCTATTATAGGTACTTAAGATTGGAGTCGCTTAGATTCTTACGATTTGTTTAAAACTGATAAAAAATGTGATTTATATAAGTGGGAGTAGTATTTTTTCAAATTGTAGATTATTTTTGAAACTGAAATATTACTTTCCAGAATAAGCACCTAAGTATAAAAAATTGAAAAATTAAATGCCTGTCTTAGGTATCTCCAATAGCCATAACAAGTTTATAAGCACGATCTTCGCGTTTCGGCTACAAAGCAGCCGTCTTCAGAGGCGATGCAGTAAAAGTTGATTCTAAAAAAGAACTTTCGGACATAAGACGAGCTTGATAATTCTCTAGTGAACTAATATTACACGATTTTCTTACTGTGCTTGCTAAATTTGACATTTTTGAGGGACCTACTTAATCATTTGGAATCGTTTGAATTTCTATTCAATTACCACTTCATTGTGGGATCATGATTTACTTACAATTTTTTTATTTTTTTTTAAATCATATGCTGCCTACTCAATCGAATCATATTCTAAATACGAAAAAAATAATTACTGTATTTGTAAGTCCTCTCTATTAACCCTAAAGATTACTATTTTCGTATTGTACGAATTCTGGGGAAACAAAAACTGTTTTTCTTTCGTGGAATTTGGTCGTCCAATGATGTTGGTTTCGCCCCTCTAAAATCATAATCGTTTTATACAAACTTCCCGCTCTCAAAAGATCATGTATTTTTTTTACCAGGTTAAATTTCCTCACTACATTTTTTCCATCTCCGCCTCCATGAAAGCGGTATTAACATAAGACGGGAAGAAAATTCGTACAATTGCTCTGCTTTCGAAATATCCTCATGAAGCATGCTTTCGGCAATTCATTAGAAAACGTATTTAATGCACTTATAGTTTATCTGCATGCAGGGCCGGCCCGAGATACGGGCGAGCCGGGCAACTGCCCGGGGCGCCAAAGTGTTGGGGGCGCTATCCCGATCATCTATCTATGCATTACTTGCAGGCGAGTAAATATTGGACAACAATTTATAGCCTGGGAAAGGCTGGAATCTTGATGACGTTCCTTTTACTTTTCATTATCAATAAGTTTTACAAATCGATGAAAAATTAACGTGTCTTTTGTAAATATCTGAAAAACATTTACAGTAGGGGTGCTGGAGTGCTATCTTGCCCGGGGCGCCGAAATTCCTCGGGCCGTCCCTGTCTGCATGTGACTCGAAGCATCTAAACTCGGGTAGTAAGCTACGATGCAAATGTTATTTGTCTTTCGATCTTCTTTTTATGGAATACCGCAACATTAAGACCAGAACCGTGGAGTTTGTCTTTTAGAAAATGTTCTTGCTGTAAATGACGCAATTCAACTAATTTGGGTTATATTACTTCGGATTAAACTTGCATTTGATTCACAAATGTTGGCTCATGCTTCGATTACAGAATCGAAGAATTTTTCGGCGCTCGTAACTGTAACTTTTTACGGATTCTGGCTTTAATTTTAAATGCAAACAGCCATCCTAACACGAATTTGATACAAAATGGCGAACGCTCCAATTTTTTTTAAAACGTACAGAAGTCAAATTTCCATAAAAAATGTTAAATGATTTCATTTGCGAAGGCTGGTTTTCTCCTCTCGAATGAATAAAATATGAACCGAAACGCGTTTATTTTTCGAAACACAAAACGAAATACGCTATTTTTGTTCAAAAAATGCCTAATTTGTTTAATGGATTTTTTTAATGAGACGTTTGAAAAGCGCTCAAATAAAATTAGAACGATTACAACTCTTTTAATACCCTAAACCAGGGATGCCCATTACGTCTTCCATGGGCGACCGGTCGCCCTTTAAGAGGGTCTGTGTCGCCCACGCATCCATCCAGGCATTAAACTTATATGCCTGAGTAAGGAGTTCTATTTTCTAATATGAACTTAATTAAATCAAAAAACCAGAAATGCTCTCACTAATGAACATCTCGAAGACTGTTTACTTCTCTCTGTTTCTAGTTACATGCCCAATTACCATTCACTATCTGAAGATATGCTGTGTAAACGTGCCCATAATCGCGCAAATCAAGATTAAATTAAATTAAATCAATCAGTTGTATAATGTTGTTTGATTTATAATGTATAATAAATGCATTTTTCGGTAAATTTGTAGTCTAATTCATTCTTAAAATCCCTCTTTATGTATTGAAAAAATAAGTAGCCCGCAAGACAATTACCAGGATGAAAGTAGCCCATGATATGAAAAAGTTTGGGCACTCCTGCCCTAAACCATTAAGAGAGCAAGTTCCTAATCACAATTCGTTTTTCGTCTGTAAGCGAAAATTCTTTCGTTTCCTCGTCTGACATGTTCTAAAGGCGCAATTCTGGAGAATTCCCCGAGGTATCGATATACCGACCGATGTATCAAACGATATATCGGTCGAGATATCTTTTGCATTCTCCCTAACAGTGTTTTTGTTTGCAAATACATATTTCTCTTTCGTATAACAAGGTATTACCACCAATCGAAAACATATCTGTAATATGGCCAGGAAATAAACGCCCGAGTACGTAAAACAAATTATTCCATAACTCTGACAGAGGACATCCACATTTCAATGGACACGAATTGGAAATTAAATTGAGACCGCAAAAAAATAATACGAAATATTTTATGATTAACGAGAGGTTCAGGAAATGGAACGTGTGACCTAAAGTTCTCTTAAACTGTCGCGTGCTTTTAGGAAATAGCTGTTTGTTTTTTAGATGCCGACGGAGATGGTGGAAAGGATTGTGTGAAGAGGTGAAGTTCGGTGGGGACCTCGAGAATAACTATGCAGTAGCTCTGAAGACATATCTTAAACCTAGAAAATTCTATCTCCGTAAAAAATGTAATATATGCATGTAATAATAATATCAAATGTTAACTAAGCTTTTAGTGATTCCTGATGGAGTCCTACTAAGTTAGGGTCTCTTCAGTGGATGTTGAGTATAATTAAATTTCGTTACTATTTAGCATACACTATTCCCTGTAATTAAATATAGTTTCTGTAACAAGTGTAGTAACTTTTCGGACATGTCAACATTTTCGAGATTTTTTTCATGTCGAGAAAGCGCGAATCGTAAAAAGAAAAGAATGAACACACCAACTTTTTACGCTTCTTTCCTTGTAGAATAAACAGATCCGAGTCGTTAAATCCAGCCATCTTAACTTAAAAATACTCGATTGAATTTAGGTCCGGGCGTTTATTTTTTCATCGTTTTCTTTTTCGAGAAGAGGATGCGGTTGACGCGTCACGTCAACCACATCAAGCATCTAATTTCGTTTTTAACCCCTACATCCTGCTCGACGTACACGTGTACGGACATTTGCCATACCCCCTCAGCATCGATGGTTAGTACACACGTACGGAGCCTGACTTAAATTGATCCAAGCCTACATTTTAGAGCGACAAATTTACCTAATCCTCCAAAAGAAAAATAAACATAAATACCGAGGATTTCGAAATAGAGTCGAACTTCTATAACTGGAACGTATATAACTCGAATTTTCCATAACTCGAAGTGAATTCATCCTACAGAACAAAATATTTTTAGTGTTATTTTTCTTCCATAATTCGAATTTTCTATAAGTCGAATATCGTTTTGATTCCCTTGAGATTTGACTTATAGAAGTTTCACCGTACGTTAGATTGACCCCTTATGAGCAGTGCTTCGCAACCGGTGTGCCGCGGCACACTACTGCGCCGCGGTGAAATTTGAAGTCATAGGCAAGGGAAAAATGCTCATTTATTCTTCTGATGCTGATACTACAGAAACCAAATATCTCTCATTGTACGATTTCTTATGCTGTCTGCGCTACTACTTGGAACCGCGGTGCGCCGCCAAGTTTGAGTGAACCCGAAAGCGTGCCGTGAAATTTAAAAGGTTGGGAACCCCCGCCTTTAGAGAGGAGGACAGGAATCAGAAAATCTCCCACGAGATGGGTCCAAAGTCGCGAGTTTCCAACATAATTATTTTTTTCGACGCCTAGCGCTAGGCGAGAGGAAATGAAAACGCTCAGGGTTTTTCTATAAACATAGAAACCGATTCGTTCCACCTCCCCCTTCCGATCTTTCTTCGCGTGTCTCGAATGCGTGGCTTTTTTTTTTTTTTAACGTTCCGCCGAAGCACGCGTCCGACCGCACGTATCAACCGCGTTTCGCTCTTCGAAAGTCCTCCCCCGTCGGACCCGTTTTAAGACGCGGATTCCTCGACCTTCCTTTTTTTATTTTATTTTTACGACGCTCCGCGAAAATTTTACGATGATGGAGGAGGAGAAAAAAGAAGCGGGCGCCGCTGGCAAGTACGTCGTCGGTTGAATGGTAGCGTTCAGAGATATAAACGGGGGACGTCACTTGTTACTATCGCGCGGCATAAACAGTCCGATTCGCGTATGACTATGATTCCAATCGCCAATTGTTCGAATGATTTATTTTTATTATGCGTTCTATCCACACTCTTTGCGTATACGTGGCCCCTTTTAACTATAATCTTGTCGTTCAGGCTCTCGTGTATGTTCGAGGAAAGGGTTGTGAAATTTGCGTCGTGAATAATGTTTTTCGATCACTTTTTGCAGACGCTGATATCCCGTTAAACACAAGCAATGCATTACGGCGAATTTTACTGTATTATTTCGCATTTGCATCGATCAATTTTCTAGGCAATTTTCCCAGCGTGGAATGGCTTATAAAAAATTATAAATGCATCACGCATAGGATAAACCAGCATTGGGCAACATTTTCTACGTTGGTGGCCGCGAGTTTCTCGGCGGGCCGCATTGTAAGTTGCCAATGCTTCAACGGGCTAGGTTTCAATTTAAATCGTATGTTAACTAGAGATTATGAAGTATTATATCAATGAAAATCGAGACTAAATTAAGTTTATAGGGTGAGCATTTCGAAATCAAGTGTTTTATTATCGTAATTTGAATGTGTATTATATGAATTTGCGTTAAATCTCCTTTGAGTCATAGCTTCGCGGGCCGCATAAAACGCTCTCGAGGTTGCTCATCACTGGCGATAAAATGTTAAAATTTTTGGATTTCAACTAAAAAAATAATGCAGCCAATGTTCAAAAATCCGGAATTTAATAATTCGAAACGCGTCAGAATTCGTACGGTTGGTTTGAAATCCGAACAGCAAGTTTGTGTTCTCGTTGTTTTATTTAGCGCGTGTATGTTATCTGTTGATTCAGAATACATTTATTCTCACATTGTATTTTTTATCTGAAACCCAGAGACCCTGAGTCTTAATTCATGCATTCAAAACATTCGCGTGTTTATTTAATTTATTTAGATTAAATTTTATCATATTAATTACACTTGCCGGCCCCGGTGGTGGAAGGGCTAGCGTATTGGCCTACCACCACTAAGGTCGCGGGTTCGAATCCCGCCAAGGGCATGGATGTTTGTGTCGTTTTCATAATTTCATATTTCATCAATCATGTATGTGTGTCTGACGTGGAAGGCAACGGGAAACCACCACATCATATTTGTTTATTCCCTAGTCATTTCAAACCAACCTTAGGGTTGAAAACTATGAATGAATGAATTACACTTGAACATTCATTTACACACCTGTAAATTTATTACGCACAAGTGCCATTCAAAAGTAATTTCTTTACCATACACCACGGCATGAGTGTCATACCGTTCGAGAATCCGTAATTTCCAGAAATTCGTACACAGCTTGATCCAAAAATGCTTTCGGGTTTTTGAACTTTTGACTTTATAAGTAATCTTGCCATATTGACGAACAATACATGAGAAAATTACTCGATATCTTTCCCACGTGTCTGCGTAATTTTTGAGAGCGTAAAATATAACAGAGTCTCGTAAATTCTTTAAATTAGCGAATTTTTCAATAATTTTCGTTCGTTTCGACCTTAGGCGTAAATATGTCACTCGTGTGGAAATATATCGATATTTTACGAATAAAAATTTATCGCAATAAATAAATAAATATATATATAAATTATGACGGACTAAGATCTAAATGACAGTACTGGAATGGCTTTGACGAAATGTTTTCTTCTTAAAACCAAGCTACCTGCTAAAATTCAACGTGAAATCAAAAATAAATTTTGTTTCTCGGTGAGAATGTTCTTATGTTTAGATACATTTCATATTTTTACAATACTAATATTTTGAAAATAAAAACAATGTATGCTACCCGCGCCTTGTAAATTGTATTAGTCGAAGTTTCCCGCTGATCTTAAAAGGATGGACAAGTCAGGCAATTCCCGTCATGGTTAGTTTTGCATAGATTAAATAAAAATTGAACGTAATGAAACGTTCTTTTTTTAATTTTTAAATCTAAATCGTTATTCCACGAAAAAATATATTTTCGCCCTCTCTCTCTCTCTCTGGTTTCCTCACAGTTGTATAAATCAAGCGAATGGTGTGAAAGAGAGAGAAATCAACACGGCAGATGGATTCATTTTTTTTTATAACGTTGGAAGTAGAGGATAAGTGTCGGATCGTATTGTTTTTAACGATTCTTGTTCTGGCTTGTATCCCACGCACTATTTTTGGATCTCGGTAAAGCTTTACGAATGGAAGTGCCTGAATAACTTTTCGGCCTTCGTCGTTAAATCACGTGTCGAAATATCGCGTTTATTTAGCGGAAACTCGCGCTTGAAACAAGAAAAAAAATATTTCCTTAAAAGCGCTCGGTTTGATTGAGTAAACGAGTTCGTCTTATGGCTAATAATAACATTATTTAAGGATTTAAGGATCAAAAATTGACAAAATGAAGTATTCGTCTCACGTATCAGGTATATCCAGTAGCCATTACAATGTAGCCGTCTTTAGGCGGTGATTCATCGAAAGTAGATTCTCAAAAAAGGAACTCTTCTCTATTTTTTTTGGCGAATTGCCACTGAAGACGGCCGTACTGTAGCCGAAATTTGCGTCTTGTTTTGCATAACCTTGTTGTAGCTATTGGTTATACCTACGATAAGTACTTATTTTTTCATTTTTTTAAATATTGGAGCGATAATTTTTTTAAACACGCGATATCAAAATTTATACATTTACAAATAATTATTTTGCATTTGCTTTTAGATTATCTTCGTAATGAACTGTTTACATGGTCAATATAATACGGACCAGTCTAAAGCAATAAGGGCAGCGAACGAAACGTGAACTGCAACTGAACCACTAGACGAGCTGTATATATCACTTACTTGGTTAAATCTATTAACCGAGATTTGTAACTCAAATTTAAATGTTTACGATAATGTTACCCAAAGTAATTACCAAATTTCTGTGTTACTTAACATTTAAGCGAGAAAAGCAACTGATTTTAAGCTCTAGCAACGTACAGTCTGGGCTAAATTTAACGAAGAAAATGAGCAAGGAAAACAATTATCTCGGAATAACTTTTCCCGTTAATTCGCAATTAAAACAAATTCAAGGCTAACCGCGATATGATAAATCTCCTCACTTTTAATTAAGACAGAATCGTTTCAATCCCTTCGAAACCGACGAAACTTCTTAACGTAATGAAAGAAGCGTCACTATCTCCGTCCGTCTTCGAAGGGACGAAAGAGGACGCGATTTCGAACCGATACGCAATCAATCGATAAAACGCTTTGACGAATTCCGTGATGGATAAATAACCAATCAAAACGTTACGAGAGAATGAGCGGACTGATTGATGAATGCGGTCGCTTTTTTTCTCTCTCTCTCCCTCTTTTTTTTATCAATTTTCCCCGCTTAAAAGACAATGTCCGAAAGATGAATGGGATCGGTTGCCAGGACGACAATTGATTCGACGAATACGTCAGCGTTGCCACTCTGCGAAATGTATTGCCCATCCCTCTTCCTCCTATCTCTCTCCCTTCCTCCTCCCTAACTCCCGCACTCTCTTTTCCTCCCTCTCTCTCTCTCTCTACCTCTCTCTCTTTCCCTGTTCTTCCGTCTCTGTCACGATATCTCGTGCTCTCATCCCCCATTATCCCTTGGACTACTCCTCTTATCTCTCCTTCATTCCACGCTTACATATCCTCTCCCTTTTCATTTTCTTCCCTATTTCCTTCCTCTTTCATCCTTTCTCTCCCCCCCCCCCCCTCTCTCTTCCTCGATTTCTCTTTTTTAGGCGCGTTTCGCTTACAGCGTGAGAGCCTATTATCGTCGGTCGGTCGGTCCGTCCGCCCGCATGTTCGTTCTCGGCTTCTACCGAACGGATTTTCATGAATATTAAGGACATACAATCAAATATAGTAAGAAAATCGCAAAAATGAATCACGTACACCAATCAGGGGTACCACATTACTGGTGACAAAAATTAAATTTTCGTCATATCTCGTAAAGTATTAGTCATATCAAAATATGTTTCAAATAAAAGTTGTAGAACCGGTAAAGAAGAGTATTTCCTCCCCTATACATTTTTATCGTAGAAGTAGCCGTTATCAAGAAAATCAAACAAAAACGTCTTAAATCGAGTTGAACTTCGAAAATTTCTTGCATGTTTACAGTAGGAGAGAAGTAAGGCTTCTGGGACAAAATCCAAGATGGCGGAGACTAGACAGTGGCGTCACCTTAGAAAACCAGAACTAAGAAAGTGAAAGCATGCAGTACCTTGGAGGGGGGGGGGGGGGGGTGCCTCGTGTAGACTGCTTTCTATGGTGCTAGATGTGGCGAGGGGTGCGCCAAGTATGTCGCGAGTTGTCTGAGGATGGGGGAGGTCAACAGCCTGCGGTGATGGAATGTGAATATCTCACAACCGAAGGAAATAGAAAGCTGAGATGGGGGCACAATTTATTTTTTGAGAAAAAGATTCCTTCGGGCTGGGATCGAACCAGCGACCTTCGGATGTACAGTCCACAGCTCTACCTACTGAGCTACCGAAGGTTCGTATTGAATAAATATATTTTATTGGTTTGCTGATGCGAGATGTTGAAATAAAAGAATAGCGGACAAGTTTGAACAGGTTTATTTTCCAAAGAATATTATGACATTTCAGTTCTTTTTATTAATGAGCAAGACATTGAAAATTTATCATCCTCTTCCTTAGGATCATCTTCGTTTTCCCAACAATATACATTTACGCCACATTTGCAGCAAATAGTAACATCTGAAAATCCAGCATAAATAAATCCAAAGGCAACCATCTTGCAAATATTGAAAATAATTTTTTGGAAAACCATCAAATGTAAAAAGTCTGTGTTGCTCGCTTTGAATATAAACGTATTGTTCAATGCACAAATGAACTCGCCACCTCTATGTCGAGGTAGCATGCAATTCACGCCCAAGGACGGTAATGTTTTCATCGATGGGCATCCGAAGACTTGTAGGTTTATAACTCCGCATCCTAAAATCGATGAGATGAATTTACATTTTTCTAAACTCATAACAAAGACTAGGCGGTATCCTGAGGCATATCTCAATAAAACTGTTTTGAAAGCCTATTCATTTTGATGGATATTAAAATTAATTTGAGAAAATAAGGGGTAAGGGTGTTATTTGAAATGAGAAAACGTCGATCAAGTTTTAGCAAGTTTATTTTTAGTATTCTCCAGAACTTCCAAACGCGTTTTCTCCTCTCTCAGTACTTTGAATTGTATTTGTTTCTGTAAATATAATCTTATTCAAAAATTTTTCAAAAATAATTTGGCATACTTTCCTCCCTATACATACTTCGAAATCGGTATCACTATGATTGAATAGCAATACCTTAATTTCACCCTTATAATCGGGGTCAATAACACCCGCCCCCACCTCAATACCATGGTTCACAGCCAAGCTTGACTTTGAGCCCAATCTTCCATACACACCTTCCGGCATTTCAATTGCAATACCAGTTCTTATTAATGCCCTACTTCTTTTCTTTATCATACAATTTTCAACACTTCTCAGGTCGTATCCGGTGAAGATCTTGAATTTTCGAGAATTTTACATCATAACTCGCTTATTTGAAGAGATACGTGAATGGAACGTTTTGTAAATATATATGAACCTATTAACGCTCTAACCGATGAAATGAATTAAAACTTCAAAGATCGAGTAATAAAAAAAATTTAAGCAAAACTTACAAATAAAAATATGTAGATGACTCACAGTGAGTTACATTATATATTATATCTTATAACGTTAGAATAAAATACTTTTCTAATTTTAGGTACTCCATAATGTGTACCACTATTCGTTACCACCCTAATGAAAAATATGTGGAGGTAATTTGTGAGACATGTGAAGGTTATTTCATATGATACTCTCGATGATACTCTCGACCAAGGAAAATTAATAGCACAGACACCAAGGACTTTAAAAGATATCTGTGAAAGATTGATAGTAAGGAGTTTAATAGAGTCAAAGAAATTAGACGAGGATATCGAGAAGGATGTTTACGCCAAAGTAGAAATCTTGAGACTCCCTCAAAGCATAAAACGAAGATTAAAAGATGCGTCATGGGTGATTGAAATGGAATACACTTCCGATAGAAATAGAAAGTGAATTTGGTAAGCATAGCTTTTCGTTAAACATATGAAAGTACATTTCCTATTCATAATTAAGCGATGAGCTATCCTTATGATACCTGCGCAGAAATATGTCTATATAAGTTGTAACGAGAATTGTATTTTTCTCATTTTATCGATTGCTGCTACAGAATTAACATCATGGAATCCCTCTGCGAAGTGTGCTGCACTTATTTTGACTCACGTTACCGAATCGCGCATGAGAGAAGCGATGTGCATCTCAGACACCTCATCCAAAGGGGTGGAGGACAAAAGATTGTTGAGATCGACTCAGCAGTCAGGAATCGTCTGAAAACCTATTGGGTAAGTGGGAATAAAGTGCATAGAGACATAACTTCGTTTATGGAAGGCATAAAGGAACTTTTAACTGCTAAGGTTCGGGAACAATTAGTCAGTAATGCATTAAAAATAAATATAATTCTAAAAGCACAGTTTCAAAAGGGGGAGGAAACAAACGAAAGGGCATTTAAGACAAAAAACGTTAGAATCTTTCAAAACGATGATGAAGGTGAAATCTTAAATAATCTGTTTGGAAAAATTTTGAAAGAAAAGTCTGAAAGCCAGGCAAAAGGTTCAGGATGGACGTTGAGTGAGATCCTAGGCATAGAGCTGAGGATAAACAAGTACGTACCTTTGAGAGGATCTTCATTCATTGATTTACCGCAGAAAATTAAAAACACGAAATCGGTAATCAATGTTCAAAATTCCGATGAGTTTTGTTTCAAGTACGCCATTTGGGCTAAGAATATCAGCATTCACGCAGAGCGTGTTTCCCTCTACATTACAGAGGAATTTAGAAAAGGGTACGTCTGGGATTGTATCACATATCCAGCAGACCCAAAGTCTATTTCAAAATTCGAAAAAGTTAACAATATTTCGATTAATGTTTTCGGGTTGGATGAGAAAAATAATGTCTATCCTCTCAAAGTGGTGAACGAGGAACTCGATGACCATCGGGACCTTTTGTTTCTGACCGATGGTGAAAAGAGCCACTACTGTTGGATTAGGTGCTTTGAAAGATTAGTCGCAAAGCAATTAACTAAAAACAAAAGAAGAATCTTTATTTGCAAACGGTGTTTCGCGCACTTCCACGATGAAGTGAGGCTAGGGGGACACAGACGGGACTGTAACATCAATGCTCCCTCGAAAATCGTGCTCCCCACAGATGACGACAAGTGGCTTAAATTCAAAAACATTAACCATACGTTTCGAGTTCCCTTCGTCATCTATGCTGATTTTGAATGTATACTTCCAAAATTTAACAATTGCGAACCTTCAGCAGATCACTCCTATTCGACCAAGGTCGAGAAACACGAAGTTATGAGTTTCAGTTTCGTTATCGTTTCTTCCGGAGGAGACGTTTTCGAACCAGTTCTCTACCGCGGACGTGACGCTACTAAAGTATTTCTTGAAAATATCCGGGAGGAGGCTGAGAGAATCGAAACCCTATATAGATACACGGTTCCGATGACACCCCTAACCCCGGAGCAAGAAGAGGCATTCAAAACGGCAGATACTTGTCACATCTGTGGGGAAGAATTAGAGATTGAAAGGGTAAGGGATCATTGCCACCTCACAGGCTTGTATAGAGGTCCGGCTCACTCCGGATGTAATCTAAATTTTAAAATGCCAAATTTCGTACCGGTATTTATACACAATTTATCCGGTTACGACTCTCACTTCATCGTTAGAGAATTGGGGTATGATGATAGACGGATTCATTGTATACCCAATTCGGAGGAGAAGTACATTTCCTTCTCCAAGACTGTAGGTGAGAGATTTACGGTACGGTTTCTAGACACTTTCAGATTCATGGCTTCTTCTCTCTCTAAATTGGTCGCAAATCTTCCGCAAGACAAGTTTCGACACATCAAAAATGTATTTGGAGACAAGTTTGATTTAGTCTCACGCAAGGGTATGTTTCCGTATGAATTTTTAGACTGCTGGGAGAAATTGAACGATGAGTGTTTACCTCCGAAGGAGAACTTTTACAGTAGCTTGACACAAGACAATATTAGCGACGCCGACTATGAATACGCTAAACAAATATGGAGCGAGTTTAATTGTAAAACTTTAGGAGACTATAGTGATTTATATTTAAAGACTGACGTTCTACTTTTAGCAGACGTTTTCGAGAATTTCAGGGACGTATGTATCAATGCTTACTATTTAGACCCTGCTTGGTACTATACCGCTCCTGGACTGACCTTTGACGCTATGCTCAAGTTTACTCAAATAAACTTGGAGCTCTTGACCGACTATGACATGATATTAATGGTAGAGCGTGGTATTCGTGGTGGTATAAGTCAATGTTCAAAAAGATATAGCGAGGCTAATAATAAGTATTTGGACACTTATAATCCTGACGAGGAGTCTCGCTATATCATGTACGTGGACGCGAATAATCTCTATGGATGGGCGATGAGTAATCATCTACCCCATAGCGGATTCCGCTGGCTTAGCTCTAACGAAATTCAAAATCTTAACGTATCAGCAATACCTGAGGATCATCCAAAGGGATATATTTTGGAAGTTGATTTAGAATATCCGATAGAGCTCCACAACGAACATAATGATCTACCATTATGCCCCGAAAACAGAAAACCTCCTGGCGGTAAGCATAGGAAACTGTTGACGACTCTCGACGATAAGACGAAATACGTCATCCATTACGTAAATTTGAAACAGGCTCTCGCCTTTGGACTAAGACATAAGACCATTCACCGCGTAATCGAGTTTGATCAATCTCCGTGGTTGAAGTCGTACATTGATTTAAACACGGAACGTAGGAAAATTGCCACCAACGAGTTTGAAAAAGATTTTTATAAATTAATGAATAACGCGGTTTTTGGTAAGACTATGGAAAACGTTCGGAAGAGGATAAATTTGGAATTGGTTTCCGACGAAAAGAGGTTGGATAAACTAATTTCAAAATCCACTTTCATCGACCGAACGATCATTAATGAAAATTTAGTGATGGTTCACTTACGCAAATCCACCATCAAAATGAACAAGCCTATTTATATTGGGTTGTGTGTTTTGGATCTTAGTAAAACGTTAATGTACGACTTTCACTATCGGAGGATGAAACCCAAGTATGGAGAAAGGTTAAAACTCGCTTATATGGACACGGACAGTTTTATTTATGAAATAAAGACGGATGACTTTTACGACGATATGTTGACGGACCTGGACTTGTACGACACATCCATCTATCCAAAGTGTCACCCATGCTTTTCGGACGTTAATAAAAAGGTGATAGGGAAAATGAAAGACGAATGTAACGGACAAATCATGACGCATTTTATAGGATTACGTAGCAAACTGTACTCCTATAAAATCAAAGGACAGAAGGATACAAAAAAGGCTAAAGGCGTAACTAAAGCCGTAATAGCCAAAGGACTGACATTTGAAGACTACGAGACTTGCTTGCGCAATAATTCTACGGAATATAGAAAAATGAGCACGATTCGATCAAAAAAGCATGAGGTACATACTGTGGAGACGAACAAGGTAGCACTTAGTGCTGAAGATGACAAGCGTTACGTGCGTGACGATGGGGTAAACACTCTGGCGTGGGGGCACCACAAAATTCAAAATTTAAAAAGAACCTGGGAAGAAGCCTTTGACTCCGAAGGGGAACCTGGATAAAACATTAGGTACACCATCAAGTTAATCAGTGTTGGTTATGCCTCTGAGGTGGAAACATCCATTCACCTGTATTTGTGCCGGTCCGAGTTGTTCTGGAAAAACAACTTTCGTTTTAAAGTTTTTAGAAAATTTGTCCAGTTTAGTCGAAGGCGAAATTCGGCGCATAGTGTGGTGCTGCAGTCCTGGTAGTGAACCTCGCTTGAAAGGTATCGAATTCGAAAATCATATTCCGTCTTTCTATAATCCGAGTACTCTGTACATCATCGATGATTTGATGCATGAAGCATATAATAAACAAGTGAGCGAATTATTCACGAAAGGTTCCCATCATTTTGATATCTCGGTTATTCTCATAACGCAAAACGTCTTCTATCAGAGTCCTCAATCGAGAAATATTTCGTTGAACGCAAAGTACATTGTAGCATTCAGAAATCCTCGCGATAAACTTCAATTCGGCCATTTGGCAAGACAGGTGTATCCGGAGAATTCGAGCGAGTTGGTAAGGGTATATAAGGAAGCGACTTGTGAACCTTACGGTTATTTGGTGTTGGACCTTTCTCAAGAGACGGATGATAGATTTCGTTTTCGAACGCGGATATTTCCTGATGAGATACCGATCATTTATTCTCCTTCACATCTGATCGAGGATGAAAAGGTTGAGATCTAACAAACATTTGCTACATGCATTGAAGGTAGCCAAACCTAAGTTACGTAACGCGATTATAAAAGCATCTGACGACGATCTAATTAAGGCTTTGTGCGAATGTTGCTTGAATACGTTGAACGGACACCATAGAATAAATCCTGCTTTGAAGAAGAAACTCGGTAAACATTGCAAGATATTGAGAACACTTTGCGTTAAAAATAAATCCCTAAAACAGAAGAGAAAACTATTGATTCAAAAAGGAGGATTCCTTCCTATGTTATTAGGATCGATTCTTAGCGGGGTGATTGGAAGTCTGATAAAATGAGTTTGAGGAAGATGCTTCTAGTTCGACCCGAGATCTTCGATAGAGAACAATCAAATGTTCGAATGTCGAAATTAGACGATGAGATGCGTAAAATATTAAACACGAGGGATTTGAACGATGTAGACAAGTGGCATCTATACAAGCGTGCGTTAGATACGTATTTAAACGTCGCGGCGGAGAAGAAGAAACCCATTAGTATTCCAATCGTGAAAGAAAGAAGTGAGACCGTGAAAGAAAGAAGAGAGAGAACGCCTGCAGTTAAAAGATCACCATCGACACCGAAGCTGCAGGACATTACGAAACGTCTTAAATTGGATCAACAGCGTATGGATAAACGATGGCAAAACTTAATGGGAAGATTAGATCGCGCGAACGTGTTAGCTCAGGAAACGACGCCAAAAGGAGGACGAGAAATACCAAGACGATCGGCACGGGTCCCAAAACTAAAAATTCCATGGACTCCAATGACGTAACTCTAGAACGGATTTATTACGACCCCGTGAATCCAGCAAGTTTTTCCACAGCAGAAAAATTGCGGAATGCCGCGGATAAAAAGGTGTCGAAGAAAATCGTTCA
This sequence comes from Uropetala carovei, assembly GCA_036926305.1. NCBI lineage: Eukaryota > Metazoa > Arthropoda > Insecta > Odonata > Petaluridae > Uropetala > Uropetala carovei. The sequence goes on from JAXCHB010000100.1 coordinate 4,226,521, forward strand.
AAATTGGTTAGATGCTCAAGATGCATACACGCTGCATAGGCCACTACGTAAAAAATTTCAACGGAATTATTATGACGTTTCATACATTGACGAAACATGGCAGTCAGATTTGAACGATATGCGTAATTTGAAAAAATTTAACAAAGGTTTCGGATACATTTTAACGGTGATCGATTTATTTTCCAAATACGCGTGGACAGTTCCATTAAAGACTAAAACGGGTGAAGAGATTGTAAGTGCATTCGAATCGATCTTCGGGAATAGCGGAAGAACCCCACTTAAGTTACAGAGCGATAAGGGGACAGAATTTGTTAATAAAAAGGTTCGAGATTTTCTCGCCAAGAAGAAAATCAAATTTTATTACACGCACAATCCAGACGTTAAAGCCTCGATCGTCGAGAGATTTAACAGAACATTAAAGACTAAAATGTATAAATATTTCACAAAGTTTAACACTTACAATTATGTAGACGTTTTACCAAAATTAATGGAGGGATATAATCAATCGATTCATTCTTCTATAGGCTTGGCACCATCACAAGTTGATGCTTCCAATGCATTCGAGGTGGCAAAAAGGTTATTGGCCAAAGTGAGGGGGAAAAGTAGAAAGTCGAGGTTTAAGGTGGGAGATTACGTCAGAATCAGCAAAGAGAGAATGCCGTTTGCTAAGGGATATACTCCAAATTATACCACCGAGGCGTTTAAAATTACAACGGTAATTCCCGGGAATGCGGTTTCCACCTACAAATTGGAAGATATGGATGGAGAACCTATCGAAGGTTATTTTTACGAACCCGAACTAAGTAAAACGATCATATCCAGCGCCACGGAATTCAAAATCGATAAAATATTGAGGCGTAGAAGAAAAGGTCGCAGTCTGGAGTATTTTATCAAGTGGAAAGGTTATCCCGATTCGTTTAATTCTTGGATAAAAGCATCGATGGTAAAACGTTTGAAATGAGCGAGTTCTATCTCACTCTCCTTAGCGATAGCTCTCAAGAGTATTTCAAGGATAATACGATAGCTCATTTTTACACAAAACTATCTCAACGAGTGGATTTAAGTAGCGGTGAATGGACAGTAGGTTTGACTGAATTTTCGTATCGAAAGACTCGTGACAACAGGATCCATAGGGATGAGGTGGTTAGGGATAGACGACAAGTCAATATCGAAATGGCAAATAGCACACCTATAACAATAGCTCCAGGGACTTATAGATCTATTCAGCATATGATAGACTCTTTACCGTCTGAGAAGAGAAAACATGCGATGGATATATTGAAGGAATATAGCGCCTGTTCTGAAGATAAAGTTAATATTGAATTTCCTGGCGATTCGCCCGTTACGATCCATCCTGGAACTTACAGTTCTTTAGAAGATATGTTAGGATCGCTGTCGACTGATATGAAAAGAAATTTGTTAAAATGCGATGAAAATGAATCCGATAAGTTAATGGACTTAGCCTTAGATTTAAAATCAATCCTGAATGTTGAATTAAATCAAAGGATGACTTTAGGAAAGAAGAAGATTAATGAGATGAATAAATTAATAGGCGTCCATGTTGAAATTCCGTCAGATTCATTGCTTATTGCGCCTCCTGCAGGAAAATACGAAACTTTGCTGCAGTATATCATCGGTATGATTATACAAGATACTAATGCTCGCTTTGACGATATTTTTTTGCAACTCATTGATTTTATCTACGCGTGCATGGACATATCAGAAGATTTGAAAAAAGTTGTTAATGTGCGAATTGAAATACCGGATAATTCACCGCTAAGAGCACCTCCTGGCACTTTTACGTCTGCTGCAGAATTAATATCTTCGGTTTTAGAACCGAAGAAAAAGGGTGAAATCGATCTCGGTGAAAGGGTGATAAAAGCTATGGATAAACTCGTAAGTTTTCACGTCGAAGTACTACCGAATGATTTGCTTGAGGTTGTTCCTCCAGGATCCTACAGGTCGTTGATGACACTTGTGCAAGTAATATATCAGGGCAGTCATGAAAAAGAGTTGAACAGCGAAGCGAAAGATAGCCTACGAGAAATGGTGGCGAAAATAAACCATGTCATATTTGAAAATCCAAACAATTCGATAGATGTCAACAAAGGAGGGGAATACAGGAAAAAGCGGAGCATCGCACCTAGTAGCGACACGCGATACATTTTTGTTTATACGGATTTAATCAAGCCTCAATTGGTCGGTGATTCGCTCAGCAGATGTTTGCGAATTGTCAGCGCGAACGAAAAAGGTCACAATTTTTTCAATCCTGTTTACTATTTTCCCGTAGAGAAAAGAGAAATCGAGAACGTTGAAATATTACTCGCCGGAAAAGACGGCGAGCCTTACCCCTTCATCGGTGGAACAACACCGTCTCTGTTAGTTTTACACTTTATAAAAGTTTCACAATAGCTCAAAAGCAATCATTATCGCTCAGGATGTCGAGGAACGTAGACCGGTACGCGGCATATTACACCAATCAATGCGGAGGAGAAATCGGCCCTGTTTATCGTGCTAGTTACCGAGTACAGAGGGGGAGGGGATTGGGAAGTTTACTGGCTGGACTCTTTCGTTTCGCGAAACCTCTAATACACAGCGGTCTCAAAGCGGTAGGGAAAGAGGCGGCTAGCGCAGGTCTGGGAGTTTTATCGGATCTGGGCACAAGACCGATTAAGGAAATATTACGTAATCGATTGAGTGAGGCTGGGTCGAACTTGAAGAGAAAAGCGGAAGAAAAAATTAAAACGATGAGCGGATCGGGTTTACGCATCAGCAAAAGACCAAAGTTGATCAAGATAAAAAGGAATGTTAAACGTGATGAACCTCATTCGGGGAGAAAAAGACGTCGCGTTAAGACGAAAACGCATACGGATATATTTTCTAGATAGCTGAGATGGAGCACATGCTCTCCTCGTTGGAACTATTCCGTCCACAACCTTTGCAAACGAATATCTTGGGTAAGCGTATCATTCCCTACAAACCGGTCTCTTCTTTGGACAATCAATCGGTCATCGAATTCGTGGTGAAAGATTCAGGAGATTCGTACAAGGATTTAAACAGTTTTTATTTACATCTCAAAGTTAAGATTTGTAAATCTGATGGTTCAGATTACGCGGATGGGGAGAAAGTACAACCCGGTGTGGTGAATAATCTTCTGCATTCTTTGTTCAAACAATGTAACGTCTATCTCAACGGTACTCTGGTCACGGCTTCGGAAGATTGTTATCACTATCGCAGCTATTTGGAAAAACTCTTGATTTACGGGTTTGATGCGGGTCGCACTAAAATGGCTTGTGAAGGGTGGGATCTTGACGGTGGTGAAAACATCAACGCGATGGATGATGAAAATATAGGCTACGTGACGAGGAAAAGCAGATACGCAAACAGTAGAGTAGTGGAGCTTTACGGAAGACTTCACGCTGACGTGTTTAACCAGCCACTTCTCTTATTGAACGGAGTCGATGTAACTGTTAAATTATTGCTCGCTAGACCTAGTTTCTATCTCATGGATGCGGTAACGGGCACTTCTTTGGTGAAAATCGTCGATGCTACTCTAGACGTGCAGCATTTCGATATCAATCCCTCCATTTTGTTAGCTCACTCCAGAGCATTGGAGCAGACCAACGCGAGATACCCTTTCAAGCGAGTAGAAGTAAAGACGTTTACCATCGCAAGTGGTAATCAATCGTATTCTATAGATAACGCTATAATAGGAAAACTACCTAATACTGTGGTAGTTACCATGGTCGATAACGATGCGTTCGTAGGAAAGAGAGATAAGAATCCGTTCGCACTTTCTCATTACTCTTTGTCCGATTTCTCTCTCATCGTCAACGGGGTTCAAATTCCAGCGCAAGGTCTTTCCATGGATTTCACCACTCAGAAATGTTGGACCCGCGCATATCATTCTCTGTTTTCGGGAACCGGGGTGCATCACAGCGATAGGGGTAATCAAATAACTTTGGATATGTTCGCACACGGTTTCTTCGTTTTAGTATTCGATCTGACTCCCGACGGTTCCGGTAACGAAGAATACGTAGGTTTGACGAATAAAGGTACCGTGAGGATCGATGCTCGCTTCGAAAAAGCTCTCGATAGAACCGTAACGTGCATCGTTTATGCGGAATATGATTCTTCTTTGGAAATCGATAAAAATCGAAACGTCATCACCAGTTTCTCATAAGCCTTCGTGATGAACACGTGCGATATAGAAACTTTACTCGGACGGGATCATCGCACGAGAACGTTCTTTCGCGGAGTTTTTCCTTCGGATAGGTTACCGAAAAGACCATCATCGGGAATTTACATTATAAATTTAGATCCTTCTACTCGACCGGGGAGTCACTGGGTCGCAGTACACGTTTTAAGCGGGTTTAGTGCAGAATATTTCGATTCGTACGGTTATCCACCTCTCGTTCGGTCGATAATAAAATTTTTAAAACCTTTCTCTCTCACTCGAAATCACTCTCAGCTCCAAAGTTTTCATTCGGACGTTTGCGAGGAATTCTGTTGTCTCTATGCACTCTACAAGTCCGTGGGGAAATCCCTTGACCATTTCCTTTCCAAATTCTCCCACCTCGACCCTCCCCTCAACGACTGCCTGGTCGCTCAACTATTCTTCGTCGAGTTCGAGAGAACCAGAGAAGGGAGACGCTGTCATCCCCGATCGCAGAGATGCTGCTCCAAGATAAATAGCCTCGTCGTCGGTTAAATCCTAACATTTGAGAATCAGACTCCGACAAGATGAGACTCGTCGTAGACCTGGTGTGGAGCTCCGACCCCGAGGGCAGCCGCAGCGTGAGGGAGTTGGCGGCCGTAGACGTGAACGGTGAAAGAGTGTTTTGGTGCAGCTTCCAAAAGCCGAGCAAGTGGGTCGCTGGAGGCAAGAAGGTGAAGATTAACGATGCGTTGACATATCACACCGCATCCTTCATCAACGGCATCGTCCCCTACACCGACTTGCTTCCATGTTTGGAAATGATCATCGAGGACGCCACAGCCTTGTACGCGTTCGAAGAAGAAAAATGTGCCTTTCTCTCCGACCTCACCGGCCGCACCTTCATCGACATGAAAAAGGATTTCAACTGTCCTTCTCCAGACTCCTCCTCCTTCCGAACCGTGTCCTGTTTGAACCCGTGCCATCGATTGCGTAAAAGTAATTGCGCATTGCGAAATGCACATTCCTTATCTCATTGGCTGAAATACCAAATCCTAAAGATCGATGCAGATCCATGTTCGGTCTATCCAGAATGTTCCCTACTCCCCTCCTCTTGAGATATATACTCGGCATATAATTGGCGCACTCAGCCTTCAACATGCAGAAGTCTTCGGGTGTAGAGTCAGCGGTTCTCCTTCCTAAACGGAGGCAGATTACCCCATCGTCACCATCCAGTACGCAGACCGCCTCACCACCAATGTCGAGACAGGAGGTCCAAAACGTCGGAGCTGCTATACGCGCCCTTCACGAAAAAGGTGCTGCAAAAATGACGGTGGAAGAGTTACGTCGGCTGCCTCTAGACTTTATGAAGCTTTACGAACCACGAGGAATCCATAGAATACGGGAAATTTACCCAGATTACTGCAAAGGTGAAAGTGAAATAGAAGAGTACATGCCATGTTTTGAACATTATAACAGAGGAGATATCTGCATTGATGGACCACCTCCCATGAAAAAGGACTGTTACGGTTGTGATATCCGCAATCCGACTGGATTTTCTAAAGCAGTGCGTGTGTGAGCACCATCCCAGCAGTGTACGTTTGGTCGGCATTAATAATGTTGAAAAACCTGCGAACGCTTGAGGCTTGAATTGGTGAATATCTGATAAACTGTATGTAACGCAGTCACTGACGCGGAATTAAAACTCCCGTAAACCATTCCCTCACCCCCTCCTCCCCCTCCTCTTGAGATATATACTCAGCATATAAGTAGCGCACTCAGCATTCAACATGCAGAAGTCTACGGGTGTAGAGTCAGCGGGTCTCCTTCCTAAACGGAGGCGGATTACTCCATCGCCAACATCGTCACCATCTGGCACGCGGGCCGCCTCACCACCAAAGTCGAGACAGAAGAGAAAGGTGTGCGATACATCGCAATTGCTGCTGGAAACTTTATACTTTTTAAACATTAACAAAACTAAAAGTGTCGCTGTCGGTTTCGACGCTTATACGTGTGAAGTGTGTGTGCAGTTAACTCATTCGGGCAAGGGATCAATTAATCTAAAGTATTCAGATTGGCATGATTTCATAAACCAAAAGGAACCCATCTCCGGTTATTTTAATTCCGGTAAGAAAACTAGTATCTCAACCAGTTTCCCCATAAGTTTGGCAAATTACTTTGGAAAAAGACATGTGCTCATTAAAGTCGATCGATGCTCTATAACCTTGAACGAGGACGAATGGAATAAATTGTTGCTATGTGCGAGACCTGTGGGTTTGGCTTTGGAATTTTTAAACAGCGAACAGGCGAACGTTAAAACATTTTACGAACGGTATATGAACACCGCTTGCGTAATCGGCATTAATAAAGTCGATAACGTTGAAAAGCCTGCGGGGAGTAAAATCGACTACGATCGCTTGAGGCTTGAATTTCCATTGCTCTGTTCAATTGGTGAATATCTGATAAACTGTATGTAACGCAGTCACTGGTGCGGAATTAAAACTCCCGTAAACTGCGTGTGTTGGTCCCTGGCGCGGGTTTAAACACCTCGCAAACCAAGTGTGTGTGTATGCTTCGGAGCAGGTCCCTGGCGTTGGAGCTAATAACTCTTGTAAACCAAACTCTGAACGATGGAAGTTATACCGCTGAAAAGGTGTATCGTGGATTTTCAAGCCTATCGCGATAGCGGAAACGAGTTCGTAGTCAGAGAGCTCGCTATTTGCGACATCGATCGCGATTTCTGTCAATCGTGGGTTTTTCAGCCCCCGAGCGATTTACAATTTGAAAAACAAAATGCTTGGCTCACGCGTAACTATCACGGAATTAGATTGTCGGACGGTGACGTTCCTTATGCAATTTTTAAAACCATGCTATTGAAGTATACTATGGGTTACCGCCTTGTCTTTGTTATGGGTTTAGAAAAATGTAAATTCATTTCGTCAATTTTAGGATACAAAGTGATAAATCTACAAGTCTTCGGATGCCCGTCTATGAAAACATTACCGACGTTGGACGTGCACTGCATGTTACCTCAGCATAGAGGTAGCGAGTTCGTTTGTGCATTGAACAATTGTCATAAACTTAAACTGTGGTTACTGGACAGAGTGAACACTCAAAGTGAGAACCAAAGACTTTCCACATTTGACGGTTTTCCAAAAAATAAATTTATTTTCCATGTGAACAAGATGGCTGCCGTTGGATTTATTTATGCTGGTATTTCTGATGTAACTATTTGTTACAAATGTGGCTTAAATGTATATTGTTGGAAAAGCGAAGACGATCCTAAGGAGGAGCATGATAAATTTTCGATATTTTGTCCTTTATTAAAAAGGCCTGAAATGTTGTAATTCTCTTTTGTACAAATGTGTATAATAAACATGTTAAAACCTGTCTGCTACTCTTTCATTTCCATAACTCTCCTGAACAGAACGTACCAATAAGCTCTATAAATCTTAATTATTTCTTTATTCGATAAGAGCCTTCGGTAGCTCAGTAGGTAGAGCTGTGGATTGTAAATCCATAGGTCGCTGGTTCGATTCCAGCCCCAAAGGAATGTTTTTTTCAAATAAATAGTGTCCCCATCTCAGCTTTCTATTTCCTTCGGTTGTGAGATATGCACATTCCATCACCGCAGGCTGTTGACCTCCCCCATCCTCAGACAACTCGCGACATACTTGGCGCACCCCTCGCCACATCTAGCACCATAGAAAGCAGTCTACACGAGGCACCCCCCCCCCCCTCCCCCCCTCCAAGGTACTGCATGCTTTCACTTTCTTAGTTCTGGTTTTCTAAGGTGACGCCACTGTCTAGTCTCCGCCATCTTGGATTTTGTCCCAGAAGCCTTACTTCTCTCCTACTGTTTACTTCTTCATTGTTGTTAACATAAACAATCTCACAAACAGACGTTTAATTTCCTTACGTGTGCATGCACTATTTTTAAATAGGAAGAAAATGGATTATTTATGATGAAGAAAAGAACTTTAAAACGCAATTTCCCTTACGTACATGTGTATCATTTCTTTCTAAAACTGAATTGCACGAAACGCGCCCATTTGTGATACGCTGTACACTTTTCTAACTTGTTTCCTCTCTCTCTTTCTCTCCTCTCCCTTCCTCCATCCATCTTTTACTCTAACACGGATCAACAGATTTATTGGAAATTCAATAATTCTCTCGTCCTTGGCCAGGATTTGGTTGGCGACGGAGAGAAGGGGGAAAACGGGAAGTTTTATTTCTGAAAGCCGAGGCAAATGTTTAACTAACGAATGCCCTCCAAAAAAATAACGAGTCGATCTGTCCCATAAATTTAGATTACACACACACACACGGCAGTCTCTCAATGTTCGCGAGGGTTATTTTCGTGAAAATCACCGCGAATATGAAATCCGCCAGAGATGAAACCTAAAGTTTACGAGACAGACGAATATCGCGAAAAAAATACATTATTGCTTATGCGTTGAAGGCAACGACTTTTACGCTCCAAGTGTGCGGGTTAAAACCCGCGAATAGAGTTGTACATATTCCGTGGATGTTAAATTAGACATACGCGGGAACCCTCCGCGAATCATCGAAACCGCAATTGCGCTAATATTAAGGATTCGCCGAGTATGCACGTACACACACACACACACACACACACACACACACACACACACATACATGTAAAACGACTTCTGTCGATAAAAATTTTAAATTATAAATTGGCGGATGCGATAGGAAAGTCAAAAAAAAACAGCTGACGGAGAGACGTGCGCCGCTATGCGAAAATATGTCCGCTGAAAATAAATTTTTAAAAACACGAAAGTAAACGCCCGCGTTACCTCCGATTCTGATTCCCTCTGCGGTTTTAATTATTTTTTTTCCCTCGACGCGCGCCCTCATTAAAATAGGGGGAGCTCGCTAATGCCGGGGCACGATGGGAGTCCCTGTCCTTCGGTCCAAATCTCTCGCCCGTCCGTCAATTACTGGCTGCAGTAATTGGGGTGAAACCGAGAGGAGATGCGGAATTTACGACCTCGTTTTTTTTTTAATTTTTGTTTCCTTTTTCGCCTTTCGGGAACTTTTTGATCCCTACACGCGGAACTCCTCTGAAAAACTTCGGTGCGCTCATACTTGATAACGTCACGTGACTATGTAGGCAAGTGCCCGAAAAAAAAAGAAAGTCGTAAAAAGAGGATGGAACGCTACGTATTCGGCGCCGAAACTCTTATGATTCGAATTTCTATGCCTCGAATGTTTGTGCGCCCAAAGAAAATGTCATCCGTCTAATATTTCTGAAGTTTTTGACTTAACGGTCCACGGTTTGAATTTTTTTCTATCCCCTAAAGATCACGGAGTGATGCTGTACATGTATAGAAGCTATTAGTCATTAAATTATATGCTTTAACACAGGGGCATGCATGCCCGCGAAGCTTTGGTGAAGATATGGTCTGTGATATTTATTACAGACTAGCAAAAATGCCCGGCGTTACTCGGGTTGCTATGGTATTTAGCATTTTCCATTTTTACAAACCTATAAAAATATCTTTTTTCATGCTACGTTTTACGCGAAATCGACTTTGATGCGACTTCCGTCTTTAAAAACATAAATAAAATTTCACCTAAAAAACGTTAAATTTTCGTGTTCCAAGTGATTTATGGACGGATTCGATGCATATTTGAAAAACGACAGTAGGAAAATTAATTTTTTTTCTTTTAAGCGCCCTTTCGTCCAAGTCCCAATTTCGTACGATGATTCTAAGTAATTTTAAAATGCAAACGAACAACATGCTGCACTCATTCCCGATGCGAAGTTTTAATTCTTTAGTTTTTATGATCGTTTATTTTTATTTTTGACCTCCCTGCCTTTCTAAACCGAAAATTTTAAAAAATAAGCCCGATGTGCACACCCTAGGATGTTCTTAGTATGTATGCGAAGTTTCAGGTCTCCAGGTCTTACGGTCTTGGAGGTATGCAGGAAACACACACACACAAACATTGACATTTATTACTATAGAGAATTTAGTACATTTTAAGTCCGATTGTTTCCATAACACATTGCCTGGCGAATTGTTTACCCTAAACAGTGGTTAAAACTTTATTTTCAGTTTTAAAATCGCAGTAAGTTCTGATGTAAACTCTAATCCGGCCCGCCGAGGTACTCGTGGCTTCTAATACGGCTCGCCAAAGCACTCAAATGTAAAACGTAAATGTAAACGTAAAAAAGGTTGCACGCCCCCGCTCTAAAACCTCCTCCGAAACAACTTATTTGTAAATACAAAAATTACTTTCCGCTCCATTCAATATTATCTCAATGCTTTATCGTTATATGTTGTTTTAGTCGCATTTTTTAGATGAGAGTAAGAAGGAATGGTAGGGGAAGAGGGAGGAGACTTGAGGGGGGAAAGGGGAGGGGAGGGAGGAAGAGAGAGGGAGGGAGGGAGAATAGGAAGTGTCTTAATTTTAACTTAATATTTTATTCGTGTATATCTACCCGTCATTTTTGGGGAGAAATTACTCTAGTCTTTATAAAGCTGTTTGTTGCTAACGTCCTATGCACCGCTGACAGTATAAGATTCAGGGGCATATATATATATATATGAGAGAGAGAGAAAGCTAAATTTTTGAGGTGAGAGGGAGAGAGATAAATGGAGGAAGAGAGAGGGAGAGAAAATGGGGAAAGAGAGAATTGGGGAGAGAGATATGAGAATGTGATGGATATAGAAATAGATAAGCCTCTTTATTAGGGCGAGATTGAGACTAGATAGGGAAAATTGGAAGTTTTTATTATAATTTAATATTTTTCCTGCGTGCCCGTCAATTTTGACGGGCAATTACACCAGCTATAAATAGGTACTACTCATTGATTTATACAGAATTATTTATATAGATAAAAGTACATTTGCTCGCCGATTCAAGTTACGACTTTAACGTGAGAATGTTAACATTTCATTTTGCCCCCATTTACCCTACGAGTAGCAAATGCATCAGGACAGTAATTTCTCCGGATGGGTTGATGAAAGTTATAGTATGTATGTAGGAGTTACGCGAAGCATATAATTGCTAATTTACTAAAGTTTCATTACAGTAAGGATCCAATCCATCGACTTAACAAAAGACTGTGGCGAAGCACTCGCTGAGGTTAAATCAAACATTCACCTTTTATTATTTGTCTCAGACCCAAAAACCTGCGCGAGTCCATATTTCACCATTTTTCGTTTTTTTTTATCGGTCGACATATATTCCTAATGGCTGTTACGACAAAAAGTGTGTAAGATATAGGGTCGATTATTTTTATTTCCCTCCCATTCTGTCACGTTATTTGTCGATCCCATGATGCATAGCGTCGGGTTTGCGTGCCACTTCTCGATTACGCGTCCCGTTCGCGTGCCGATCAAGTCCGACGTGATTTGTATCAGTTCCTCTTGGGTCTGAAGGCTTATCGGAGCCGAGATTTTTTTCGGGGAGAAATTTACTCCTATTTCGTGAGGACCGTGTGCGTATGTGCGCGTACGCGTGTGCGTGTATACGCACGTATTTATGTTCATGCGTATACACGCACATCGAACGGTCAAAAGATTAAACCTCCATTCGTTTCCCACTTCCTCCTTACGGATTTCTATTCGTGGAATTTTCGATTTATCGATTTTTGCGCCCGTTATCGATTATTCCTCGTTGTAGATGGCCTCTTCTAAGTCCGTTATTTTGAAATATTTCGTTAAAAAATGTCATTCGCGGAGATTTTTTTTCCTTTTCCCGAACGACTTAATCTCTCTTTTTTTCGTCGCGGCGTATCGCTCCTTGCATAATACGAACTCGTTTGGTTATTTTTATTTCGTTTCTCTTATTCGACGCCAGAAAGTTTTAGGCGCATTTTTTCCCTTTCCCTTTTTGCCCTTTTTTTAGTTTCATATCCGTGATTTTAGGCTGCGGTTTCCTTACATGAAAATAAAATGAGCAGCGTAACAACAGAACTCGCGTTGATAACGCTTTTATCCTTAAAAATTTTATTCGTAACATTTATAAAAATATAAGAAATTCAAGAATAAGCAATTAGAAATAAAAAATTGATTAAAGTACTTATCTCAGGCAGCGCCAATAGGCACAACAATGCGCGTCTGGGCAACGACCTTGCGGTGTCTCTTGGAGATACCTGATATAGGTAAGTAATATTTTCAATTTTAAAATGTTAAGTTCTTATTTTTGAGTTTTTTTGACACTATACGAGCTAGTGAATATCAGAAATATTTTAAAATAATAACAATAATATTTATAGAATAGTAACGATATTGATGAAATCATATAAAGAAAAGCCTTAGTCTGTAGCAAACGTTGTGTGTAATGCTTTTGAAGCTTAATATCTCGCAAACGACTGAACCGAATTTGATGAAATTTTCGGGATAGCATTATGATATAACAACGAAACGTTTTAATGTATCGAACTCGAGATCAAAGACTCGGGTTAGATTCCAGGGGATAATTTCCATTTCCCATAAGGTAACACGTAAAAATGGACATTTCGACGCGCAGGCTTTCATTCTTTTTTAGATTAAAATTAGAACGAATTGACCTATAAATTTCGGATATTTTTAAGAAAAAATTATAAATTTTCTTATTCTTTTCATCTTTTTTCCGCCCACAGTTCGAAATCGCTCAATAAACAGTTTGAGGAAATCTTGCCATTTTTAACGGGATGTTACCTTGCCTACCTAGTCCATTGTTAGACCTCAATATCATATTGTTATTTCAATCCTTATGGGTATAAACGTGCTTTGAATGCTTTTAATACGAGATAGAGGGAGAGAGAGTGGGGGAGAGGGAGGGGGGATAGATGGGGAGAGAGAAGGAGGGAGAGGGGTGAGGGAGGGAGGGGGAAACGATTTTCAAGACAGTTGTTTCTGATGTTAATATGATCTCCCTAAATAGTTTGGACGATCGTATCTTTCCTCCCGCCATTTTTGACGGGCTATACACTAGCAATATAATATTTATAAAACAAACAAGAAAAACCATTTCATCGAAAGTTTTGTTTGGAGCGTAGTCTTGTGCGGAGAGAGACCAGTATCATTGGCGAAGAGGAAAATTGAGGTTCCCGAAATGCGGTGTTGAAAAAAAATATTGAAAGTTAAATTAGCATCTAAAATCACTAACTTATGAATCTCTGAAAGAATTGAAGGTAAGAAAAGTCTAGCGAATGTAATAAGGAAGATAAGGTGGATAGGGCACTTGTCAATACATGACGGCAATTTCAAATTGATGACTGAAGAAATAATGCAGGTAAAATGGAAGAGGCAAAGAAGACCTAGGTTTGAACACATAAAACAAATGATATCACGCATGAATGTCTGCAACTAAAGGAATATTGAGCACCTTCACAAAGGTTAGAACAAGACGGAAATCTTCAGTAAACAATCTTAATGACTGAAAAACTATGATGATTACGACGTATAATCATCACTTACGTTGTGTACTGTGCGTACCGCAAAAAAAAAAACCGAGGTCGTATATGAAGGGTCTTCCTTTTGTGAGTCGGATGTATGTTCGAATGTTAAACAAACCGCATACATACGTCATATACCCGAAAAATGGTCAGGCAGGCTATGAAATTAGACGCCCGGGGTAAGACCGAAAAACTCCTCCTTCAGACTTTACTATTCGAAAAAGTAATAATTTTAATCGTGAGACAATCGATTAAAATGTTGCATTCTTTATCGTATAGATTCGAATGTTTAAATTTTCCATTAACGTTAATGTTCGAAATATCTGTGACAAAATATCGACTCGCGATTCTCTTCTTGTCCCCCTTCGCTCGCTACTACAAAATGAGTGGAAGTTACTCGTTTAATTTACTCGATTTCAACCATGTGATTAGTACCTCCGAATGTTTAAACGTTTAATAACACCTTCCTATTTTATGGTGACAACTTTTGAACGCCTAAATCGATCCACTTTAGAAGAGAATGGATTATTATCTGCCTGCGTGATTTTTTTAACTATACCGTAATAATTTAACATTATTCTCCCGACAATATCGGATCATTATCTATCTCACTTCGGGTGCTTGGTTAAAGAAGATCCTTTTTTTTATTATACTTATTAAATCGAAGCGTCACGATATGAACTTTTCTGAGAAACGTTCCCTTTTTTTTCAAACAAACAGCTGCACGTTACATATCGACGAAGTCGTATCAATTCGAGTTCATTGCCCTTGATTAAAAAGTTTGTTCCGACAAAGTGTTACTCATTCCGAAAGTTATTTTTTCCGCCGCTTTATTTCATTCTTCCATCTCCCTATATATCGACCATTTTGACCGCATTCTGAGAATCAACCGGCGGACATTTTTTTTAAAATTTCCCATCTAACAGGATGCGAGGAAACGACGAGGAGAACCCTTTCTATAACCGCGAACATCGGCGTCCTACAGAGAGAAATAACAACAACACACACACACTAGTATACATTCGTTGTACCCTAGCAACACTCTCCTGGTTACCTGATGTTTTTAAGTCAATGCATTCGCGGATTGCGCTTCCGAGCAAACTGGGATGAAATGCAGTCTTTTTTCCCCCATCTCTCCCTCTCTCTCTCTCTCTCCTTCCGCTCTCTCTTTCTCTCCCTCTAGTGGCAAGCAGTTGCAACAACCTAACGGGCTCGGCTCTTTTATGTGCTCGGGGACGAAGTGGATCAGGCTTTTTGCAAATCAATAATTTTAAAGCTGTGCTTCCGGTTCAAATTTTAAGGGGTTTGAAAAGCAATCTCCTAGAGAGTAATACATATATGTACGCAGTGCTGTTTTTTGTAGAAAAAGAGGCGCCGGTACTCCCAACCCCCTCCACCTCTTCCTGCACACTCTTCCCCCTTCTCTATTGAATTTTTTTATGACCTTTTAATAACAAAGTTGATAATTAAAATCAAACTGTTTAACGTTTGTAGAACCCGTTTATTACTTGAGGTGTTAACGAATTTTACAAAAATTAAAATGTATCGAAATTAGACGGGTGTCAACATCGCTCTGAAAAAAGGCGCCGGTACGCCGCACAGTGGGGTTTTTTCCATTAAACGTGGTCATAATGTAAAATACAAAGTTGCAGATATCACTTATGTGAATACTTAGTCATTAGGAGAGACTACTTGTGCATTTAATACAACTAATTAACTAGTTCCTATGGTAACTATCTCTTCCCTACTTCAGTACAAAGTTGACTGTTAAGCGAGTAAGACGGGTTGCAAAATTTCTCTCGATATTTTGTACTTTGGAATCTGCTGTTTTGTGTGTGTAGTATTTATTCTGAAATCGTTTGTTTACATGTATCCAATACCTGGAGGTATGTCAAAAATTATACCATAGTTTGTATCTATTTTTCTGCATTAGTATTTATTTTTCTCTATGTTTAATTATGCAAAAAATATTCGTAAATATTCAGCAAGACGAATAATTCAATTAGAGTTTTAGTTGTCTATCGGGCATTACCGGGCAGAAATTTTTATTGCGTCTAATAATACAGTCTGTCAGCTATACGGAACTGTAAGAAAGTTTACCACATATTACCACGTCTTTGAAAAAACGTATTTGTTCCGTCACACTGTAGAGTAAATTTCTGTTATGTATATGGCGAAATTGGTCGATCCTGTTTTACTCTCGTTGCGTTACGTCTTTTTTTCTCACAGGATCACACGACGAACGTATTTCTCTGAGTAGGAAGACAATGTTTGAAAAAATGTTTTCTTCGGATTAAAAAAAATATAGTGATAGATGTGAACATTTTAAGAACCGCGTTATGGAAATGACGAACCTTCCGCATGAGTCATCAGATGTCATTAAACGCATATTGGCTCATTTTACCTCTGATTTAAAAGCAAACTTAACCGCTTCTCACTGGAAGTAAGGTTGCAAGCTATATTGGACCACTCTGTTCATCGTATTGCAGAAGTACAGAAAGAAGTACTGGCAAAATTAACAACCGAACAACTTAACGGTTTACAATTAATATCTAAATGGGGATACGATGGTAGTTCTGGACAGAGCCAATATAAACAACAATTTGAGAGTGGAACTGGTGCAGATGCAAATATTTTTCTCACATCATTGGTACCACTTCAGTTAATAGTTGGCGATGCTGATTCCTCAAACAAAATTATTGTATGGCAGAATCCCCGGCCTTCTTCGTCTCGTTTTTTCCGACCAATCCGACTCCAGTTTCTGCATGAAACTGTCGATGTTACTGTTGAGGAAGTGAAGTACAATGAAGATCAAATCAATTGCCTGATTCCAACTTCGGTGATGTGTGATGAACAGCATCTCTTAATAAGGCATAACTTATAATTTTCTATGGTAGACAGTAAAGTTTGCAATGCCGTATCATCAACTTCATCGACACAAAAATGTTACATTTGTGGCGCCACGTCCAAAGATTTTAACAATATAGAAGTGATACAACAAAAAAAATTGACACTTCAACATTAAAATTTGGCCTTTCCACACTCCATGCGTGGATTCGTTTCTTCGAATGCCTTTTACACGTTACTTATAATTAAACATCAGAAAGTGGCAAGCTCCAAGTGACACTGACAATAAAATGGTCGCGGAAAATAAGAAACAAATATAAGAGAAATTTAAAGCCAAAATGGGTCTTTTGGTTGATCGTCCTAAACCTGGTTATGGTAGCACTAACGATGGAGACACAGCTCGGCGTTTTTTGGAAAATGCTACAAATTCATCTAACACAACCGGGATAGATGAAGGGCTCATCTTACGATTCAGAATGATTGACTATTTCGAGTGGACATGCAATAAACATTGAAAAATTCAAAAAATATACTTTGGACACAGCTAATAAGTTAAGTTATTTGTGGAGAACTATGGTGGTTTGTAAAGCCAACCACAGTACATAAAATCTTAATACACGGTCCTATAGTTATTTCGTCAGGAATATTACCAATTGGAATGCTGTCAGAGGAGGCACAAGAGACACGTAACAAAGACCTCAAAGCGTATCTGAAGGTTTTTCAAGAAAATGTTCCCGAGAAAAGAATTTAGAAGACGTTTTCAGCAGTCTTCTAATATCCTCATACCCTGTTGTATCAAGCATTCGGCATCTTCCAAAACGACAGACAAAGTCCTTCCCTCGAGAAGTTGTAGCCATGATAATGCCTCCAGACACAAACGTATCTTCGGCAGAATCGGAGGACTCAGATGTGAAGTCATCTACGGATTCTGAAGAAACCTCTTGCTCAGAGTCAGATTAATAATTTAAAATATTTTTGTTTAAAACATTTGTTTTAATCTTTTAAGTTAGGAGTAATGCATATGTATTAAGTGTAACTATCCACTGTAAGGTAAACTGCAAGTAAAAATATTATAAGTATATAAATTAGTTTATATTTTTCTTGTAGACTATAAACATAATTTTAAGTTAAGAACCAATGTTTTTATGACTTTATTTTCATTAATATAGAAGTTAACTCTATGTTAGATACTTAAGCATAATTACGATAAATATATACCTACTTGTTAAAACACGTTTTTACGGCTACCGTATTACCTTCGATTTTTATTCTTCGTAACTTGTACAAATTAATTTTTAATTAGAAATAATCTTTTTTGTTTTTTTTCTTTATTATATATGTAATAAATATAATTTAAACGCTGAAGTACACACATATATATATATATATGTATATATATATATATGTATATATATGTGTATATATATATGCACGTAAGTATATTATGTAAGTAATGTAGTTTTAATATAAATGTTTTTTTTCTTTATTATATATGTAATAAATATAATTTGAACGCTGAAGTATACATATATATATATATGTATATATATATATATACGTATATATATGTGTGTGTGTATGTATATATATATATATGCACGTAAGTATATTATGTAAGTAATGTAGTTTTAATATAAATGTTTTCGTGTTTATTTCCATTTATTGTAGAACATAAATAATTTAGTTTTGGGCAAAAAAATCATTGTTTTCATGACGTTATTTCCTTTCTTGATTAATGAGGAAGCAAAATGTAGCAATTGGTTTCGAAAAAAATGTTAACTGTATTTTGGCCATGTTTTTTTAAAAAAACCCCACTGTGCGCCGTACCGTCGCGTACCGTCACAAAAAAGCTCTGTATATACGTATATAGAAGATTAAAATATATAAAGAGATCTCGGTTTCCACTTTCATTTATTTACATGATAAGTTCCTAATGATCTGTGCCTGCTTTTTTTGCGCTGATTTTTTTTCCTGCGTGCCACGCACAGAGGAATAAAAAAACACCCGAATCCTCTTTTTTCGTGTATTCGTGAGTTCCTCGAACCTCGCGTGAAGGCGACCCGGACGTTTGGACGTAAAAAAAAAAGATTCAGTCAGAAAACCGGGCGTTTTTTATGCGCGGACAGTTTTTATGTTCGTAATTTATCGTTCTTTTTTACTTTCTCGTATACGGAGCATATATGGAGAAAGTAACGTGATTGCGAAAAAAAATTCGAATGCTGTATTTTCGTGAATGTTTTGGGTGCTCTTAGTACGTGTTTTTTTTTTGCAACCACGTCTGTCTTCAATATGTCCTCTAGTCAATCGTATGTGGGCGGTTATAGGGACTCAACGGTTTATGCGAATCGAATAAAATTCCGTATTTACATAGATTATTACCCGAAATATAATCGGTGTTGATATGATCCACATCGCGCTAAGATGGAGGGTATTTTATTCGTGTCGATTTTTCACAGAATTTCGATCTACCATATATGGAAGCGTGTGTATTTTGGTCAAACCTCATCCAGTTATAGAGATTAATGTTATATAAATCATAACTCTTAAGCTATATCTCCTAAGGTAATAAGAATATAGCGCCCAGTGACAGTAAAATATCGGGTTTTATGTTTCCAGATGCTGCCAAGATCATCCGACCTCAGCGGCAGCATTGTTATTACGAGGAAATGTAAATATGTATAAAAGTATGCAGTGACATAATTGTATTGACTGGAAGCACGCGGAAATGATAAACTTCGTGCAATATGCGTCGCACGGTTTTTTTCCCCCAGTTTTAATGGATTTTGTGCGTGTGTGTTTGCGACGAATCAGCCTCTTGGGCTATTATCGCCATTTTTAATGGATTTTCGTAAGTGAATTGCGGACTAGATGAATGCGTGCAACTGCCAAGCAGCGACTTTGCCAAAACTGCAACTTGCGTTTATTACGCGACGCTCCAGCGATTTAAAAAAATCCGCCTTTCGAAGCGTTTTGCCGTGTTAAAAACCAAAAGTTGGCGCGGTATACATAAACCTGTGTGGCAGGAAGCAATTTTGGCATGCCGTAAGGTACGTTCGTTCGCAAGTTATTCACGCGACTAACCGAATCGTTTTAAGATGAATGAATTATTTTATTAAATTTCAAATTGCTCGTGAAAAGCCGTCGCCGGCTTTTATAACGAGCGTAATAATAGCAATAAAGACATGCAACCATGCCTCTACAGGATTCGAACCTGCGACCTTAGCATTGGGAGCCAGTCACGCTAACCAAACCTGTAATAAAGACGCTGGTGATGTTTCCGATTTCAAAGTAACACCCGATTTCGCGGGCATAAGTAATAGAATCCTTATCTAATAATACTCAGGTGCCTGTTTGTCTGTCACGGTGTGTGCACCACCGGAGGCATAAAATGCAGGGGCAGAGTATATCCCCCTCTATCGGAAAGGAAGGGAGAGATGGAAAGGAATTAGGAAGAGGGAAAGAAAGAGTGAGGGAGAGTGGATAGTTTTAATTTAATTCTTTAGTCCTGTCTACCCGTCATTTTTGACTAGTAACCAGTGATCACATAAAGGTTGGAGTCTTTCTACAGTACTATCCCATTATGACCCCGCAAATTTTATTTATTCCTCCCTGCTACAATGACACAACAACGAAAATAAATAAAACCCATCAACAATGGCTTCATTCAGTTAATTTAAAGCTTGCTTACCCGTGACTGATCGGCCTGTCGCGACATTTACAAACCCGATCACCGGACAACGGGGAGGGATATGTAGTTTGATTCCAGCGAGGCGAAGGAGCGCGGGAGCGCCCGTAGACGACAACTAAAATAAAAACAATACTTCCTCTACGCTACGTATATGGAGAAAGTAACAAAGCGAGCCGAAGGCTCGCCAATATCCTCTCCATTTGCGGCGCAACAGTCAAGCGAGATATAATTCCTCTGTAGACTACAGATATCTTGGTATAAATCAATCCAACCTAACTCGATCTACAAATAAAACGTAGATCCCTCAAATGTTAATTGTGGTGACCCTAGCGACGTGATAATTTGTGGGGTCATAATACTCTCGGTAATTGAGTCCATCTGTCCCCATCGTAATCCCAAAAAGTTTGAAACCAGGAACACCTTTGTTTTTAGGAATTTTTTATCGGAATTCGAAGAACTCGCACTGCGAACTGATAAACTCTCGATAGATCGAAACCGCGTAACCAAACCTCGAACGGCTCGAGTTAAACACGTGGATTTGACCCGGCGAAAATCTTTAGGATAAACATCTGGCGGGGAAACTTTTTTTTCTCTTCTGATGGAGAAAACGCACCGTGAATGGATGGCGCGGAGGAAGTGAAGTACTGCTATGCGCCACCTTCCTCGTTTGTTTTGGCTCAGAACTCGATCTCAAGTCGAGCGGAAGAGAGAGAAGGGCGAGTGTTGCAGAGAGTGAGAGAGAGGTTCGGAGAGAGAGAGAGATGGAGTGAGGAAGGAGTTGCCGGAGGTAGCCATCACTTCTCCCGACTTCTCTTTTCATCCCGCTCACTTCCTCCTACCCTCCCACTCCCTCACTCACCTCTCTTTTTATACCATCCTCATCCTCTCTCTCCGTCACCTCCTCGCAAAACCACGCGTTTGCGCTGTCACTAAAGCGTCTGTGAGATGCCGGGAGTGAAGCGAGAGGGAGAGAGAGAGAGAAAAGAAGGGAGAGATGTGGAGAGGAGAAGGCAAGGAAGGGGAAAGAGAGAGAGTGGTGGAGAAAGGAGTTGGAGAGTGGGAAGGGGCAGAGAGAGAAGGGAAGGAAAGGGGAAAGAAGGGGGCAGATAGCGAGGGAGAGAGAGGGTAAGAGAGCGAGATAGAGAGGGGGAAGAAGGAAGAGAGTAGAAAGGGAGGCAGGAAAGGGGGCAGAGAGGGAGAAGAAGGGAGTAGAGAGGGAGGAGGAGGAAAAGAACAGAGGGGGAGAAAGGTGTGGGAGAGAGGGAAGGAGAGAATGAGGGAGGGAGAGAGGTTGGTGGGAGAGAGAGAGAAAGGAATGGGAGATAGGGGAAAGAGAGGGCGGGTGAAATGAGTGGGAGAGAGAGAGTTCCCATAAACTCCTCTCTCTATCACTTCCTCCTTCTTCTTGTCCACTCCCATCTTTTCCCATCATCCCTCTTCTTCTCCCTGAAAAAAACCCATTCATTTCTTGCAATCCTCTTTCCCTTCACTTTCTCTCCTTTGAATCCTCCTTTATCCCTCTTTCTCCCTTCTCTCTCTCTCTCTCTGAATCCCATTCTTCACTTATTCCCCCACTCGGCATAACGTTACATAGCTTCACCGACCCTTTCCATCTCCATCCCTATTTTTCTCCCTCTCCCACTTTTCCTCTTTTTTATTTACTTTCTCACTCACGGAGTATACCTATATCTACGGCGTTGGCCTGAATAGAAAACTTGTTAAGATGTGCCATGTCGCGCACAATGGAGGCTATTTAATTCTATTAGATTTTCACAAAAAAGAAGTCGATTTATTTTCAAATGGTTTCAATTATACTGATTAAAATTCCTCCAGATATAGAGCCAGAAATCGTAAAACAGTACTACATGAGCCATTTGTCTCAACAAAAGAAAATTATGTAGCGTCCATAGATAATATAACGTAACGAGTTCACGTCATCATATCGCACAACAATTGAAGGTAGTTTGTTCTTAGGGATTTTTACATAAAATGTCGATTTACTCAAAAATGGTCTGCTATTAAAATTCGTAAAAGTATAAAGCTCGTCATAAGCAATAATACATAAGCTGTGCGTCTCAAAAAATAACTATATAGCAACCATTAACATTATAACGTATCTATCTTTACTCCCAGCCACTGCCATGCTCTTCCCACACCTCTGACATCATGCAACGACCCTCGTACTCAGAAACAGTTTTGTATATTCCCCTCCGCTCTAATATCCATTACTTCCTGGGCGGGAAAATATTTTCCTTGCAATTTTCGTTCATACGGGTTCTTTTTGAAGGCTAGGTTGGTTTGGTTTTAGGCGCGTTTCGCCTCCAGCGAGAGCGCCTATTGTCGTCGGTCTGTCCGCCCGTCTATCCGTCCGTCTGTCCGTCCGTCCGCATGTTCGTTCTCGGCTTCTACCGAACGGATTTTCATGAAATTTGATATTAAGGACTTACTATCAAAGATAAGAAGAAAATCACATAAATGAATCACGTACGCCAATCAGGAGTACCACATTACTGGTGACAAAAAATTAAATTTTCGTCATATCTCGTAAAGTATTAGTCATATCAAAATATTGTTCAAATAAAAGTTGTAGAACTGGTAAAGAAGAGAATTTCCTTTCCTATACATTTTTATCGTAGAGTAGCCGTTATCGAGAAAATCAAACAAGAAAGTCTTATATCGAATTGAACTTGGAAAATTTCTTGCATGGTTACTTCATTGTTGCTAACATAAACAAACGTTTAATGTCCTTACGTGTGCATGCAACATTTTTCAATAGGAAGAAAATGGATTATTTATGATGAAGAAAAGAACTTTAAAACGCAATTTCCCTTACGTACATGTGTATCATTTCTTTCTAAAACCGAATTGCACGAAACGCGCCCATTTGTGATACGCTGTACACTTTTCTAACTTGTTTTTTGTTCGATGGATTGTGTTGGTCAACTACAGCCATTGGTGTATTATTTCTTTCTAATACTGAATTGCACGAAACGCGCCCATTTGTGATACGCCGTACACTTTTCTAACTTGTTTTTTGTTCGATGGATTGTGTTGGTCAACTACAGCCATTATTTTGTCGACCAAAACTCCGGACCACGCAGGAAAAATATCGAGAGGTCTTTGAACCTCAAAATAAGAAGGGAGAAAGCGCAGAAAAGGTAGCTACCGCGACTTTATAGACTCGTGTATGTTCACCGAGAACACAAAAATGTTGAAAAGATTATTTCTCGAAAAACATCCCGCATAATCGAAAAGTGTTACTCCGATTAACTGGATTTCTTAGGGATCGAACCGAAATTCCACTTTTCGACGCCCGGTTAATCGGGAGTTTACTGCACATATATCATCTCTATTTCGCTCGAATGACGACGTTACTCAGCACCATCTGCATCCCTATAACTTTCCCACTTTCTCTCTATCTCCACACCTTCCCATCTTCCTTATCCTCCATCTTGT
Organism: Uropetala carovei; assembly: GCA_036926305.1. Classification (NCBI taxonomy): domain Eukaryota; kingdom Metazoa; phylum Arthropoda; class Insecta; order Odonata; family Petaluridae; genus Uropetala; species Uropetala carovei. The sequence continues at coordinate 4,250,086 of JAXCHB010000100.1, forward strand.
CTCTTCTCCGTATCTCTCTCTATCCTCCCTCTCTATCCCTTTCCCACATTTCTCTCTGTACCTCTTCCTTCTGAATCTACCCTCATAACCAACCCCCTTTCTCCCCCCTCTCCTACCATCCACCTCTCCTTTTTCTTATCTGCCCTTCCCTTGTTGATTTTCCACCCTGTCTCCTTTCCCTCTCCTCTTTCCTTCGTTTTTTACTTTCACATCTTCATACCTTTGTGTGCCTTCCGTCCCGTCTACATTTCCCCATCCGATTTCCCCCCTCCTACTCCCTCCCTCCCCCCTCTCTCTCTCTCTTTTTCTCTCACTCTTTCTCTCACTCTCTCTCACTCAACCTCACCCTCTAAAATTTGCGGCATTCGCTCCAGTGGACTCTGCCCAGCTCGGCCGCTGTGAAATGTGCAGGGAGATGCATACACGGTCCAATGGGTTGACCCTGCTCTCTCTCTCTCTCTCTACATCTCTCTCTATCTAGCTGACTTCCTCCCTTGTTCTCTTTCTCTATCCTTTCCCCTTTTATCGAAATAGATGGGGAGGTGGGGAAAGCGAAAGGTTTTTTTTTTTAACTGGATGGGCGAGGCTTGGATGGTAAGGAGGAAAGGGAGGTGACGGAAGTATGGATGTGGAGCAGGTGGTCGGGGGGAAGTGGGTGACGGAGTGAGGGGTCCCAAGGTCCTGACCTGCCGCCTTTAGGCGGTATGCTTCGTCCAACCCCTCCGGAATCCCTCTTGTAAAGCGTCATGTCCACGCGGTTGAGGGAGAAAGGAAAAAAAAGAGAGGACGAAACGTACGTTAAGATACGACTATTATATCACCCGTCGTGCCGAAATTTATATATGTAAGGGAGTAATCAGGGTCGGATCTATAGAAACTTCCCATGGGGGAGGGAGGGGCAGATCGTCCCGATCACCCCTAAATCCTCTTGAACTTGCCACCGACGACGACCCTATATTCTGAAAATCCCTAAACGTGACAGAAACTTTCCATCCCGTGCCCTGTAAAAAACATGATCTGCAGCGCATAATCAAGGGATTTTGCGAGGAATGGGTTTTAAGAGTGCATCCAATGAAGGAGAATGGGGACTTTAAAGGGTAGAAGGGGAAGCCGATCCTTTTGGATCCGATTTTTCGATATTTTTTCCTCGCGACTTCAGTTCGCGGAATGAACAAACCGGTTTTATTTTATATCGCTCGATGTAATTTGTTTTTAAAAATGTATATATTATTTGGTGCTACAGGGTGGCGCACGTCCTTATCCGCCATTGTACTTAACTGACTAAAACGCGGGAAAAACTGCGTGCAGCTATACGGTGACCTCTAACGATTTTTGCAGGAACTATTCAAGTATTACGCGAAATTTAAATGACATGCAAAGAACAAATTTTTTTTTATTGAATAAAAAAATGTGTCAGCTATTCGTGCACCACCCTGTAGATTTTGAAAGAGCTTTCGATGCTAGTTGGGATTTAATCACTTATTAGTGAATCACGCGCTTAAAAATTAAATTTCCAATTTGTCGGTATTTTCAATTACTCTCCATATATGATTGAGTGTCATTGGTACAAATGTGATACTCTCCCTGAAAAGGTTAAAAGCCTCTGAAATGAAACATTCTAGAATCGCGATCCTGATTCTGGGTACTAGTTACGTTATCCTTTCTTCGGCTTTAAAGTTTAGGATTGGCTGACCGCAAACTGCATTGAAACTGAAAAATATACAGCATGACCGAGCAATGAGTGGCCCTTCAGCAATAACATTCCAGCTTACCAATTCCTCGAGTATGAAATAAAATTTGAAGTTTTCAGTCCTTTTTTAAAGGTTTCGTTATTTCGAATAACAAAAGGTAGTGTAAGGTCATGCATAATACATTTCATTTCAAACAAAAGATAGGTTGTGATCCACAAGACAACACATTGAATACAGGCTGTGCCATAACTAGGTTATGGCGAAGGTGACATTTGCCATAGGTGCCAAATGTTCCAGCAAAAAATGCAAAAAGTGTATTTTCCCATAAATAATTATTAATTTAATACTTAAAAATGCAGCAGAAATCATATTCTACATAAGGTTTTCCATAAAATTTGGCCACAAGTGCCATAACTCCCAGTTACGCCTCTATATACAGATAAATCAATTGCAATGAAGGTTACGTTAACCACTATTAATGCTTTCGTAAATATCTTTACTCTTAATGACGGCAATTCTTCCTAAATCAGGGATAGGAAAATTTTATTCCCCAAAGAGGTATCTTTATGGAGAGTCGGAGAGCAGGACGCGTATTAAGTGTTGACTAGGAATTCTCCGTCCAAGGGTCATAGCAAGAGGAATGGGCTTAAAAAGGTAGTGAATAAATGTTTATACTTAGTGTTTCCCATTGTTACTATTTCCAAGTAAGCTAAATGAACGTTTCAGCTATGAAGTAAATAGACATATAGATAGATAAATGTCTTTATTATCAGAGTGAAATTGAGACCATAAGGTCTCCTCTTCCATTTAACCCTAATGACACCCTCGTTTACCTATAGTTGGTTCGATCTTGAATAACTGGATAAATTTTCCTGTATACCCTCAATTTTTTCCATGATATACTTGTTAAAACATCTTTACATAGGAGCTTGGATAAAACATCGACAATCATATAAATCAGTACCAATCGCTCTTTCTTATGGAAAATAACTCCTTGTTCTTAATGAAATTTGTTTTAACCCTCTCAGTCGTAGTGATGCCTCATGGATTTTGAATTATTTTATGAATAATTTACTTTCTTAATCCATATGGACTCATTAAACTTGTGAAACAATAGAAACATTTTACATTCATATTGCATATACCAGGGGTGCCCACTATTTTGGTGCTTAAGATCTACTCTTACTGTGATAAATTAACATTGATCTACTTTTTTCATATTTGTTTAATTATTAAAATTTGACATATATGAAGGCCATAGAAATAACTATACAATATTTAAAAATAAAAATTACAATGTTTTAAGTATAGAAAATAAAAAAATAACCTGAAAAGAAATTCAACCAAAAAAATGATTGTGAAAATCATTAATTTTTAGAACTTCCGGCAGTAGAGGTGAAACATGCATATACACATTTTCCACATATTTCCATAAACTGGGATATCTATCTTCAGAAACATACTTCCAAAAATTCTCCTCAGATGCTCTTGATTTTACGAAGATATCACTTTCAAGTGTTATTATTTCAACCTCAACAGCAAGAAGATCCATTTCAAATAAGGTAAAAATTTCTCTGCAATACTTTCTATTTCAATGTGGGTGTTAAACGGAAAATAAATTTACGAAGATACATGTGCTAAATTTGTAAAATCCTGGAATCATCTCTCAAAATCCGAAGATACATGAAATCGCTTTACAGGAGAAAATGTCATCTCCCAATTGTTCTTTTTAATCCAAATTCATAATTTCCATTGTATTTCGTGACAACTGCATATAGTTAATGGCTGAAATAATGTCTGATTTATTTTTAAAATCACAAAATAACGAAGCCTCGCATCTAAAAAAGCTTGCTTATAGATGACACCGTCCTCAAATGGCTTCTTATTTTTCGCAAGGATATGACAAACTCGAAGAGATATGACAGTGGCCACCTTTGACTTCAGATCCTTAACTTTACTTTTACGCAGTTCACTGTTACGCGGGTAATTATTCATAACTCATATGCATAGTTTCATAATGTCTTTCAAGATTTTCCTTTTTTGGTATTGAAATACTGAATTACAAATCAAACAGCAACACTTCTTATTGATCATTATGAAAAAGTAATCGTTCTCCCACTCATCGTGATAATGATAAGTTTTTCCTTTTTTTGAATTCATGGGTATATGGAATTGAATCAACTTACTGTTTTATGTATTTACTAGCAGAATTTCCCGTTGAATTTCAATGGATTTAGTGAAGCTACTACCCATATAGTAGATACTTTTTAAATTACAATTAGTTTTTCTTAACAATTAATCATATTTGCTTGTAACAATCCATTTCCGAACATATTGCATTCCTATATAATGATAATTGTATTTCCTATTATATGTATCACTTTCACCAAATCCAGTTTCATTTCTTGTGTAATTATGCCTCGCTGAAATATTTACTTTTAGGTCTTGTAAGCAAGAAACCCGTGAAAAAGCAACGTACAGTTGTCCATGATTGAACACTGACTGGTAAATGTACACCAGATACGTGACCCTATTTACGTTAATAAACATTATAATGTAGAATATAATTATCTTGCTTACAAAAAAATGTAAGATACCAGCATTCAATAGACGAAAGAAGGTTCAATTACTTTCATCAATAAATGCTTCCGGAATATTACTCAGTATCTACCTATTTACGTTGCTATCCATAAACATCGATGGTTTCGTTGCTTAAACAAAAGTGTGAAGTGAATAACGCTAAACTTTCGTCTACTTGTAAGCTTCATTGAAGCTAATTGAATCGGAGGTAACAATGTCGGCCGCCTTGGTTACGCCCAGAAAGAGTACGAAAAATCCACAAAATTTCGAAACAAATGGTGTATTTTTGAAAACTTCGACCGTGTAACATGTAAACTTCGCAGGAATAAGATAGTAAAGAGTTTCATTCATCGAATAAAGCAAAAACGGAAAAAATCGGTCTATATTTACATATTTTTATGCTTGAAGGAAGAATACCTTTCAAGTCAAGAAATGGATTCATATGTGTTATCTTATGGAAAAATGTTAATCCCCTATATTGGCATCACTGATTAATCCTGGTTTACCAAACCTTGACCATTCACTAAGTTAGGATGTAAGGAAGAATTGTACCAAATTTGGTTATTCTAGCTTTTATCGTTTAGGAGAAGTTCCATGAACAAACACACGCTTAAAAATATATTATAGATAACACTTCAACACTACACAGAACACTCTCATTTCTACAATATTGGAACATAACTGACCAAAAAGTACTGAAGGGCAAAAACATAAAGACATGTGTGCGCACAACTAAGCTATTTCTAAGTATAATAAAGAAAGAACTAGCCATGTAAACTGGCAATTCGTAGAATACTATTATGGTGTCGTAAATACCTAGCCTGGCATTTTTTAAGAAAGGTAAAGTAAATATTTTTTATTTTTAGCTTGCGATCAACTGAAAAGGACTTCGAGATCAACTGGTAGATCGCGATCGACCTTATGGGCACCCCTGGCATATACTGTTTTTTCTACCCAGTATAAAAATTAAAAAATTTTACTTTGAATAAAAAAAATTTGGGCTGAAAGACTTAAAACAAATGTTTTTAAAAATTTCCCATTCGACCATTGCTTTGTTTCATTTTTATAATGAAAAAAATTTCTCTGTACTTACAGGAGGGCAATGTGGCTCTTAATTCCCATGTGATGGTCACTATGAGCTCCGACAAATCGTGCAGCAGGAGGAAGACGGAATCTAACAATGGGCAAGCAGCAGGGACATCCACCACAAATGTTCAGCCGCAAACAGGGCAGCAGGTGCTGGTGCCCAACCAACAGAAGCAACACCAACCAGTGCAAGCCAGCCATGAGGATACACCCAATCACATTGTCTATAAAAAAGTAAGTACACATTAAGAAAGCACCAGCCCAATTAAATGTTGAACAAAAAAAAATCTCAACAGACCTATACATTGGTTATATTTAAAAATCTGTTAGATTATGGAAAACTGTCAATGATTGAGGAGTGTTAAGACCTCAAGAGACAATAAAAAATATAATATTTAAATTATTATATTTTTCTTATTGCTATTTCTTTAAATATTTTATTTTAGTACATTGCACTTTAGTTGCTAAATAACTTGTTTCTAATTTATGTGAGAGAATAATATCTCCAAAATCATATTGATGAAAAGGAGATTTGTGGAGCTTTTTAGATTCTTAATGCTAAAGATATACATATATGGGTAAATATAACACTGCTTAAAAATATAAATCAAATTAATATTTAAAAACTCAATCAGATTCATGCTTTCCTTAATCATTATTTCCATTTTAACTTCATTAAAATAAATAATAAAGGTCTGAGACTACGGCAAGATGAATTAATTAAATTAGAACATAAATACTCCTTAACCGTACAAAATGAGAATATTTAGAGACAAAATAAACAATAAAATATGGTTTAAAAAATTAAAAAAATTAAATAAAATAAAAAATTTTTTTGGGTTAAAAAAAAACGGGTAAGAAAGGAATCAATGAAAAGAAAAACAAAAGTAACACTTTCAGGTTTTACGGGGAAAGAAAACCTCGCAGGTAGCCTGGTGTCACCCGTTCATGTACTCATATCCTTCCCCAAAGGAAAAAAAAACTTTCCTTCAGGAGAACAATCATTCAAACGCACTCAAACAAGAAAAGGAAAAAAGAGAGGAAAAATCTAATACACATTCACTCCTAAAGAAAACAATGTTTTAAAAAAAATATTTATACGCACACTCTCTCAAAACAGGGAACCTCTAAATATTCAAGGGACACTGATACGTATTTCGGACACGAAGCGGCCATCATCAGAGAAAGATGTTGAATGAAGGTCTGGTGTGTGGTTTGAAAGTGTTAATGGAGAAGTGTTTATGTGAGAGTGAAAGGAGGGGGAAGGATGGACCGTTAGACTATAAAGAGGGGAGTGGGCCAAAATCACTGTTCATAACAGTTCCTTTGTATTCTGTGATGAGCATACTTTCGTAGGCGTCCAGTTTAAAATCGTTGTGTACAGGTTTTAAAAGTGATAAGTTATCATTGGTAATGGGATGATTGTATTCCTGTATGTGAGATGCTACACTTGAATTAGCAAACCTCCCAAATTTAAAATGTGCCAAATGTTCCTTAAATCATCATCCCATACGATGTCGTCTTCAGAACCATCCATGGCATTTGTGAGGCAACACTTTTTAAAGCCAGGCTTTTTAAGAAAAAATCAATGCAAGTTGCGAGCAACAAATATCATTTTACATACCTTGACCGGCTTGTATGAAGACAGAGTCAGAACTAGACGTGATATTCACGTAAACTATCTCGCTCGGCGGCAAGGCGAGAACTGTTATTCCAACTGACCAGATTATTACACAATGCGACATGGAGACATGTTTTTATACATTGTATCGATCTTTAAAGTGAGAGTCAAAACTATATAGATGCGAAGTTTTCGTAAGCACTCTCCCACAGATCTCGCTTGGCGGCAAGGCGAGAACTGTTATTCCAACTGATCAGATTATTACACAATGCGACATTGAGACTTGTTTTTATTCATTGCATTGATCTTTAAAGTGAGAGTCAAAACTATATAGACGTTAAGTTTTTGTAAACACTCTCGCACATATCTTCTTGGTGGCAAGACGAGAACTGTCTCATTACTGCTAATAACTAAGTGAAAAATTACAGTGATCTTTTTACAAAAAATGAGTTGCGTATTATACATGGTGATAAGACAATTTTCACATTTCACTCGTAAAAAAATGGGTGCATTTTATATAGGTTGCGTATTATAATCAGAAAATTACGGTTCTTACTGAATATTTCAATTATGACACATGATTCGGTTGAAGTTATTCTCACAAAAATAGTTGCATTTGAGAAGCTGTCGATAAATATCTCCCAATGATTTTAATTTCTTGTAACTATTATTCATTCGTTTATCTCTGTAATTCTGTAGATGGAGCAGATCGTGGAGAAGATGCAGGACGAGACGACCGGAGTGCCTGTTAAAACTGTGAAGAGTTTTATGTCCAAAATACCTTCGGTGTTTACGGGTATGTACTGATGTATCTTACATTTTTAATGCTTGCAAGTAATAATAATTTAATTGCTATTAAAAGAGTTCCAACTTTATTAAGGTTATAAAAGCAAATTATATGTTGTAATTTGTAACATTCATCATATGTATTATTAACGCTTAAATATAAAGGCCTGTCTTTCTAATTATATATAATGAACATTGCTACATTCTACCAGTTTCAAATGGGTTCTGTATCTTTAAAAAAAAAATACGGTACAGGCGACTCCTGAGATTCGACCAGGATGCGTTCCTGAAAACGCGGTTGAATCTCGAACAGTCGAATGTCGAACAAGCCTATAAATGGGTGAAATCAGCAGAAATTCAAACAATTAGAGCAGAAATAACGATGTCTAGACTGAAGCTAAACCTTGCGTGGTTGGGCAGGCCAAAAATTACTTCTCATAAACTAGTTCCTACTTCGACCGACCGATCGGCTGGGTCGAATAAGCGGGCTTCGACCGGTCGAATTCTCGAATTCTCGAATCTCGAACAGTCGAATCTCGGGAGTTGCCTGTATTTACTTTTATTGCCAAGCAATGAATTTCTATTGTTGTGTGAATAACTTAACATAGAGATTTCAAGAAAAGAAAGCGTAATTCTCATCCCCTTTTTTCATAATATTGTACTCACAAATTAATGTCCTCATTCCTGAACAGGTTCAGATTTAATTGCATGGATGATGAAGAATTTGGACATAGATGATCAAGGTAATGTTTTTGCAACAAATATGTGTATTTCAGCATGTTTAACGTATATTCCTTTTTAAAATGCGTTATTTTATCTTTTCTCAACATGATCAATTATATATAACATTTCATGGCTTTCAGAAATTAAATATGTATTTTCAACTTATATCCCTGTCATATTTTATTACAGAATCCCAACATTTAGCCCATTTGATGGCTGCCCATGGTTATTTTTTTCCAATTGATGATCACCTGCTAACAGTAAAGAATGATGGAACCTTTTACAGATTCCAGGTATGGCTTAATAATGTATCAAAACATTAAGGTATGATTCTCAAGTTATAACTAAAAGTTCCATATTTGTTGTAAATTTCGCATAAGGATTACTTATATATTTTCATTTGCAAAATTTCACAAAATATTGTAATCCGTTTTTCACAATATTTCTATTTTAATTTCCAAACAGACACCCTATTTTTGGCCATCTAATTCCTGGGAACCAGAGAATACAGATTATGGTATGTTCTTCTCAACTCTGCTCTATAATTATACATGTAAAACTATTTACTTTTTGCATAGAACTACCTTGGTCAACAATCATATTTACTGATATGAATAATGGTTTCCCTGAAGTTTCTCAAACATATCTTACATTTAGTCATTAAGTTTCATCTGGTACAAACATTTATTGATGAGGGTTTTGCTTTAACTTTCTTTGTGTCATGTATATGAGATAAGTAGTGATTTTTTAAATATTTTCCATCGCTAATTAAGTTTAGATGATTTTATAATTATCCCATGATTAAAGGTCAAATCAAATTTCCATATTTTTAAGTTGTTTTAAGAAGCCTCTGATATTTTTGCAATTGCATTTTGCTTTTTAAATCAAAGCTTATTGGGCTTTTACAGCTGTGTACCTGTGTAAAAGAACAATGCAAAACAAGACTAGATTAGAACTGGCAGATTATGAAGCAGAAAATCTTGCAAGATTGCAGAAGATGTTCTCTCGGAAGTGGGAATTCATCTTTATGCAAGCAGAAGCGCAGAGCAAAGTGGACAAGAAAAGAGACAAGTTGGAGCGCAAAGTGCTCGACTCTCAAGAGCGGGCCTTTTGGGATGTACACCGCCCTGTGGTGAGCAATGCAAACAGACATTTTACCTTGAGTTTTTGGGATAGTCTAGAAATATCCATGTAGTGCGCATTTAAAGAAATCCTAATGACCTACTACTACTAATTTAAAATAATCGTTAGTTAGGTCACAACTAAGTAAAAATCCAAAGATAATAAAAGATTCTGCTTCAATTTATTCAGATGCCATTTACAGTATCATAGCGAGAAGATTCATCACCTATGGCAAGATTAAAGTAAACACATTTCTAAAATTGTAGAATATTATTTTCCCTTTCTTGTTTTTAAAGAAAATTCCATTCTAATTAAAATAATTGTAATATTTGACCATGTATTAAAAACTTATTTGACCAAAATATTTTTGTGTGTCTTTTGCAAGTGGTATGTATGGCACATGCCACCTTCGCCAATTTCTGGTTATAGCACAGGCCATTTATGAACCATTTATATGTCCAACTTTTATCAAATATCAGAAATGTGAATTTTTATATCAAAATTGTTTCAAAAGTGCAACAAAATCATCCATAAAAGTTGAAATGTTAATCAAACTCACCCGTACACTTTGACAACATGATAACATTTAATCTAATATCTTGCATTTTCCCAGCTTTGGTGACTTTATTTTAAGCAGTCTCCTCCAAGTCTTGGTAAAAATTTTTGATGTTCAAATCCTTTTTTTAAATCAATTTGAAAGGCTTAACTTATCATCATTCCGTTTCTGATATTTGCATTTGATTTATTATTCACTAGCAAAATTGCCCGGTGCTTCTCAGGTTACTATGGTATTTAGCATTTTCCATTTTTACAAAACTATAAAAATATCTTGTTGATTCTTTCATAGTAATGAGTGTTTTTATCTTGAGTTCATATTTTTATTTTAAGTAATTTAAATTTGCAAATATTGCACATCAAGCAATCTATTTTTACATGTTATCTTATGGAAAATTTGGTTGTTCTAGGTCTTACAGTTTGGTCGTGCATAATGATTATGGAAATATGTTAATTTTCTATATTGGCAGCACTGATGTATCCTGGTTTACCAAACCTTAACACTTCACTAAGTTAAGACATAAGTAAGAACCGTACTAAATTTGTTTGTTCTAGGTCTTATAGATTGGCCATGCATAATGATTATGGAAAAATAATAATATCCCTTATATTGGCAGCACTGACTGATCAAACCTAGATCATTGTGATGTAAGTAAGAACCGTACTAAATTTGGTTGTTCTAGGTGTCATAAAGATTATGGAAAAATGTTAATCCCCTATATTGGCAGCACTGACTGATCCAAGTTCACCAAACCTTGACGAAAACCTGGTTCGAAGTATACACTTCCCTCATTCAAATTTAGTGGCTCTATCTTAGGCTGTTCTCGGGTTTTAAGCAGACATATAAACAGACATACCAAAACTTTATATCTTATAACATATTTTGATTAGGCACCGAGAATTCGATAGCAAATTTCACTGTGGTAGGACATGCAGCACCAGGGGGTGACGGGAAGAGGAATTTCAAGATGTCTCAAATCCAATGAGCAACAGTGCTATTTAACAACAATACAGTTCCATCACAACAATAAATTTTCACCTAAAAAAACATTAAATTTTCGCATTAATAACTAATTTATGGACAGATTTAAAAGCGACAGCATGAAAATCAATTTTTATTTTTTAAGCATTCTTTCGTCCAAGTCCCAATTTCGTACGATGATTCTAAGTAATTTTTAAATGCAAATTAATAATATGCTGCACTCATTCCCGATGCAAAGTTTCAGTTCTTTAGTTTTTATGACCGATTATTTATATTTTCTGACCTCCCCCATCTTTACAGACCAAAAATTAAAAAAATAAGCCCGAGGTGCACACCCTCAGAGTGATCTTATTGTTAGTATGTATGCGATGTTTCAGATCTTACAGTCTTGGAGGTATGCAGGACACACACAAACATTGACATTTATTATTATAGATTATTATAGATTGGTAAAATTTGATATTTAAAGACTTGAAATTTTGTTTACCTCTTCAACTCCTACAGCCTGGCTCTGTGAATACCACAGAAGTGGACATAAAGAAGGCGTGCAGAGTAAACAGACCCCATCGAATCGCGAGTGGGGCACTAGTGCCTCGTCCTGTCACACAGCAGCCCACCCCAGAACCTCTTCCGGGACCACGACCCCCTTCGACATCATCGCCCTCGATAGCAGAGGGAGAGGAGAAGGGCAAAGAAGGGAGCGAAGGTCAAGCCAAAGAGGGAGATGAGAATTCAGATCAAAATACGGGAACAGCAAGTGAGTGAGATTTTTCTATCGAATGATATTGTTTTTTAGAGGTTTGCTTAGAGATAAGATTATGCAAATCGGTGTACAGTTTATTTCTAGCATTGCTATTGTCCTTTTAATTTCTGTCCTTAAGAGTTTTATAAATTCATTAAAATTTGAATTAACAATGCACTTTAAGTTGCTTAAAATGTTTTGTGATTGGAATATTTACACCATAAGAAAAAGTGAATAAAAAATACTGTTCAATCTATATTATTTTAAATTTCTGTTATATTTTCTAAATCTTTAAGAACAGAATAAAAGAACAAAGTCAGATATACATTAGTAATTGATATTTCCTGTTAAACTGATATCTAAATGACTGATGATTTTTACACTGGGGTTAAACAAGCCTAAAAAATCTCTCGGTCAAAATTTAATGTGAGTTGTGAAAAGTGATCTCTGAATTCGTATTCAATAATAACAATTGATTATATAGTTCAAGGTTGAAGCTTTGAAATATTGATAACACTAGCTATGAAATTCTTCAGAGTGGTCAATGGCATTATTATGCATCCTAAACAGTAATTTGAACCATATTGACCTGATTATAGGGCAAACCTGAACATTTCAGAAGCCAATAACAAAAAGAATTTTAGGAAGACTGAAATTTCTTATTTTTGTTGAAAATATCTTATGGTTCATCTTGTTTTTTTTATGTAAAGACAAACAAATAAAAATCACTGTATCATTCATGTCCTTGATCTCAGATCACAGGAGAAGACAGCTGTCATCTCCTTGGCTCTCACAAAATTGAATTTTGTCAGGGAAGGAGGGAAAAAATATATTCAGCTGTGATCATAAAGTGAATTTGGATTTTTCAGTTTATATTTTTGAAAAAATATTGCCTTATATTTGGACCAATACTGTAGCTGCATTTTTTCCCCTGAAAATTTTCCTTACATTAACACTGAAAGATACTGGAAAAACATTTTTGAAAGTGCATTTACATATATATGTACAGGGTTGAGGTGTTTAAATGATGGATCTGCAGGATTAGTTCATATCCAAACTAGTCAAGACACCTGCAGTTAAAAATAGTTATGAGGCAAAACTTAAATATTGCCAATTGGTTCTATTTGGCTATCTACCAGAAATTCACTCATTTACCATACTAAAGAATACATTTCATGGATGGTACAATAAGTAAAGATGACTACACGTAAGCAGCCTCATGAGGTTGGTCATACTGATTTAGGATCCACTGCTTATCACTGGTAAAAATGTATTTAATCAGAAGTAAATAATGCAACATTGAGTAGCAACTGCACAAAAATTCAATCTCTGCAAAAATTAATCTGAATAAGATAAATATATTTATAAAAAAATAAAGGCATCAATCTAATGTAGTGCTCCACAACTTGTGTGTTGCGGCACACTACTGTACCACGACAAAGTACTCGGTGTGCCGTGGTAAATTTTGAAATTATACGCAAGGGAAAAATACTATTTTATTCTGCTAATGCTAAGAATGACGGCAACCAAATATCTCTTATTTTAATTTATTTATTTCTTTTAGTTTTGTTTCCACTACTTAAAACCAAAACCAAGCTGCTTTGTAACTGGAGAATTGGAATTATTATCCTGTGATTACTTCATAAATTAGGTTAAACGATTTGAAAAAATGTAGATTTTAGCAATAATGTGTGGGGGAAAAGCGATTTTATCTTTTTTGTTGGCTACAGGGTGGTATAAATGTCCTACATAGCCTTGAGAAATTTGGCTCAGCGTGCTGTGAAGTTCAAGAGAACCCAAAAGTGTGCCATGAAATTTAAATTGTTGCAGAGCTCTAAGGGGCTAACCTAAAATTTTACTTGAAGTGGTTTGTAAGCATTTGATAATTACCTCATCGATTAATAGCAGTTCTCTTTCTTCTTCAGTTTCAACACCTTCCTCGTCTTGTGCATCTGATGTGGCTGCAGCAGATGGTTTACGCAAGGATATAGAGGGACTGCGTCATAGATTAGACAGACGGAACTTCAAGGTTTCCAAAGTGGCTGAGGCGTAAGTAAAAGGATATAATCTTAGAGCAAAAAGTATCAAAAATCAAGAGTTCAGCTTATATTTTACAGAAATCAAGGTGGCTATAGTGCCCATTAATATATCATTCATTCCTCACAACAGTGTTCTGCGTCATTAAGAATACTTACTTATTAGTGCAGAAGGGCCCTTCAACATTTCCCTTCAAGTATAATTGTAGCTTGTTCACAGTGAATTATAGTGAAATAATACTATGTGAATTTAAATTTAGAAATTTCAGTTGCATTTTAAAATACTGGATATTAAATATTTCTTTAGGTCATGCACACTTTGCTTAATTTTTTTTATGAAATGCAAATTAACTAACTTCATTCCTCAATTATTTTACTTACATGTTCTTGCAATGAATTTAGTTACTGAATTATATATGTGCAATATTGGTATTCCTCAGAGATTTGTTTGAGAGATTAAGTACATCCTTAATACAGTTTGTCATATCCTATGTAAAATCTAATGGCAAAATTATAACTTACAGGTACATTGCATACTTTGAACAGTATGTAGAATATGACCCATTTTTCACTGCCACTGAATTACCAAATCCATGGCTAACAGACAATCCAGAGTTTTGGGAGCAAGAGAAGCAAGCGTAAGTTTTTCTCATTTCTTAGCAATTGTGTGCAAAACTTTGATTTTTTGTTGAAGAAAAAGATAACATTATGGACTGAGATAATTACATAACTTATTAGCAATAAGAAAAGTGACAATTTCTATATCATACAAATAAAGTTTGCAATAGAAATCGAATTATATATTAATTTAGTAAAGTGTAAGTCAGTCACACCCCGAAGCAAAGCTTCCCTCTACTTCCCCTCAACCACGCTTGAGGGGAAATGGAGGTGAAGAAGATGCACAGATGATGTGCATAGTAGCAAGCCGGGTGGTCACATGGGCAGCATGTGGCCGGTACAAGGGAGGCATATGGGTTGCAGACCTCAATCCTCAGTGCACAGCATGAACAGTGCTCATGGGATTTGGAAGCACACAGGTTGGGCAGCAGAGAGCCTGCTTACCATAATACTCTAACAAAGCTCCGATTTCGGAGCTGTACGGGCAGCTAGTTTATTATATTATTTGCTTAAAATCTGTCATGAACATTTAAATTTAATTTTCTCCTATATTAATTCCTCCGTCCTGACAAAATTCTCCTCAGCTACCAAGTCACTTTTCTTCTACTACTATGTACTTCTTAGTAAATTCTAACTACCAAATTAACTGAGCATAACTGCAACAACCAAATACAGTAAAACCTACAAGAGGCAGAACCTATAAGGACCAACCTATTTTTTCATCTTTTGTAAGTTTTCCGCCTTATACAGATTAAAATAATTTACGTGACATTTTCTTTTTGGCAGATTTTAAATAGAAAATACAAGTTTTTCTAAGTCTCAACAGAAATAAAAACATTAAAATCACACCAACAATCGATATAAATAATAAACGAGAACATAAACTTGAAACTACATGCATGCACAATCCTGAATTTATTAGAAATTAATAATCTTGTTAAAAATGCTACAAATTTTCAGAAGCAGAATAATTAAATGTCATACAGTTGCAGAAAATTTCAAATACACATTAAAATCCATTAAAAATATTAAACAAAGTTAAGAAGTTCTAAAAGGTTATTTGAAAAATCTATCCAATTTTAATCATGTTCTTTTTCTGTAATGTCCTTAACACGTTGAAGACAAGCGCCATCAATAGATGGCGCTCGGACTTTGCCGAGATCCGAGCGCTCTCAATAGATGACGGGCTACTACGCAGTTCCACTTCAGCTTTCAAACTCTTGTCCCCTCCCATTTCTGCAGGTATAACTCTCGAACCTTCACAGCGGTCACATTTGAGGCCTGCTTTTCATGTGCTATGCATCGGTCCTCGGTCCGAGTTTTTATTTTTTTTGTAACAGTGGCATTTTGTAGTAGATGTTTCTGTCGAGGTGTTTTATTTCTCTGTATTTTCCTAATTTTTACCTCGTTGTTTTAATATTCCCTTTTTGGTGATAAAAGCTTTAATATTTTCTATAATTTTTTATTTCAGTGATGTTAATAAATTCTCCTGTACAAAAAATTCAGTTATAATAAAATGACCTTGTACAAATACAGATTGTCCATCATAGATGCCCATGCCAAGGAAATTACTCAGCAGAATTAGTCCGTATTTTGGAGACCCTCTATATCATCAATAGATTCACATTTTCCAAAATACTGTGAAAAAAGAAATGATAGGAGGGTCCAAAAGAGGTGTAGGCAATGTTCAAAAAACAAAAGAAAAAGTGCGAATTTCGACGAAAAATGGTTACTCTTCAACAAAAAATAATAATTTGTATTCGAATAGGATAAGTAGACTATTAAGAAGGAATATCACAGAAAAAAACCCTAATATTTCAGAAATTCTCGGAAAATACTATTAGGGCTGAAAGTGTTAAACTGGTAAAAAACCCTAATTCAATTACTTTGTTAACAAAATCATTTTCACCCTTGATTTTGGCAAAATATTTTAAAGCTTTAAGATATTGTAAAACATCTGATTTTGTTGGCATTTCTGGTTCTTCACAATCTTCTTCACTCTATTTATCCTCTGAATTGGGAACAATTTCATTGCTTTGTGATTCTACCACAGTTTTCAAGTCTGTTTCATCAATCTCTGTGAAAACGCTTTCATCAATATCTACAAAATTGTGTACTTAATGCTGGTATCCTCAGTTTCATACATCTCATCAGACTAATTTTAAATTTCACAATAATCAATATCACACTCATTAGCATCATCAAAAACAAAGCCACAGTTTCTAAAACAATTTTTGATGCATGCTTCTTGCATTAACGAATGGCTGAGAAATGCAATTGCATCTAAAACATCAATTTTAACCATCAAATCCGATACTCTCTTACACTTATGAATACATTAAAAGGCCCTCGAGACATATTTTAATGAGAATGATTTTTCTTTCCATCTTTCACAGGTTCAAAATCTACTTAATAACACAAAAATTGCAAGAAAAAATCCTTTCCCTCCACGTCTTGCAGGTTTTGCCTTACAGAGAGACATTCAGATGAAAAACAGTATCAACTTGTAGTATTTTGTTTTTGATTTCTGTCTTTGGCAGGTTTCCATCAAATACAGGTTCCACCTTTCACATGCTTTACTGCATATAAAGCTTATATACTGCATTAAGTACTAACATAATGTACAGGTAAAAGTTATCTTATGTTATGAATGGCAATTTTTGGCCTTTAACATCATGAATATATTGGATTATATACCAACATATACATTTATCAGAAATAAAAACATCCGATTCTTTTAATATTTTTATATATTTGAAAATATGCTTATTATAGCAGCATTGATATTTTAAGGAACGAATATCACGTCACGATTCAAATATCAGTTTTATTTTAAACTATGACAATTTCATTTTTTCATCCAGAAAAGAGATACCTACCAGAAGAGTAAAACGTTGGGCATTTGGTCTTCATGAACTCCTTCGCGACCCAGTTGGCAGGGATCACTTCATTCGCTTCCTTGACAAGGAATTCAGCGGAGAAAACCTCAAGTAAGATCGACGTCAGAAAAAATTATGTTAACATCAAAGCCAATAAGGGTGTAGATTAACTCCATTCTGTTTTGTACCTTTATTAATTCATTAAACCATGCTTGGCCTACTTTCTAGGTTCTGGGAGGCAGTGCAGGATCTAAAAGCACTTCCCCAGAGTGAAGTCCAAGCAAGAGTCGAAGAGATCTGGTCGGAGTTTCTTTCTCCAGATGCCTCTTGTCCTATAAACGTGGACTCCCGCTCAAATGAGCTCACAAAGCGCAATATGAGGTCTCCCGATAGGTGGACTTTCGACACTGCTGCTGTAAGTAAATTTGATTTTTTCTATTGTTCCTGAAATGTAAATGGCGTCACGGATTGAATTTATTTCTTTGGAAACGTTCACTCAGTGTGGATGCCAGAATCACTTTGATGTTAATAAAAAAGAATTTTTGTAATTATAAGACGACATAATTCTTAAAGAACATTGAAATTAAATGGTATGAAACTTGATAAATTAAAGAATTTTCAAGCAAGATTCAAAATTTAATTTCTCATTCGAATGAACTTGATTGTTCATGTTGAAACTTCAATGCAATCAACCACGTGCCACTCATCTGCATTACAGCAGATTGAGTTTGCCATAATTTTCAGTCCATACACTTAAAGCTTATGCAACAAACCTATAGGTTTGTTACAAAAAGGGCAACATTTTGTTCCCCAAAGCAGATACAAATTTTTATCTTATAAAATGCTTATATGTGTATGGAAGTTGAAGGACAGAAAAAGTCAGTTTGGCAGGACTGAACCATCCAATTTTTAACATTCCTTACATCATCACTCTTTAAATTTAATAATTAATTTGTTGTATATTCTATACAGTCTATAGATTTTACTAAGAAAAGTCAATTTCTCTAAAGATATTAACTTTGTTGCAAAAAATAAACTCATACAGATGAATGGATGGTATAATATGTTGTAAGATTTTTAGTTCTACCACTTTTACTTACATCAGTGTATGCCTCTTTATTTTTAGGCACATGTTTATCACTTGATGAAGAGTGACAGCTACTCAAGATACTTGAGATCAGAGATGTACAAAGAGTTCCTCAGTGGGGCCAAGAAAAAGGTACAGAAATTGTATCTGAAAAAATTAAATTATGGGTGTCAAAATTATCAGTTAATCTTTCTAACAAATATAATAAAATTTGAAGACTTTTGAGTATCCTTCTTCACAACACAGTCAGACTCCAATTTAGCACCTCCCTAAATAGTTCTACTCCCGCATACTGCCCATGATTCATTATTATGGTTATGATGGGCAAATTTTGGCCATAAATCGGGGTCTGACTGTAGTTGTAACATAAACTACAAAGACTTTTCATTGAGCAATTAACTACAATGAGAAGCACGAAAAGACCAAATTCTTCCTTTATTGTATGGTTTTTTACTGCCCAAAAAAGGAGCCATTTTTTGTAATTCTCAACTCTTCTCTTTTTTCTTATAGACATCAGTTAAGGGTATAAGATCTATCGTCTCTTTCTCGGCAAGAAAGGACAACCCTACCTCCTAGTCTGAAGTATCGGTGGCTGCTGTCTCCCCTCCCAACCAATGCCTACAGAATGACCTTCTACTCTTGCCTACTTTTCTCGATGCAGACAAACATCTTTCTCATCTCTGAAACTCGTTTCAATCCTTCCTCGGGAGTGTGCAAGCATTCAAAAAAAGAGGAGTTCCTGAACAAAACGGGTGGAGAGTAGTGTTGGGGGAGGGGAAGAGGGCACACTTTCATAAGGTAATCACATCATCCACCAAGGAAATCAGAACAAAAGATTCAAAAGAAAAACTGTCACAAATTAAATTTGATAACTATTGTAATTTAATGCAGGGCTGCCACCAATTTTTTTTCTAAATCCTGTTACTGACATCAAAATATTCTGTTAAATCCTGTAATATATAATCTTGGTTTTTTGATGCAAAATGTACAAATTTATTATACAATACTTTCATTGCATACTTTAAGTTAAATTATTTACAACTCTTTATGCATAGCCCTGCTTTTTTATTTTAAATTTATCCTGCATTATGAACCAACTGTACTGAAATGAAAAGTTTTAAAAAAGTATTCAAGTTTTAAATATACAGTGAATAGCATAAATGCATTGAAAACAATAAGTAACCATAGGCCTAGTTTACAGGACAGGCCTTAGGAAATCTGTTAAATAAAATAATTTTCACTTAATTAATATAACAATATAATGGCTGAACAAAATTAGACAAAATTTTTCTACGCATTGCGATCAACAATTAGAAAATTTTATCATAGCAATGGAAACAAGTGACATATTTAAAATAAATTTAGATGAAAAATCAAAATTTCTCTTAAACTATCGGTTTTGTGAAAAAATGTTTCAAGCAAAACTTGCAGAAAATTACTTGTATACTACGTCAATAATAACAAATATTTACATAAATTTAGTTTTAAAGGAGACATTCGGGGAAAACGAAAAGAATAAACCTCCACTTCCGGTTGGGCTATTTCAGCCAAAACCTTTTCAGATCTTCATTTGCTAATAAAAATTTAAGTTTTGTACTGATCTGATTATTAGTTTTTGAGTTAAGAGTGCCCACAAAATTTTGTCACACACACACACACACAGACATCGCGAAAATAATCAAAACGTGTATTTCCATTGAAATCTCAAATTCAGTTTTTTTTCACGAACGCAATACTTTCTCTTATACTACGTATGCAGAAAGTAAAAATACAAGTATGCCGTAGGTTTCTGATCCAGTTCAACATCTAGTTTTTGTGTTCAGTCTCACAATAAGTAGCGAGTTTTCGCACTTCACCCAAAGTACACAATTTCATCGAATATATATTTTTTACAGGATTCGTATTATTCATATACAAATAATAATTTCTGAATTTCGTAGTATTCTATGTATTTTTTTACGTGAACATCTCAGATAACTTCCGAATTTTTCCGTATAAATATCTGTGAATCACAGAAATGTGTTTTTTGTTAAAAAAATATCCGTGAAAACGGCAGCCCTGCTTTAATGTATTCGTATCAAGAATTACCTACCAGTGGATGAAAGTATAATATCTCTGTTGGGCATAGCCAGCCACGGAACTTGATATAAGCAGGCAAAACAATGCTTAAGGGCCTCCCAAAACTTAAGGGTACCAAATAATACATTTTAAAAATATTATTTTCTTTCATATATTTCGATAAAAATTATAAGTAACCTAACAAAATTTAGGTGCCAGGTAGTAAAAAAAACATTTAAAAAACAATAACAATTGAAATATACTATGACAGTAGTACACATGCTTCTCACAGCTCTCCTGGAATAAAAGTATGAGTGCACCAGTGCTACTCATGGAACCCAAGTGTTAATGATTTTTTTAGATAAACTGAGTAAGGCACTAAATTTTTTTTGCTTAGGGGCCCTCAATTTTAAGTTCTACCACTTACATAAGAAGCTGCCATAGAAACAAATAATGTAATCAATACTCTCAGCTTTTATATTACATCTCCTGTTGTGTGTGGTTTTCAATTTTCAACCTGTATTATCAAATTCAATATTAGATCAGGATTCCAGAGTAATTGAACATCTTTTCTTCTAATTAAAATTATAAAATCCATTTTAACTTATTATATACATAAGTAGAAAGTTTGCATCTGGAGCAAATTCTACCAATACGTGCATTCTTATGCGAAGTTAATTTTGGAATGTTATTCAGGAATGCATCTATCAAACTGATCAAGGGATAAGTGTACCTTATGTTGCCATCAGGACTAGAAATTTATCCTTATTTTTATGTGATAGATAAGACTTATGTCCTCTTCGGATAAAACTTATAGAATGTGTGGCTATCCCGCCATGAAAGCTCGAGAAACAATTGAAATTCACTAATTTCTTATAATAAAAATGTATTGTCATAAATAAGTATGTTTCCCTCTTACAATTAGCCGATTTAGATTTCTGCCAACTAAAATCCTGCATCAAATTGCAGAGTTGTCCCATCTGTAGATAGGAGCTTAGCCAAGAGTTTTTAACTTTTGAAGCAACCTGTTTAGGTTGAACTACCTGCCTATTTTTAGCTTATCAGCCAGTTTTTTTTAAGTTGTAGGTAAAATCTTCTGAGATAATCCTGGCTAAGCCTCTGCCCATGGCAAAGATTCAGTTCTTTGCTGAGATTTTCTCTCATTACCTTGTTTATGGCTTTATGTATGGCATTCTCTGACTAAAGTTCACTTTTATAAGTTTAGCGGAATACTATTTATTTGCGTGATTTTCCAAATATGGAGTACTTTTAGGTTTTACAGGCTGTAATTTGATAGCTAGGTATGGTTGGGTGGGTTGACCAATCATTATTTAGTCAACCAAATCTCCAGAGCACACAAGTAATCTATTTAGAGGACCTACACAGAGTAGACAACTCCTGCAACATTCTGAACTCATACTTGGGAGAATATGATGCTAAAATCTAAACGAACAGAACCAAATTGAAGAAATTTTGAGAAATATCATTGAATTTTGGCATTCCAAAGTTAAAATTTTATAGTTTTAAATTCATTATAGTCATTAGAAAAATAAATTTTGTGAAAAAGGAAATAATTTTTCCAGAAAAAGTCTGCATAACTGCAAAGTACCAATATGTGTATAAGACTCTCAAGGCTAATCTTTGCTAGTTTGTTTCCAGGTTAGACAGAAAGGATCCACTGGTAGGTCGAATGCTTTCTTCATATACCTTTAATGGACACACAAGTCAAAAACACATTTTTCAGGAGAGCTTCTACAAGTTTGTAAAAAATTCTGTGAATCCAAAAAAGGGATACTTTCTACCATGTTCATAGGTATCCTAAGAACTGAATGAGAGTGACTTTATGCTCTTTATACCAGTCGAAAGAGGTGAATTTTTTAAACTAGAGACAACACACCTCAATACTGAAAAATATGACTTGTGCTCTTTTGACCATTCACAAAATATAAACTATATGTCCATGGTCTTAAAAACAATGTCAATTTTCATAAAAATCTTAGTATTAAAAAATAATCAACAATAGATGTTTGTCCGAATTGATACCTAAAAAGAAGCCTTCTCTATGGAATGAAATTGCAAAAACACTGTTGGCATAAACTTGTTAAATAATTTGATCAAAAAACATTTCAGAATTTGATTTTTTTCGTTCTAATTTCTATTTTTTATGCAAGTTGAACTCAATCTTTCTACACTGTTTAAGGTTAGATTAAAATCATTTACCATTACATGGAAAACTACTTATCTTAGTAAATTTTCATTTTTGTTGCTTAGAGTTTCAAGAATGGTTAATATTATGTAAAAAATGTAATGCTATACCTTATAATTCTTTGGCTACCTTGACAGAACTTTGAAGAATATTATTTTTTTCAGTTAATCGTAACATTTTCAGATAAAAAATAGTTTGTGTCTGTCATATAAAGAGCCACCATACATCCTCATTTCCATTGACATCCTCATCTGTAGCACTCTAAACACCATCTGAAAGGAATTTCTTAATAGATTAATTTGTCTGGGATTTTGAAACATTAACTTCATGTATGATCATTCTGAAAATTTTCAAGAATCTCAGGACAAAACTGCATCTATAGTTAGTGTCTAGTGTTCACTACTCACATAGCAAGATAAAGCATAATTCAAAATCGTCAAGCTTAAGAGGAAAACATTTTAACTTGTAAAACCATATCGCATAATAATAACATATTTGTAATTATTCAAATAAAATAGGGGCAAAAGTAATAAATTTTTTATCAGATCAAGATATTGTATTCATATCTTGTTAATAAATAAAACTGCATGCATCACAATGCTGCAAAAAAATCTAATAAAATTTGTTGGTGGAAATGACATTTCATTTTTACAGTGCATAATATGTTAGCCTTAATTATCTAAGAAATCGATAAATGACATCTTTACTGCTGTAATCATGGGCATAAGCAGGATTTTTTCCAGTCACATGAGAAAATTTATATAATATATTAACACGATTACAGCCTCCCCTGCTACCTTGTTCTTCAAGACAAACTAGGAAAAACATACCCGAGTATAAGCCACACCCCATGTTTTCAAAAGGTGATCCCAAAAAATATAGTGAACTAATAATTAGGTCAAAAACATTCTGGAAGAGTAGAAATCGCTAATAAATAACCATTTTATGAGCATAAATATTTATAATTATTTATAATAATAATAAAAGTATTTTGGCATATTATTTGGAACTGAACAGCAATATATTCTTATTACGAGATACTGAGGACAATACAGCTAAAAGAGATCAATATGTACAGTATTTTATCCAAAACACATTGCCCGAGGAAAACACAGCAAACTAAACACAATTCATTATCCAATTAGTTGCTATTTATTACAATGAAATAATCTTTTTCAGATATCCAGAGTTCCAGCAAGCAGCGGCAGTGCTCTGAGAGTAAGTTCAAGTTAGCTCAATGCCTGCCACTTCTGTGGGCCAAATGTGAATGTGAGAAGAAAAACAAATCCCATGGAAAGCTTTCCAATCCTAAAAATACCTCTTCAAATATGGTCGGTGAAAAAGTTTTTGACTCGGTTTTGTGGACATTCTTTCCTGAAACACGGGAAAAGATGGAATGAAGAAAAATTGAATCTCCAGTGTCTCACCCACATCGTAGAAGCCAAAAAAGAAGAATATCCTATTAAAAAAGATGCTTAATAAGATGTTCATGACAGTACGCATAGTTTACACTATTTTCCAGTCATAGCATGACAAACTTTTATATTATTCATCAGACATCTGCATTTATATTCATCTAAAAAATATTTACATCTTTAATTTACAATTATTAATAACAATGAATATCATCTACATGTTCAAACACTTGAAATTGACAGCTATCTCATTCTTACTTATCAAAGTATATTTTGTACCTTTTTTATCTGCATATGGATTGAAGTCTCCTTTGTATGTTATGATTTTCAATGTTTTAATATTAGGTGAGTATTAAATCTTGATTGCAAGTGTTGCTAAAATGGATTTCATACAAATGTTCAATTGATGTGGAAAAGAAAATAATGTTAGTTATTTAACTGGATTATTTCATTTCCAATTGAGGTGTAACAACGGTTAGAGAATTTTTAAGTGCACAAGATTTTAAAGTAGATATTGAATGGCATACTTGATTATGGTCTATAAGTGTGACTCTTAAAAATGAAATTTCTTGCAATAGCACATATTATGCAATCAAAATTCTTAATTACTGCTTTCTTTCTCTAATACTGCCATCACCACCAAATTCAGTCTTTCTTAAGATTAATGAAAACATCCTTAACACAAAAGTTTTAAGGTACTTTTTAAGTTTTTTATTTATAATCAACTATTTAAAGACTTAATTTAAACTTCAATATTGCCTGCAAATTCACATAAAAACCACTAGGATAGAAGAACCAGGCAAAGAGCTTAAAAGAAGTAAATGAATCTTTTGGGTTCATCTATAAAAGTGTTTGAAGAATGGGGTAATTTTTATACACTTTTCTGAAATATATCTTCCATTTAAATGCCACATATAGTGCTTGAGTAGATCTTGGCTGATGTAGCATTGACAAAATAATGTTTTAAGGAATCTATTATCTAACTGGCATAGTAAAGAAAGTGAAGCATTTTCACATTGAAGGATGTGATCACTGTCACACTCACTTGCACTAAAAATGGTCGTGTATCTTTATTTTACTTATCTCGAAAAGGAATGAGGTTTTTAAGAGGGGCATATAAAAGACAGGGTAGGCATCCTTTGATGTTGCATGCAACAGTACATTATTCCATTTGAGGCAGAGCTTAATTTTGTCAAAATACATCATTACTTATAATTCAATGTGACAATTGTTAAAACCTAGTTCATTGTAGCACAACTCTGTCTCCATTAAATAATTTTTCAACACAGTATGGCATATATTTAATCAATTTGGTTATGCATAAAGTCCGTGCTTACCACAATTTAATTGAAATTTTGCTTTGAATTAAGTGTCCCATTTAAAAATAAATAGATAATTTAAGCATATTAATGATTTGTGTACTGGGCAGGAAACTGTTATAATATTTAGGAAATTGACTAAATAGTTTTTGAATGGAATTGTTAAATGTATGAACTAGCACAGGATGTAATATGGGACATCGTGATACAAATTAACACTGGAATATACATACCTCAATAATTTGTTTTCGGAAAATACTGCCTATTTTGAGCGATTAATTAGAACAGAGACACATGGAATTTCTCAAATATGCCAATGATCTCAAAGTTTAGCAAACATCATGTGTACCCACATTTCAACAATGAGAGCAAAGAAAAACTTCCCTAGTCACGCACCATTTGCATTTTCTAGTCCCTTTACGAATGTTTTAATTTCCAATTTCATTTCTGTATCAACTGTATGAAGTCCATATGAGTGAAAATTGATGAGTAAATACTCTGGTTTGTATTTTTCTTCCCATTTGTGTTAAAAGAGAATTGTATTTGATTGCTAACAAGTCATACAGTATGTGTTAAAACATCATTAAAAGGTCATTCCATGTTGTAGCCACTGCTTGTGATGGATGCCATGCATTTGGGGACAGGAAGTCTTTGACTTCTCCCTCAACTGTACGGACTTATCTCTTTCATGTCATGTTCTACAAAAAAACCCTCTCTGGTGTTTGGTGAGCAATTATGTGCCAGGATCCACTCGGAAATCCAGCACCTGTGCTCATTTTTCTCCCATTTAGGTAGTAAGGACTATTATTTTAATATTTTAAGAGGAAAAAAGGATAAAATGTAACTAACTACCATTTGTACATAACCATATTATGGTATTTAATAGATATACAAACATAGTTACCAAAAAGTTGTTGCATCTTGTGTATATGGGCATGTGTGGGGATGAGTGCAACTACGTTAATGAAAATGTAGTTTAATACATGAGTTGCACTGTAATTCACTGTAAATCCTTGATATTTTTAGGGCTGAACCAATAATATGGAAGTTTTAAAAGAAAAAACTATGCTTAGGAAATTTACATGCAAGAATTGGTGAAAAAAATTGAGAGTAACATTGTTACAGTTGTAATTACTTTGGAAAGATTTTGTATTTAACTATTCTCTAAGACCACAAACTGTTTCATTTTCAGAACTGCATTACAAACTAAAGAATGTGTTATTCATGTGGTTTTATTGAATCACATTTACTGTAATAAAAAATGACACCCTCAATGAGTCACATTCTGACTTACATGAGTAAGAATAGTTCAAAAAATTTCTTTTTTCATGAAAAAAACAAGAAATCCATTCATTTATAAACAATATTAAATAAAATCTGATAAGGCCAGCATGTGACTTTGGCCATAAAAAGTAATGAATATTATTGCATTAGTACTTAAAGTTGCTTTCAACAACAGCTTTCTTTAAAAAAAATATCAACATTTACACCTGCGAATAATTTTTATGATAAAAAATACTATGAATCAATTTTCCCACTAAAAAAAAGATAAGTAAAAACTTTTATTTGCTGCTATGGATAAACTACTAGTACGGTAAAATTATTGCAGAAAATATGTTATTTGTGCTGCTCTTACTGTCCATAGTTACCAGAAATTTGTTTACAAAATACGACGCTAGATGGAATTGAGGTAATTTTCCTCGGGATTAAATTGCAGCGCTGGTATTGCTATCAACAATTTGAATATTTTAACATAGTAACAGAAGCAAAGCTATCAGTGACATCACTTTCACTTCCGTGAGTGATTTCCATCAACTCTGGCAGGATATAAATGTGTAGAAAAAAATATTTCAGAATAACTCCCTAAAACATTTTAGACAAAAATGCCAAAATGTGTAAACACAGTAAAACATTTATCTTATGAATTCCTTTACTGCATGAAATTCCAATGAACTAAATGCAGACATCAGTCCCTCCAATGCTGTATATAATACAACAGGCTTACTTTCAAAATACCAAAAGTTCTGAATTCTATAGCTTTTCAAAAGAACATGTTTTCCTTAAACTTTCAACAGCCAATCTGAATCAGTGTAACGTAAAAGATAGCAAATGCAGCATTCAGTAAAAAAACAACAAACATTTTTTACCATTCTATCCATCCAACTGTGTGCTTCGAATTCCTGTGTCATTCGTGAAATCATAGTTAAGTTCCATTCAGCTATTCAATTTAGCAGTCCATTTTGATTTCATACATGATATTCAGTAGTCATGCAATAGTATTCTACGAATGGTCTTCATCTGTAGGTGATAAAGCAGAATTATTTATTTTTGACATTCAACTATGCAGGTGGCTATGTTCAATGTATCTTTCTAACATCTGATACAGTATATTTTGAAAATTCAAGCCAGATATATTATCACTGCCCTGGTAGAAGTAATTCCATTGATAAAAATGTTGGGATTTTTACTTTCTCATAGTATATGAAATATACAGTGTATCAGAATACCCCCGAAATATTTTGTAGGGTTATAGAAGAGACCTAAAAAAACATTTTGAGATAGGAAATGAGAGGTCGGCAATGCCTCCGTTATGCACAACAGAACACCAAACGTCGAGGTTGCGCTTGGAAGATAGACAAACCCTCAAGTATACCTGGAGGCAAACAAACTCTCAAACATTCCACCCCTCTTCCCCTTTCAGGCCTCGTAGCTACTATGACATTGTCTGAGTCAGCTGATGCTGCTTACTCGATATTTGACATTTACAACTGAAGTGGTTAGTATGGCTCAGTACATAACTGCGGAACTTGCTGACATCGTCTTTGTGTATGGTGAAGCTAAAGGGAGTGCATGGAGATCTGCACAGCTTTACAGGGAAAGATTTCCAAAACAAAACACATCCCCATCACACCACATTCACAGCAGTGTTCCAACGGTTGCGGGAGACAGGATCGGTGAAGCCACCAAAACAAGACTGCGGTGCAAGGAGGTCAGTCCGAACCCCCTTGTTTGAGGATGAGGTGTTGGAGCGAGTAAGAGAAGAGCCATCAACAAGTACCCGTGCTATTGCACATGCTATGGATGCTGGCCACATGTCTGTGTGGAGAGGGTCGTTCATGAACAGCAGCTTCATCCTTATCACCCACAGCGAGTTCAGGGTTTGTGCCCTCATGATTTTGGACCCAGACAGGAATTTTCCCGCTGGATATTACATCGTTGTGCAGAAGTTCCTGGTTTTCTCAGGTATGTTTTGTTTACTGACGAAGCCTGTTTTACCAGGGATGGAGTCTACAACTGCAGAAACAGCCATGATAATCCGCACGTGACTTCCATCCACCACCATCAACAACAGTTCTCTGTGAACATCTGGGTTGGCATTGTGGACGATCACCTCAACGCGTTGACTTCAATGTTCTCTGACGCATAACAGAGGCTTCTCCGACCACTCATTCCCTATCTCAAAATGGTATTTTAGGTCTCCTCTATAACCCTACAAAATATTTCGGGGTATTCTGATACACCTGGTATATACAGAAAGCATCATGTTCATTAAAAAATTCAACTCCATAAATTTGATGAATATCCATGTTTTAGATGCACCTGAAACTGAAAAAGAAGTTTTTGTGACTGTAGTCAGTCCTCTGTGCATGGTTTAACAGAATGATGAAATCTCACATTT
This sequence comes from Uropetala carovei, assembly GCA_036926305.1. Lineage (NCBI taxonomy): Eukaryota > Metazoa > Arthropoda > Insecta > Odonata > Petaluridae > Uropetala > Uropetala carovei. The sequence goes on from JAXCHB010000100.1 coordinate 4,279,271, forward strand.
ATATAGGACAGTGATGGCGAACCTACAGCACACGTGCCACAAATGGAGTGCAAGACAATTTTGGTTGGCACGCCAACGAAAGGCAAAAACCAATCAAAGCATTTATCGTACCGATTTAGCGCCGCAAAAACATTTGGGTTATTTAGTTAACTATTGTAAACATTAGTTTTATGGTTGAAAATTTCAATCTCTTATGTCTTGATCATGAATCTAATTTAGTTGGCACGTAAAGAAGATCAAGGATTTTTTTGTGGCACGTGAGGCGGAAAAGATTTGGCAATTTCAGTAATATTGGCATGCAGGCAATAGAAGGTTCGCCATCCTTGATATAGGATATCACCCAAATTAGGTAGCATTCTGATGGCAGGATGGAAAATGTGCAAAATAAATCAGGACAAGAATAGCAAGAGCAAAGAGGCATTTATGAGATGATGTTGATAGGCAATATAAGTAAAGACATAAAAAAGATATGGAGTTTAGAATTATATATGAGTGTGAGATATGGACAAAGAGAAAAGATTATGTGAGCAGATTAGTCATTTGACATGTATGGCACAGACTGGATAAAATTAGTTGGACCAAAAGAGAAACAAATGAGGTTTTAAATACAGTAGGAGAAGAGATGCTTAAGTACAGTAATAGGGAAAATGCAGGAGAAATGGATGGGTCAAATTTTAAGAGGAAATTGTTATCTGTTGAAAGAAGTCAAGGGAGGGAGGGAGCTAAGAAAGACGCAAAGAGGGAAGGAATATTAGATGCACGAAGAGGGGAATGAATGTGAGAATATGAAGAGAAAGGTCCTGAATGGAATAGATTGGGTTGGGTGAGCCAAAAACCTACTGTAAGGTAGAATGACTATGATGAATGCACAGAAAAGCATTGTTGAAATTAATCGTACCACATAACAATGGAGAGAAGTTTATTCTCGAGTGCAGGCCATAGCGACCAATTTTGGTGCCCTGGGCAGAGGATTTTTTGGCATCCCAACATGATCTAATAAAATGGTGTGCATATTTTTAAAAGGGTATTTAACTAAAATAAACAATCATTTCTTTAAATATTTATTTTTCAGGTTTTACTTGCAGCAAACATATTGATTATGCCATTGAAATCTATATTTTTAGCAGTGTCATATTCAATAGAGAAGATGGCTGGATCAGAAAGTTTCTCTTGGTTCACTGATGATCATAGGTAATTTTAGATCAATTTCAGTTAACTGAAAGAACACTCTCCACTTGAAATTGATGTGGCAAATGCCAAGAAAATTCTCAGAAAAATTTCCATATTGGAAATTAACTTAAAAAGTTCATATTAGTGAAGAAATTCCAATATTTCTTTCTGCGTAATTTTTACACTTTTTATCAAAGGCAGGTGATGTTTCTAACTGCAAATTTCTTTAAATAACTCGTGTTCATCCACATTTTTTATACATACTAGCAGCATTTTTACAGGAAGTTATCATTTCACCTTCAGTCATATTATATAAGCCACAACTTAAAAATTTTAAATCAATAACAATTTTGTATAGAGATGTAAAATTGCCTTTGAAGATAATTTATTGCCTGGTGTACTGCATCATACATAGATAGTATTTTCTGTTGTTTCAGGTATTGAGGGTGCTTCAGTTTCTATCGTGTAATGAAATTTCCTTTTTCTTCCTCTTATTTTTGGGAGCGCAGCATGTACTCCTTTTTCATTGCAAAATTTCTTTGCTTCTTCCATATACTTTTCCAGTAGTGAACTTTTTATGTCTGATACCATTTTGTGGATCATGCCAAAGGCTCTATCCACAATTACATTGGGACCCTGAAGAGATTTAATGGGGCAGTTGATCTTCTGGAGGCAATCGTCCCAAAATAACAAGAAAAATATAAATTGCATGTTGATCAATTTTAGCAAACCTTCAGTTCATTCTTTAATTTTATTAACACCCTATAAACTTGCTTCAATTGTAGCCTCAATGAATTCACAGCATTAGCTCTTGATGACCATCTTGCTGTACCGTCTTTCAACGTCACCTTAATGACCTCCATGAGTGCAACAACTTGATATGGAACAAGTGAAATAAAAGAACAGTTTCTCTACCTTTGCAAAAACTTTTCTAATTTGAGTTTTTTCAGTGGAATGATAAAAGGCTAAATTAAGCAAATGCTCTGTGCATGGTATGAAATGTGCAAGAGATTAAAATTATTTCCTTGCAACCATTTAATTTACTGGTCATATTAGGAGCATGTTCATACGATTGAACTCTTTATGTTTTGTAAATCTAGTCCATCCTGTTCCAGTTTTTGGATTATTTCTGACATGATTTTGTCTCCCTTTTTCGATTTGACAGCAATAAAATCAATAAAGGCCTCCTCAATAATTACTTTTATATCAACGACTTAGATGAAAATTCTGTTGACTAATGCAATGCGATAGGACGCACACATTTTTGGGGGCAAGGATAAATAAAAGATATCACATTAGAGAGTAAAGCAGGGGTTCCCAACCTTTTTGATGCGGCGAGCACCAAGTTGTATCCTAGAATATCAAGCGAGCACCACTATATTTCTGAAAAAATAAGAATGATCATGAATAAAATCAAACCAACATCCAAGTTAGTCTTAATGATCTTTAATATGTTTAGAAAGAAAGTAACCGAGCTAATTAAATTATCGGTTCTACGAAATGAGATATTAAGCACTGTGGAAGAGCCCATTCAGGCTTCCAAAGAGCACAGCAGTGCACCAGGTTGGGAACCCCTGGTGTAGTCAAGTTTAGAGGCAGCTGAAAAGCTGCCAATTAAGTTTGAACACGTTAACCTATGACTTGGTACAGTCACGGCCCTTCAGCTGAACCTCCGACTGGTTGTCATAAGTTGCGAAGAGATCAAAAAAAACAAAACTGTAACAACATTTTATCAAGAATTTGATAAGACTTCCATTTGGTGCCCCCTTACAAAGCTACACCCTGGGCATGAGCCACGGTCACTCACTACAACTCTGCTAGAGTGTAATATTATAAACAATATTACATAAGCCACTTCTATAACGCAAAGCACATAGTACATCTTTAAAATTAACAAGAGCAAGTTAAAGTACTGCCAACATAATAGACAAACATTTATTTTTTTGTACAATTACAATCAATAAGAATTGAATCTCTCTAACAATATGATCTAATCCTGAAATGGAACACAAAAATTTTAAAAAATTTTACTGGATAAAATTTAGAAAGGCTCAAATAATGGCTATTTACGAAAGTTCATTACTGCACATCGGTATAAATTTGCTTCACGAATGAATAATAATGACATATTGTAAGAGAAATCCTTTCATTAGTCCTACATTTCTTATCGTTAACCAATGTAGTCATTTAAAACAATGATCACAGCTGATGTAGTTGATACAATTATTAACTTGACAATGATTTTCAAAAATGTAACTCCTGAATCAAATCTGTTAAATAAATTGTGATTTTACTTTCCCTGCAATAACTTGAACTCACAAATAGATCCAAAATTATACCTTAAAACTTGGCACATATGAGGTCAGTGACCTCAGAGACTACTATATCCCCCAAAAAATTCAAAATGAGAAAAATTATTTGTACGATAAGGGAACTTTATGCAGGTAAATATTTAATAAATAAATATTCTGAGAATTTGAAACATAATTAGTGAGAATCAAAAATGGACATGGAAAAAAATACGACCAACTATACATGTAGTCAACAGTAAAATACTAATTTATATAAAAATACTTAAGACTACCCTCGAGACATTTTCAGAACAAAACATCATAACACAATCAATGGAATTTCACATATACAAACATACATATGATCATTTAATATCCGAAGCAGTGACTAATATCAATAAGCTTCACAAATACTGAGTAGTATATCACAATCATTAATAAGCAGCCACTCCAACAATTAAATAGTCAAAAGGAAAACAAAAAACAAACAAGTTTCAAATATTAACTATTTCTTGTGAAAACCAAACCGACTGAGTAGACTCTGTTGATTATCACTTCCCCGAGTCACTGAATTAGTTTTGGGAATCAGAGTACGGACGAGCCCAGGCCTTCGACAACCAACTCCTCTGCCTCTAGGTTTTGGTGTTGGAGGAGATCTGAAAGGATTTTTTCCACTGCTGCCTTTGGGTCGTACCTGAAATATATAAAAAGGTTATGAAAAATTATATTTCATAATTTATATTATCAAAATATATTAAACAAATAAAAAAAAATTTTTTTTTTAGGGAATACACTTTTATGTGAATTAAAACGCACACAAAAGCAAAAAATAATTTTTTTCTAGATAAATATTATTATTGAAAAATTTGTATGCTTCATAAAAGTGGATGGCTTATTGTGGGAAATGATACTGGTATAATAGAAGAAATTAGTTGGTTGATAAAAAAAGCCATCCACTTTTATGAAGCATACAAATTTTTCAATAACAATATTTATCTAGAAAAAAATTATTTTTTGCTTTTGAGTGCATTTTAATTCACTTAAAAGTGTATTCCCTAAAAAATGTTTTTTTAAATTTGTTTTATTTTATACTTTTTAGTCTTTTTATTAAAATTATCTAATACATATATTTCTTTTAATTTGATTTTATTTCAACTTTTTTCTTCATAATAATAGTACAAAAAATGTTTTGATATTAAATATATTCTTAATTACTAGTATAATGTGGTAAAGTTCTTAATCTCTCCATTTCTTCTAATGCTTTTTTATTGCAAACACTATCGTTCGTTATTTTCAAACAATCCAATTCTTCCAACCGTAATCCTTGTAGAGAACGAACTCTGCTTAAAGCCACATAAGCTTGTCCAGGAGCAAAAATTTTGGAACCTAAATTTACCATCGCGTTATTCACTGTTGTGCCTTGCATTTTATGCACATTGCAAGTCCAGCACAAGATCAAAGGCAACATTCTACATTCGGCCTTACCATAGTTAAATTTTGCGTCGAATTGTACTGACATAGGACCAATTTTATGTATTCCGATCTCTCCAAAATCTATTTTTAATGATGGAGTATCTTGCTCATATGATTGTGCTCTTCGAAACAATGGCCATATTATCTCAGTTATTGTTCCCATTGATCCATTGACAAGTCCTTTAGATCCAAATTAAATAAATGTTGGTGACAAACATGATCCAAATGAAATAAATGTTGGTGACAAACAAGATCCAAAAAATGAAACAAGATCCAAGTAAAAATCAATAAAAGTATATAAAAAATTAATTAATTACAAAGAAAGCAAAAAATTCTCTTCTCTAATGGAAATCGGTTATCTTTCAAAGAAACTTATTTACACAGACATTAAATACAGAATTACATGGTAACGCTTACTACAAATCTAAAATTTTTAATTCTAGTATTAAATCCTGTATTAGTAAACTCAGAAGAAATGCAGCTGTTACCACAATATCAAGAGATATGGAACAGTTCATAATGGTCAATGAATTTTTAATTTACATCACGCTTTTATAAACACAATCCATTTATTACTTCAAAATATTTTTAATTTCCTGTATATTTTGGTGGTCCCATTTAAATCACTTAGAAAATTAGGGCATATTGCTTCACGATGCTTTCATCTCCTAAGACATCTGCACGAGTAGAACAAGTAATGGGTATAAAAATAAATTTTTATAAATAACTTTTATATTTTAACATTTATTATACTCGTTACTTCAAATTTGATGAAATTACCTGCATAAGTTACCTTTTACTGGTGGAGGCGGTGTTATATTCAATTAATCTGGATATCAAGGCTGAAGACATTTCTTGTATACAAATCAAGCGCAACACGAGTAATATCAAAGGTAAGTAATCGGTACTATTACACAATCATTATGGGTGTAAACGTGCTTTGATTGCTTTTAATACGAGAGAGGGAGGGAGGGGACAAAGGGAGGGAGGGTGAGAGAGGCAAATGACTTTAAATACAATTAATGTTTCTGATGCCAATTTGATCTCCATAAATAGCTTGAACGATCGAATCTTTACTCCCGTTGATATTTCAATGGGCATTATGCTAGTAAGGTTTTAAAGGAGAAATATAAGACTCTGATTCCCATTAAAAGCTTACCCATATGAAAGCATTAAGCCTGTTGCCTAGGTAGCTGATTGTTGGACCCAGAAAAATTACCACTTTTTTCCGATAAAAACTATAAATTTACGCTAATTCTACTCGGATTGAAATTCTGTCTTCAAAAATAAGAAACTACAATTTATATCCTATCCGACAGTTTAAGATTCTGACAAACATACAAATGTAATTAAACATATTAATGATTTTAAATTAAAAAGGGCATGCCAGAACAGAGAGCCAGGTAACTTTTATGATCCTATGCATTTAATCAACCAAAACTTCTCAAATATCAATTTTCAATAAGTCCTAACATCACAAAAAAACATCAAAGGAAGGCCATGGACCATTAGATCCACCTTCTACACTCACCGACTCATTAACAGGAGATGACGGCATGTGATTGTTAGTGCTGTCTCCATTCTTAAGGGATGTAGAATACGAAAACTTCTCTTGCAAAGAACCCCAACTGAACAAAGGCTTGCGTGGACCGGCAAAACTCTTTCCATCATCCACAGCTTCTTCTGATGGAGCCAGGTCCTTTTTAGGTTCATTGCCTACTATTGGAAATGGATTAGGAATCTTTCTGGGGGAACATTGTGTCCCTTCTTCGATTTTTTTATTAGAAGGACTCAATATTTCAATTACTGGCTCAGAGTAATTTTTCACAACATCCTCTATTGTTTCCAAGTTTTCCTCCTCACTTTTGTTATTCTCATTACACAATAATAACCTTTCTTCTTCAATTCTGGACTGACTTCCTTCCATCTCTTTGTCCTTCTCTTCATTCTGCTTCTTGGGAGAAACAGTACTGCTAGCAAAGAACCTAAAAATGAAATAAGTAAAACTTTCAGCCCAGTCACATTATTTTAGATTACAAGGAAAATTTCAAGAAACATATTGTATTCACCTGCTTTTGACCACAACCTTCTTCCCCTCTGGAGTTTTATTAAGTCCTGCCATTTTGGAAAAGATTCCAGATGAACTTAGAATACCTCCAGAAACTTTAGGGGACTGTGAAATGCTGCCTGAAGGTTTTGCAAAGGGATTATTTTTACGGCGTGAGCCTATGATCGGAGATGCGGGACAATCCTCTTCTTTCGCTGGAGCACTGCTGAAAAGTAAGTCTGTATTATCCTTTTTATTTTCTGAGGGAGATTTGGAAGAAACTGCTTCCAAAGTTTCCAAACAGATGTCACTTTTTGCCAACTGCGCGTCAGTGTTTAGGCTAGGAGAATTCTCTTCCTCTGAGTTGGCAACGACACTTTCTTGTTCACAGTCTTTCTTCTCCTGAGATACATCACCTAAAATGAACAAAACATTCAAAGAATAAGAATAAAGACCTTAAAGAAGATAATTCTTTGCTGTAAACTTTATTGAGATATTTTTAAAAGGGTTATTTAGTAACAACAAGATAGGAAAGATACACACTTCATGTGTGCATACATGCAAGGCAGGTGAACACTTCTTCATGAATCAAGCTACATAACCAATTCTACAACTTTTCTTAGAAGCCTTTTTTAATATGACTTAGGTATGTTTTTCCCATGAGATATGACAGTAAGTTCATTTTTTGTTCACAAAAAGGTGACACCCTTGCTTGGATTAAATGAACCATTTATATCATTTTCTTATTATCCTCTGCACAAAACATCCTCGATACCAAACTTCATGAAAATCTACTCAATAGTGTCAAAGACAAAACATGCAGACAAGATAAATGGACACAAACTGGCCTTAAGACATCCATTATTTTAATTTTTGTATAGAATGCCTGAAAATTGACTTTTCCATGATTAATTTGCTTTACTATCCTGTAATTTCATTTTGAAATTGGTACATTTTTATGGCCAACCCTGTATGAAACCTACTCTTGCAATCGTCCTGTTTCTCTTTCAAAGTTTTATTTGGTTCTGGGCTTGGTGCGTTAGACTTAAAAAGTTTCCTCTTCAACTTTCTATTGGCAGGTTCCTCTTCTCCTAGAATTTCCATCACCATCATTGAAACTTTTTTGTCTGGAGATTCTATCTCCTCCTCTATACTGTTTGCTGCTTCTATTCTTGACTTCTTTGATGGAGGAGATCCATATATGACTCCAAGGTCCTTATCAGTGCACAAAACTTCTTTGCTGCTATCTTCCTCTGAAACTGATTTTAAAAAATTCTGTTATCTGCCAGATAAATCATCACATCATTACCCAGCGATTATTACCACATTAATATTCACAATTAAATTAAAATAAATTAGCTTGCATTTATAAAAATAACTAAATCACAGCTAAGTTTGTATAATTCCTCATGAGATGCAATATGACTTCATTTACATCAATAAACAAGAGGCATTACAATTTTTAAATTTTAACATTTAAATTACCGTATATACTCGTGTATGGGTCGATCGCAACTTTTTTAATGAAAATTTTCACCTTTTCAGGTGTAGTAAAACGAAATTTTTTAGTCAGTACGTATTAATCCATTTAGTTCCACGTAAAGAATCCAAAAAAGATTATTTGTTGCATCTCTATAATTCTTCCAATATCAAACTAACTACATGGTGTCAAGTAGCAGCAAAATAGTGCAATGAGGTGTTTCTTTGTTTACAAATTACAGAGTTTACATATTGCGCCTCTGTCTTGCTGTTGTTCTTTGTCCTGCTGCGATCACGTTACTGAACGTTGTTTTAACGAAAATTGCTTAATTACCTGTGAAGCAGAGATCACCGAATTATATAGTAACTTTGTTCTTTCCTACACATCGATATTTAAATATTTGATACTAATCAATACAGTTTAAATACAACAATAGTTTCAATTCCATCAAATTTTAGCAACCGTAGGGCAAATAACAACGTGTTTTAACCTAACACAAATATCACTTGTGTATAAGTCGACCCCCAAGTTTTTCGCTAAAAAGTTGGTCTTAAAAACTCGGCCTATACTTCAGTATATACAGTAAATATTTTAATTGCATTCTTCCTTTGCTGTTCATTGTTGACAATTAACAAGAGCTCCAACTACATGCTTAATTTGATTATCTTCCAAAGAAACTCCACGAATTGGTCATTAACAAATATTCCATTCGGTAGCTTCTATTAGATACTATCATCTTAAATAAAGAAATGAAAAAACCTTGTAACTTGCACATATATGTGGAAATTACAAGGTTTTTTCATTTCTTTATCATGAAGCAGTTCCAAGAAGTTACACAGGAAACTATTACATTTATCTTAATCCAATTATGATGAAAATGAAAGAATATTTCAAACTGCATTAAGTCAAGGTTACATATCTAAATTATATTCTTTTTAATGATGCAGCACTAGTTCATACAAATGTTTGAGCTAAAGCATTTTATAATGCTTTAATCCAAACTATAAAATCTTGGGAGAATTCTTTCTTTCATAAAAAACATTCCACCTACTGCTAATAAACTCCATATTAAAAATTCAGAAAGTTGGATATTTGCCATCAGTAATGTATAAACTCAATCTCTTACCTTCAGAATCCAACTTGTGTTTCCTCTTTCGGGGAGACCTTCTAACTGGACCATCAGAATTACTGAAGAAACCAACACCCATTACGGCCTCCTTACCCCATGTGCTGTCCCTCTCAACATTCATGAGTGAATCTTGGGAGTGAAAATTCTTTGAATCTCCCCAGGGAACAAAGTTTTTGTCCCATATACTCTTCCATTTCCTCTTGGGTGGACCGTTCCTACCAATCCCGCCTCCCCATGGACCCTAAGCAGAGTAGAGAAAAAGAAAGTCATTTTAAGAAATGCACAATAAATAACTCTAATATTGTGACCAAACACTATTTCACTTAACTCACATAATGACCAAACTATCCCTTTTCATTGCCACTTGCCATTTGACATAAATACAAGCAGTCCTTGATTAATGTCGTCAATGTGTACCAAGAAAACACGATGTTAAAAATAATGACTAATAAAAAGATTTCCTTGCAGTTGCAATGTCATAAACTGGGGTTGCATTCTCCGACAGCCAATTGAAAATATATTTTGTGAACAAAAAAGTGTCAAGATGAGGTTAACTTACCTGACTTAACATAATTCCTTAGCTAGTGGATGCAGGCTTTCAAAGATGAATTAATCCATTTCCAATTATTTCAGTAAAAGTGTCCATATATTTTGAATATTATTATTTTTATAACATCACCTATGATAATAGCTGGGCCAGGTATTGTTGAATTTTTGCTGTTCAGAGTGAACGCAAGGAAATAAATTGAAAGTGGCACACTAGCAGAAACTCTGCATTTATAGACTAATAAAATATAGCTTGTTGCGCTTCCTCTGTGCTAATTTTCTGCACGAAGGTTCAATCTGAATGGAAAACATTGTTCTAGAATAAGTGCATAAGCATAAAAAAATTTAAAAAATTAAATACTTGTCTTAGGTACATCCAATAGCCAAAACAAGGTCATAAAAAATCAGATACCCAATTTGGCTACTATGTAGCCATCTTCAGAGGTTATTAGCCAAAAATAGATTCTACAGCTAATGACTTCTTAGACTCTGCCATCTTAATTAAGTTTCAATATGAATTCCATGCAGAGATTCTGCTTATGTGTGAATACATTCATTCTGCAAACTGAACCTTCACAAGATTCAAGGGAATCTCTATGCTGAGATTACTCATGTGAGTCACTGACCTTACCAACATCTCTTAAAGTGAATAGACCCTAGCAATTTCAGTTACCTGTTCCCCAAATTCAGAAAGCCTAACATTACTACTTTGGTTATTTTTCTCTTTTTTCTACAGAAATTATGGAGACGCTACTCTTTCTTTGGTCAGCAACAATTGTAGATATTATATTTATGAGAAATTTTAAAAAATAACTAAGTAAAAGAACAAAAACTTCTATCAGTGTAATTTAGAAACCCTAATCAACATCTGCACATTTCTGATAGAAATGATGCAACTTCAAATCAGCAGCAATGCCTAGAATTGAATAATGATGAAACTTGTTAAAGAAAAACCTTAATTGAGGACTGCCTGTACTTCAGTAACATAAAAAGACAAGGAAATGTATTAATTCACATATTAATTAATAAAAGGCACTAAATTGGGGCCTTCTCACCTAATTGTAAGTCTGGAAGCAATTTAGCATGCCTACTGAGTTTTGGTTCTGCAGGAGGAAAAACTGAAGTGTTAAAACCAGATACAAAGGCAGCATTTTGTCAAATTTAATTGTCTTATTTTTTTAAATTTTGAAAACATTTCTTTTGACTTTGAAAAACAGATCTTACTAATATCCTGCCACAGTGAGCTGTCTTTCTTACCTTTGGACCATCAGGAACAAAGTCATCAATTTGCTTCAATTTAAATGGATCCAAGTTCCCAAGAGCCAATTGAAGTTCCGTATCTGGAGGTAATGAGTCCCCTCCAATTTTTTCAGCTAATTCCGAATGAAGTGAATTTTCTTTTGGATCATTCAGCGGAACCACTGTTCTCTTTACTGGGTCATATACAATCTGATATAGAAAAGTTGCATCTGCCAGAAGAAAATCCTTCATGTATTCATCTGTGACACTCAAGTTATACATCCCCAGAGCAGAAGGTAATTTCCCCAAGGCCTTCATCATAAAGAAATGAACAAGATAGAAATATGCAAAATTATAGTTATAAAATTGAGAATAAATATTCTGGCATTTATAACTTATAAAACTTTATAGTAAACGTGTATTCATTAATAATGAAATGAGTGGCTTTAAGTAGTATAAAATAGAACTTTACTTTTTCAACTTATGTGCAAGGATTACATACAATGTTTTATCTAATAAAATAGCAATTTTCATTATTTTTCTTTCACCTTTACAAATAAGTTTTCTTAATTATGCACTGGCAACATTATTTTTATAACTATTAATAACATTCCAACCACTTATTTTCTAATATACTGTTCAGTGTTGCCAATCCAAATTTGTAAATGTCACCAAATCTACCCTTAAAAAAGTAGCTTTAAAGTCACTAAAACTAAAGGAAATGTTGCAAAAAAAGTCACATTAAATATAGAATTGCAGTATTACTTCAAATGACTTTTCATAGCAATTAATAACTAATCTGATCATCTTTTGTCTTATTGATTCATCACAATTAAATTAACATTTGGATAATATGAAACAAATAATATAAACTTTTAATTAAAAAACTTAAATGTATAATGATATAAAATCTGAGACCATAAAATTAGTAAACCATGTGAAACTATTTATTATTAACTATACTTAAATTAACATTTGAATAATCAAAATCAAATTATATAAAATCAACAAAACTTTTAATAAAAAAATTGAAATGGACAGCGAAATATGATCGGTAGTGCAAAAGCTAAATTAGAAATATCTCCAAAAGGCTTTTTGCCTGTTGCATCCCTGTAGCTTGCAATTTCTGCCCAAAGTTATGTTTCTGTCCACTTAATGTGACACAGTTTCATCTATTGAAAATCAATGTGAGTTAATAATTCTGAATCTTTGAAACAAAGAGTATTGCGATATGCAATGTGTTTAGGGGTTGTAAGTTGCGGAGAGGGGGCAGCGCCGTTTTCGGTGTGGAAGATGCGGCATCATTCTTTTGGGGCGCGGCGGGTTTTGGGGAGAAAAAGGAAGGACGTTTTATTGGAAGAGGCGTGAAAACGGGACTCGTGTGGGTTGGCCTTATGTAGTGAGGACAGAACATAACTGGGGTAGGAGGACGCTACAGAGAAAGGTTTTGTTTGGTTGCAATTTGATAGCTTGAGTTTAAACCTGCTGGAAGGAGAGTTATTATTGTCAATTGGTTGGAAACTGTATGTATGTATTTGGTTTTGGCGGAATGCCGTTTTTATTTTTGTGGTATTTCATGTTTGTTTGAACTTAGGATTTATTATTCAATTTGTGTATAAAATTGAAATAAGTTGTGGTGTTTGACAGCTATAAATTGGTTCGTGGAACTTTCGCGTATGCTTTTCTTTAGTGCGAAGAAGAGTTGTTAGCGGCTTATGCTTGGGAACAGAAGCATTTTTATGTTTTAATTAGTGGTAGTTTTGTGCTTTGTGTGGTTATTAGGTTTGTGTTGAAATTTGTGGTTGATCATTGGGACACGTTGACGTGTGGCATGTTGCGTTTGTACCTTTTGTAAAAAGGTAGTTATTATTACTTTGTATTATAAGGTTAGCTCTTAAGAATTGTTTTTAGATTTTTTGCCGGTTTGTATTTGGTGTTGGTTTTGTGATTGTTATTAACGAGAAGGTAGTTATAGTGTTATTAGTTTGTAGTTTTACGTAATGCATTTTAATTAAAGAGCAAATAGAAGTCCCAGCTGTGTGGGCAGTTATTTGTTTTGGATTGGAATTAAAGTTTTGAAATTTGAATAGCACAATGTTGAGATTGATTTAGTTGGTTATGGACAATGTAAATGCCGTGGCAGTGGTAAAATTATAAAATATTTGGATTTTCCAGGGAAAAGTTTGTTGGGTTTGTTAATGGAGTGTGCTGAGAAACGACAGATTGGTGACTTAGAAATTTAAACTATTTACTATACGTTTCCCTCACTTGTGGCATGCAACAGTCTTCAAACAAACAGCTTTGCAAGATCCAGTATTCCTGCCGTATAACCAGATAAGAAAATCGATTAATGAGGTATGGAATTAAAATCAAAGCACTGAATAAGGGATTCACTGAATAACAAATAGACAGATAGTGAAGAATAATAGTCAAAACCACATTATTTGTTAAAAAATTTTCCTGGAAAATGCACTGAATAGTGAATCAGAGATTTTAGGTTTAACTTTTACATGAAACCATCAATCATGTTCTCTGTTTAAGATACAGAGCTATCTTACCAGGAAAATAACAGTATAACACATTGCTTAAACCTATTTTAAATCTCTGGAAACAAGATTATAAAAAATAATGTATGTAATACCTCTGTATGTAATGTTAATAAATAAGCATAGAGACTATAGTGAAGATTAATATGGTGGAGTTGCTCCTAAATTTAGGATATACAATATGCTCACATAGTCAAATACATAATTGGGCTTCAGCTTTAATCTGAGAAAACAACCACATACAAAATAACATAATTTAGGACTAACTAATCACCTGGGTTATATCAGGAGAGGATGTAGTATTGACAAATTTTTTCGCTTTTGCCAAACCTATTCCAGGCAAGGAGGCGAGGTAATCACAACCAGAAAGAACACACATCTGACGAAAACGGTCCATGGAGAACCGTTCAGGAGGAACACCCATAGCCAAATGAAGACGGTCTTGTACAACTTCTAGGCCAGTCCCATATAGATCCAGCTTAAATATAACCTACAAAAGTTAGGACGATTCAACTATAAATAATAAACCTTTATTAAATTATTAGAGATAATTATGGGGAAAAGGAGAGGGAAAATAATAGCAAAAGCAGATTGTACTTTTGTGTTGTATACTATGCATTATTTAGTCATGCAATTTCTTTCATGAAATTAACATTAATTAAACATTATGCAAAATGCAGAGATTTTACACTGAAAAGGTGTCACCGTGTTTCTGTTTGTGAGGGCTGTATTAGAAAAGAAATAATTCCTTGTATTAGATAATTTATAAATATTATAAAATTATTTCATTTATTTTAAAATGTGATAGAAAACTATTTACATTAATGATGGATATTAGTAAACTGGAAATACTGAGTATATTATGTCTAATGTTGACAGTAGCTAGATAGATCTGGTTAGTACTGAATAAATCCCATGTACATTGTAAATACAATCGTTACTGGGCAGTCACACCAATAAAAAATATTTGGATATCTGTGTTTATAAGTCTGTTGTAATGCATTTTTTAAAAAACTTCTCAAAATTTCAATAAGGAAGGTTGAAGTTCTGTATTGGGTAGCTTTGCAGTAGGTCATAGCTGAAATTCAAGCACGTCCTGTTGAAAATTTCCGTTCTTTTCCGAGTTGTGTTGGTTGCCTTCGACACCCTGACTGGAACCATATCTCCCTCCCCATCTCGGCAATATGGTGCTGGAAGCAAGGCAAACATACTAAGGGTTGTTAGTAGGGCAACAGTTGGTGGGGGGAGTTGGGTATAGATATCAAGTAGTGCTGGGTGCCCTCAGTGCAGGTTAATCTTTAATTATTTGATTGTTTACTTATTGTCTCATAGACAACAATAAACAAAATTAGTAATTAATTGCGTGGGGGCATTTTAACGGAGAAGGACTAATTTCTCTTAATTTTTCAAAAAGGTAAACAATATTAACCAGGCCCACCAGGTTAACTTTGACATTAGTCATTTTAAATAGCAGTAATAATTATACACCAAAATTATTGATGCTCAAGTTGTTTTTCCTAATAAATTAAATAGAACTGAATCATATTTATTGACAATTTGAATTCCACATAAAATGGGCCAAACTATGTCAACCGAGTTATTTATTTGCTATTAAAAGCAATTAAGTTCTAGCACTATTTTCACAGTATGTATAAAATAGTTTCTATGAATCTACATTTAGAAGATAATTTTAAAATAATATACTCAAGCAACCAATACAATGTTTTAAAACAGCCAAAAATCCCTGCTGTGATTAAAATTGCAATTGCTAAACATTAAAACTGCTAACCCTCACACATCCAAAAAGTATAAGATCTGAGTCTTCTGTGATAACAGCAGTTGCTATGCCTTTCTTATTCAAATATGCTAGCTGTGCATCAGCTTCAAATGGAGCAAATATGCAATCAGCCCCGACACTCCTACAGGCTCGTGCCACAGCAACAGCCATCTCAGGGCCAACATCCACAGAATTACGAAGACAGCGACGAGCTTCTGCTGTGCGCCCCTGCCGTAAATATTCGGCAGCTTTAGCCTTATTCTGTTCTCTAGACCTACGAGCAATTAAGATAAAATTATCGTAAATATTTTATATCTAATTATTAAGTGGAAAATAATTATTCGTTTAAAAACTTAAGATTTCTATAGCATATGTAGTAAACTTACTGCCTACGCTTCTTTTCAGTAGCTGCTTTAGCAGGCAGATATCTTCCATCAAAAACAAGAATTGGCTTGATGTCGTGAGAAATCAACATGTTCACATATTTTAAACAATATGTGATGTACCTGGAATAGAACAAAAATCACAATACTAGAAACAAAAAGCAGCTTCCAAATTCTTTACTTGAAACCTACGCGTCACATTTTTCCCCTCTAGCTATTTTATCAGCACATGAAAAAATTCCTCTGTGAAGCCAACAGTATGCATCGACAGCTACTGTTTGTCCTTTGTATTGACGTATGTTAATTGGACAAGAAGCCTTTTCTAAAAATGGAATTAATCCTGTAATTCCCATTTAAAAGAAATGGATTTCTTGGCATATCTTATATGACCTTATTATGCTTGAAATAAATTTATAAGATGGAAGTCTAACGAACTGTTTAACGTGACAATTCCCGCCTTTCCTACGATAGTAATCGATAGTTGCGAAAACCGCACCGTGGCGATATATCAACGATATCAACTGAATTCGATAGGTGTAAAATACAGTGAAAGAAAATCGATACCGGAGAAACAATTCAAATGAGTTATCTTATGATAATTGTAACTTGATTAAGAGTGTGTCTAAAGGTCAGGATTGATCCACTAAGTAGCTAAATTTTGTATCTTTCATTCAGTCCGAAAGTTTTGGTGTTACATTTGGCCTTTGTAATTTAATTTATTAAAATTGTAGAAAATGAGTTTTAATGTCGAGGAAAAGCATAAATTACATAGTGGCTATTCGCACCCTGTCTTTCGTAATTGGCAAAATGCTAACGTTGGAATAGCACCACATAATTTAATGTATCCTCTTTTCATCGTGTGAGTATATATCTAAGAAAATCTAAAGTGTGGAGTAGACGCATATATTAATTTATACTACTTTACAGGGATGATGATGATGCAGTCACAGAAATTAAAAGTATGCCCGGAGTATATAGATATGGAATAAATAAGCTTCAAGATGCATTAAAACCATTAGTTGATATTGGTTTAGTGGCTGTTCTTTTATTTGGAGTTCCATCGAAATTACCGAAGGTAATGCCAATCCTGTTCTTTAAACCATATGCTGATGCACGGACGTAATTAGGAGAGGGCCTCTGCCTCCCCTTGGCCTCCCTGCCGAATGTTACATTTGAAAAATTTAGCAATCAAGTTTTATTTTTGTTCTCAATAAAAATTACCTTTAATTTGTATAAGTGCAGTAAAAATAAGTTAAAACATTTGTTTAGTATTTTGTTTTGTATTCTGTATTACATCACGTGATGAGCTGATACCAGCTCGCGCGAGCCTGTCGCTAAATTTTTAGAAAATATGAAAATTGATTGATTTTTATCCTTTGAAATACATTCTGTCCTATCTGACATTCAATTACCGACAGTGCCTGAAATGGAATGTTTTGAACTGAATGTTTATTAAGTTAGTGGAACTAAATTTCTGATGAAACTGAATTATATTACTGATGTGTGTAATGAAACGTAGCCATTTTGTAGGCCTCCTGCCTCCCTTATCCAAATTTCCTGATAGAGAGAGAACCGGTTCTTAGTTTTTTCAGCTCATCACTCCTTAAGTACATGTATTGATTATAGCAGCAATGGTGTTAAAATACGCATTTCCGTTGAATGTTGTTAGGGTCTTACTAGGCTTATCAATGTACCATTATCACTTAGAGCAGTGGTGCCCAATCTTTTCTACATGGTGGGCCACATCAGTGGTTATGAATCCTTCAGCAGGCTGCATTGGAAGTTGCCAATTATTCAACTGGCTGGATTAGTTTTAATCGAAATTTATCTATATATTTGGAGGTGTCACTTTAATAAAAATCAAGTCTAAATGAGGTATTTATGGTAAACATTACAATGTTAAAAGTTTTATTATCAAAATTCTCATAAAAATGTATGAATTTATGTGTTAAATTTTTCCATTTGCTTTTTCATCATGGCCTCACAGGCCGCAAAAAAAACCCTTTGCAGACCGTAGGTTGGGCACCACTGATGTAGAGGATTACCTGTTTTATACCAATATGTACTTCATATGTCACTATTCTTTATTAAGGATGACAAGGGCACTCATGCAGATTCACCTGACAATCCTGTGGTGAGAGCAGTTCCTAAATTGAGGGAATGGTTTCCTCAACTTGTTATAGCATGTGATGTAAGTTAACTACAAACATCAATAAACCTTAAATCTAAGCATTTTTGGGTATTTTAAATTAAAATTGGTTTTCATTGTACAAGGTATGTCTTTGTTCTTACACATCCCATGGGCATTGTGGAGTATTGTATCAAGATGGTTCTGTTGATAATGAAGCTAGCATAAAAAGAATTTCTGAACAAGCTGCTACCTATGCTCAAGCAGGTAATGTGACTTTCATAATGTTTCAATACTATGATTAATTAACTGAGATATTAAAAAAGTATTTACTTTATCAAAGTTGTGTAATGTTATAAAATAATAATATATACAGGCAGTCCTCGACTTTCATATGTTCGATTTTCGTACAACTCGCACTTTCGTACATTATACATTTGTACCCAAAAACCGTCTTTTGTATGCCGAATTCGGACTTTCATACGGCAGCTGACAAACAAACATTTCGAGCTATCGCATAGTGGCACTGTCTGTCAGCCAATCCAACACTTTTAATAAATTACCAAATGAAGCAAAATGCATAAATATAATAAAATTCATAAGAGTAATGGCTTCTTGGCTGAAATCTATATCATTCTACTCAATTGATGAGTTTCTAGAAGGTGACCTAGCAGATTTAAATTTTTTTAAAGAGCAAGGAACCGATCTACACATTTTGATGACGGCAATATCCCATTAGCAGACTGCGAAACAGTTTGAGACATAATGATTGTGCAGTTGCTTGGCTTTCTTGCGAATGACAAGTGAACTCAGCGAGACTTTCTTGCGAGTTTGTCTCGATTCACAGGTTTAAAGCCTTCTCTGTCTTCTCTACATATAACATGAAGCAGATTCATTATGCGCAAGCCTATCTAAAACTTCAATTTTCTTCTCCAAACTCATCACTTTTTTTGCCCTTTTTACAGACTTTTCTTTCATTTCAATCATCACTCTCTTTGGGACCATGATTAGGCATTATTACAGAAAAACTATGAAAATAGCAAAATGCTTTAATGAAAAAAACTCACTTTCGTACATTATACATTGACACCCCTGAACCGCCTTTCGTACGCCGAATTCGGACTTTCGTACATCAGCAAAATGACAAACGAATTTTGAGTTACCGCATAGTGGTGCTTGCTGCCAGCCACCAGTTTTTGCCACGTTGCCATCTTTGTCTGTACAACAGTGTTTATTTGTGCAATTATTTAAATATTTTATTGCATTTTGCCCTTTCTCTCTATATTATAAAATCGATGATTGTGTCTAAAAGGCCCCTGCTCAAAAAACTAAACATTTATACCATAATTAAGAGATTTTATAATATTTTTTGACTCTGTGGGAACGGAACCCCCATTATAACATGTAAGTCTATTGTTTGACTTTCGTACATTCGACTTTCGTATACGTTTTCAGGAACGCATTATGTACGAAAGTAGGGGACTGCCTGTACTTGTAAAAAATAACCAAATATGTTTTTTTTGAATTTTTGATTAACTAGCGGTAATTTGAAACATTCTTTAGTTGAATAGTTCAAGAAGCTAGTATGCAAATGCACTGATAAAATTATTATATTTTACAATATTAAACTTATTAATCCCTTGTAACATTAAGGTCAAATTACTGTAAATATTCATCATGGCTGATAAGCATCGCAGTGAGAGTAAAAGTGCTTGTTTACGTGCCTCCATTTTAACAGGTTACATATTTGTACTGTACTGATGAAGTAAATTATACTTGACACACATAGCATCCATAGTAATTTTTGGGTTACAGAACAGGTGCCACAAAGCATTCCTTACATAACCTGGAGAGTGCCTGTACTGTAAATAAAATTCTGGAATGTTATTAAGTTCATTCTTATTTTCTTATGTTTTGAAACTTATGAACTCTTACAGTAACTTAACACATTCATTGCCATAAATGGAAATTCACACTTTACAAGATTAGTCCCACAAGGAAATAAAAATGCATCCCAAGAGTTCTTTTTTTCAATGTGGCTCTGATTACTCATCATTTTGGGACTGGATTAGCACTATTTTTTGGCCCATCAGCAAAAGCTAAAAGAGTCACTGTTCATCATTGGGTCCCAAAGCATTTGCATCAGCTATCCTTATTTTTTTAATTCAAAAGCCATTTTTGTTCCATTTCTGTTTTTCAATCTCATTGCAGTACTAGACAATAAAAACTGCAAAAATATTTTTAGAAAAAATATTCACATTAATTTGAACTGAAATTACATTTGGCAAATACCGGATGTCAATGGCATTGATTTGAGTCCAAGGTGAATGGAACAAGAATCTAGATATAAACCACCCAGTCAGTGCTGGCAGTGAATATGTTAAGTCATTTGAAATACTGAAAATATATGCCAAATAAACTTTCTAGCAAATGCGTTACATCCATTTTTTTATTCTGCTGAATGATAATTTTATATCATATTACTTTTTAGGTGCACAAGTTGTGGCTCCTTCTGATATGATGGACGGAAGGGTTGGTGCGATTAAAGCTGCCTTGAAAGCTGCTAAAATTTCTCACCGCACGGCCGTTCTCTCTTATTCTGCCAAATTTGCATCATCTTTCTATGGCCCGTTTCGTGATGCTGCTTGCTCTGCTCCTGCTTTTGGTGACAGACGATGTTATCAACTACCTCCTGGATGTGCAGGGCTGGCTTCTAGAGCTACAGTTTGTATTTCTTTATTTTTTTTGTACAGTTGATCATCTTATCAAGAATTATTTTGTTGCTCACATTAGCAGTTACTACAATATATTCATGTTTTCTCATTTATATGCCTACTGCAAGTTCATCTTCTTGTACAGTAAACTCCCTGTTATCCGGCACTCATGCAAACAGAATTCTCAAGCAACTGGCATCTTCTGCCTCTCAAGCCTCTCGATTTTTTATTACATCTAGTTCAAAATGTTTCCGATAAAATTGGCGTTTTTGGCAATTTTTTGTTCACATCTAATTCGGAATGTTACCGCTAAAATTTGCATTTTCAGCAATACACAACTGTGGATGTTTCTTGAACTCGGTGTTTGTGTTAAATAAAATTATTTCACAAACCCTTTTTCAATGCCTCCTAAAACTCCAATATGCACTAAAGGTAGTAAAAGGAAACTGGTTGTGCTAACCTTAACCCAGAAACGTGATATAAGAAAACGTTTAGAGAAAAGTGAGAACTGCAATGTTTTAATAAAAGAATTCAATGTCGGTTCTTTCACTATTTATGACATTAAGGCACAGAAATCGCAGTTAATGAAATTCGTTGTCTTCTGAGACACTTAGAAGAGTTGAATATCAGTGCACTCTTGCATAAGCCAAAACTTGAGCAATCGGATATTGGTATTTAAGAATGGTTTTCTATAAAGCATTCTGAGGGAGCCCCTATTTTTGGATCAATGTTGATTGAAATGGCCAAGGATTTTTATGAAGAAATGGAGATTAGTGAACCATGTGCATTTTCAGATGGATGGCTAACATGTTTTAAGATCAGACGTCTAGATGTTTTGGGTGATAAAAAATCGGCCAACCAAGAAGCTGCTGATAAATTTTGTGAATTTTTTGAAACATTAGTTAAAGAATATATAAACTATCCAACACATTTAATTGCATCATTTTAATATTTACTAACTGCACCGTATGTAATGGTGTCATGATTGCATGTCACTATTCGCTTCTCTTTTGTTTAATATCAATTTGCCTCAAGAATTTCTGCTAATACATTGTGTTGTGTGAGGATAATTTCTCTCCTTTTCTCGGGCAAGGAAGCAATTTTTTTGTTGGAAAATTTTAAAGGTTGGATGAAGTTAACCCTTACCTCGCTTTGTTATTAGAACAAAAGAGAAGTTAATAGTGATAGGCATATGAGAAATTCCATAGGATGTAATGCAGTTATTAAATATTAAAATATTGCAATTAAACGTGCTGAATACTTGTATTATTTAAGAACATTTGGGTCGAGTACCTAGTCTGCAAGTTAGTAATCCCAAGGTGTATGTACAATTCTGCATCTGTTCCTTATTTTGGTATCCAAATGCTTTATTGAAGCCTATCCAATAAAACTCTCAAGCAACCGGAATATTCACCTTACTGGAAAACCCAATTCCCAGGGCATTCCAGATAACTGGGAGTTCACTGTATTATGTAATCATGTGCACTTCTCTAAATAAAGCACATGGAGGCACATTATGTTAAATTAAGTGCTGTAAAAATAATAAATAGTGTGCATATCTGTTGAAAGCATTACTTTGTGTCTACGTTAAATGATTCTCTAAAGCAATATATGACATTGATCAATTTTAAGATGGATATGGCTTGATGATAATAGTCTATTTAGAAATTTACTCCTCCGAAGTTTGATTTTGGCCTAATTCATTGAAAGTTAATGATTTTCATTCCCTGCCAATGCTTCTCCTTCATTTTGTCTCCTAGTCTAATAGCCATAGTGTTAGTTAAAGAGAATGTTTCACATTTCTTTATGGAAGTAATATAAAAAGAAGATTGATCCATTTGCTTTTCAGGTAGAATACTTCATTTATAAATAATAATCTATCTTGTCCAGTTTGTTGACCCTTCATCACATATAATGAAGTGATGCTGTTTATCGCTTGTATTTTTATTCAAATTTCTAAATTATATATAAAATATATGTATTCAGCATATATTCTTTATTAAACACTATAATTTAATGTTAATCATATTTTAAATTTGCCTCAAACAATAAATAAATGAGATAAGAAAAATATAATATGATGCAAAATGTATGCACAATGTTATAAGAATGGTGTATTTATAACAAATAGTAGTTATAGATGGATTTAAATCAGATTCAGTCAGCGTAGCCTCAGGCGTTCCACAGGGAAGTGTAATTGGCCCCCTACTATTCCTTTTATATATAAACGACTTACAATTAGATAAGGTTATTAAAGTAAAATCAAGTTATTCGCGGATGATACAGTAGTTTACAGAGAGATTAAGAGTCCTAATGATCAATTATTACTTTCTGATGACTTAAATGCAATTCTCGAGTGGTGCAAAGAGTGGCAGTTAGAATTGAACTTAGGAAAGTGTTCCTTTATGAGATTCTGGGGAAACAAAAACATCGACGCGACGAATTACACTGTTGAAGGCGTCCAGCTAAAACTAGCCGATTCTATCAAATACTTAGGCGTTACTTTAACAAGCAACCTCTCATGGGATATGCACATACAAAATATATGCGGGAAGGCTAAACAGAAACTAGGATTCATCAAACGCATAGTAGGAAAAAATTAAAAAGAACTCCAATTCACCGTAAAGGCGGTACTTACGTGTCAAGACTTGCAGGACCACTTAGAGGACGTGCGTTTCGACAGCTACGCTGTCATCTTCAGCAATGTCAATGTGTGTAGGGTTAGGCGGAGTATTTATACTGTTGTTGACCGTTGGAGGAGTAGGGGAGGGAAAAGAGAAAGGTGTATTGGTCATTAACTGAAATAGAGGGGAGTGGGGGATAGGGCCAGCGTCGTTATTCATTATCTTGTTTTGGTTGTTGTGTATGTAGAGGCTTTCATAGGCGTCTAGTTTGTTTTCATTGGTGACCGTTTTCAGAAGTTTTAAATTTTTTGTTGTGATGGGATGATGGCAGGTGTTGATATGAGCTGCTACACTGGACTTGTCTATTCTGTTGTTTCTGTAATGGGCTAAGTGTTCTTTGAAACGTGTTTCTAAATTCCTTTTTGTTTGCCCAATATAAATGTTGTCACACTTTTCACATTTAATTTGGTATATGCCTGATTTCTTATGGGAGGGTATGCTATCTTTAGGGTTCTTAATGAGATTTGACAATCTATTTTCATTAACAAAAACTGTGTGTAATCCTATTTCGGAGAAAATTTTTTGAAGTTTTTTGGTAGCATAGGGGTAGTAAGGTAGCTTCATAAATTTTTTGGTATTAGTGTCTTTGTTGTTGAGTGTTGTGCAGTTTCTAAGGATCATTCTGTGTTGATGTTTTTTTAACATTTTATGAATGAGTTCTGGTTTAAAACCATTCTGAATGGCCGTGCGTTTTATATAGGATAATTCTTTGGAGAAATTTGTATTTGATAGTGGTGTATTGACTAATCGATGGATCATTGAATGAAAAGGTGCTAGTTTTTGTGAATTGTGATGGTGAGAACTCATGTGGATGTATATGTTGGTATGTGTAGGTTTTCTGTAAATGTTGAAATGTAATTTGTTGTTTTTCCTCGTTAGAAGAATGTCTAGGAATGTCTGTCGAAACGCGCGTCCTCTAAGTGGTCCTGCGAGTCTTGACATGTAAGTACCACCTTTACGGTGAATTGGAGTTCTTTTTAATTTTTCCTATTCTGTTCATTGCCTTCACCGTGTTTAGAGTTCTTCCTTTATTTAAACGCATAGTAGGTAAAAATGAGGAAAAAGTCAAAGAGACATGTTACTTCTCGTTAGTAAGACCACTATTAGAGTACGCATCGATCATATGGGATCTGTATGAGAAAGGATCAATCTCAGATTTAGAAAGAGTGCAGCGAAAAGCCGCTAGATTCGTCAAAAATTGTTACGATAGAAACAAAAGTGTTACAGGCTTGATACAGGACTTAGGATGGGAATCACTAACTGAGCGCCGATCACGCTCTAGGTTAAAACTTCTTGAAAGATTTAGAATGCATATATTCTCCAGCGATGTTGAAGAAATAATAAGAGCGCCAACTTATATTGGTAGAATGGACCATCCTCGTAAAATAAGAGAGATAGCCTGTAGGACTGAGAGGTACAAAGGCTCGTTTTTCCCTAGAACGATAGCTGAGCAGAACAGAAGTTACGATAAGAAATCAGCTGACGTAGAGTGATACTATTCATTATTATGCGCTTTTCTTTGGTGCTATTGCACCCCCTGCCACACACCATTGCGGTGGCTTGCAGGGTGAACTGTAGATATAGATAGATAACATTATTGGCGAACAGAAGTTATACTATATTCCAAGGCTACAAGAAGTTAAAGGATAAAAGCTTTTTGATAAGTAATTCCCTGATGTTTTTAACTTATAACATCATAAAATTATATTACAGTATGGTTTCAAGCATATAATACTTTCCTCGATGGCATTACATATTCTCATTCTGCCTTTCATCTTTTGACCACATTCAGTACATACTAGTCATTGAGAAACAAGATGTCAGATCTATTCCATTGGCCCTTAATGTTTTTTTCCTTATAACCATCAGATCAATGATGATGATGCATATTGGTTTTTAAGGAAAGTTAATTTGTTTGATGATTTGATATGACATACCTCATACAAATATTCATCTGCATTCTCAGCACATTTCCTTAATTTAACCTCAGCTTTGGCAATGGTCATCTTTAGAAAGTCTGGTGGCACTTATGAAAAACTTCTTCTATCTTTGCTCCAGTTTTTGGTGTTACACTTGTACATGCATTCTTTCTCACATCCCCATGAGAATAAATCAAAATATGTCAAGTCAAGGTTTAGGGACTTATCAAACACTCTTTCTGTCATCCTTTGATGATCAAGGCCCAGTTTGAAATAATTTTGTCCCTAAAGTATAATTTATTCATATTTTATAAGTGAATTGCAGATTTTTCTATTTAAGTTGTTTTATCTATATGGCAAAGATAACATTTTTCTGTAACTTTAAGGCAATTCAGGTGGTAGTTTATTAATTGATCCATTATCATTTTTTACCCAAGGCAAGAGATGTAGAAGAGGGGGCAGACATGCTGATGGTGAAACCAGGCCTAGCATATTTGGATATTGTGAAAGAAGTTAAAGCCAAGTTTCCAGAGTATCCTCTATTTATATACCAGGTAAGTGGAGTAATATCATACAAAACCTTTCCTTATTAACAACTTTTATATTAGGAACAGCTGCATGTATTTTAGCCATTCTTTCAGTTTTAAAGAGACCCACGCATAAAGACTGTTATGTGCAATCACCATGCAAAATAACCCAAGTTCAATTCCAGGGACGTTTAATTCTCCCAATTGGATAACATTAGCAGGACTTTTTCGAATTTTTATCTCCTAAACTATAAGTTGTAATTATATGCTCTCGTGGACTTTTTTGTTGAAAATGTTATCCTCTATCCGACTAAATTTATTAATCGATACCTTACAGATCATACAAGGGCAAGGGAGAGTAAAATATGGATTTCTTATTGTAGACAGAAATGGCTTCTCTTGACTTCAAATAGCAACGGCCACGTACCGAACTACGCCATACTATCGACCCTTAAAAATGATTCCGACTCTTGGAGGATTTATGCAAATGTTTGGAGATGAAGAAATGACCGTAAAATATTTAATTGACAGCAAAATCATTGAATCAAACCGTTGGACTGGGTTGGTGTTTCATCTTTACTCAATACACTTCCTAAAAGTTGTTAATTAAAAAATTTGTTTTCTATATATACTTGTTTTGAAAGATAGAACACAACACCCTGCATTACTCCTCTACATCTACCTTAACCTTAAAAAATATCTCCATTAGTTTTTTCTTTCTTTGCATTATAATTGTGCAGTCTTTTCATGAATGTTGTAAATTATATGTTACATGGAATAACAGATAAAACCTATATACAGGCAGTCCCCGAGTTATGTAAGAGATGCGTTCAGGCACCCGTTACTATGTTAATCCGATTATGTCCCAAAATTTCTCACATTTCAATTATCAAAAGCAGGGTTCCTCAAACTTTTTTTGGCCGTGTACCCCTTAGAACTCAATCAATCAATTTAAGTACCCCTTATAAAATAATACAAGTATTACACAAAATACTTATTTAAAACAAACAAGTTTACATATAATAAATAGCACTTATTGAGATGAATGTGCCTGATTTCCATGGCATAAAGAATCAATCATTGGTTCAATTGAAGAAAGCCTCAATCATAAGTCAGGTTCAACATGCAATTTCTGAGGAATTTTTGTCTTAATTAAACTCAGAGGTGAAAATACAGAGTCACACATGCACAGTGTGGAGAAAGGAATGAATATTTTAATTACTTTTTTAGCCACTTCCCCATATTTGTTTAATAATTTTGTCGAGAAAGTAATCAAAGATACCTTCAAGAATTTAATTTTCAAGTCATCGTCAGTAGAAACATTCATGAGGCTTTCTTGTTCTTTTCCTGTTAGGTATGTGGAAGTAAAAAATCTACATCAAATGGACTGCGCACACCCAATTATTAGAATCGTCCATTTCTGGAAAATATGATCGTAATTGTTCCGTGAGTTCTTCCAAATGTTCTGACAAATCCACACTCAGGAATAGAAATTTGTACCTATTTCAGATTCGCCAGTTTGGTTTTACCTGGTTTTAACTTCATCCTTGACAAGTCTTGTCGCTTGTCCAACGGAAGCAAATAGAATACTTAAGTCGCCGCCCTCAGTGATGAGGTTGCAATTTACTGTTATGTATGCATTTAATATTTTTTGGAAAAAAATATACTGTATTGTTTATGTGCGCACACAATGAAGAAATTTATTGTAAAACGTTCTATAACAACATCAAAATGAAAAAAACTGATTTGAAGTGTTCACTGTCATAATATCAGCCATTATTTTCTCAAGTACCCCCTAGCACCTTCAGAAGTATCCCCCAGGAGTGTGCGTACCCCACTTTGGGAAACCCTGATCTAAAGTCATCCAATTATGACCAAAAATCGCTCATATTCCAATCATTATTCGATTATCTAAAACCATCCAATTATTATAAAATCATATGCTGAATAATAATCGATTATATAAATCATTCGATTATACCCATCGCTAATTACAACCCACGCCCTGCGTTCTTCCTCTGCACATGTATGTAGTTCTCGCTTGCTTATGAAAACCACTAACATATACTTTCTGTGTAACGAAAAATTTTTAGTGATTTATGGGTTATGGAATTACATAACTCGGGACTGCCTGTAATTCAATTTCTCTGAAGTTTTAAATTTGGAATATATTGTCAAATATGCATATTTTCATATGTTTAACAACCATTTTAGTATGTTTAAAGAGGTTGTGCAGCTGAGACTTACAGTATTCCGCTTGCATTCGGGTTATTTCGCTTAGGCTACGATGCAGTGTTGCCAAGTTTCCAATTTTGCTCACTTCAACAGTAGCTGTCGGCGAGTGAAGTTCTATGCTCCAATAGATTTGAATTAAGCACGCTCATGCTTTCACCATCACCGAGAAAAGTGTGAGCAATCGTGTCAACAGCGCTTGTCAAGAAATTTTGAAGGGTGAGAGAAATTTAAGACCTCCTTTTGACTGATACTTTCTTCCCCTCAACCTACGGGTCTAACCGTAGACACACCCCAGCCATACGACCTCTTGAAACGTACTATAGTAAAAAACCCAGTCAATAATCTAACAATATTTCTAATTTTTTTACATTAAAATGTGGGTTTTCTAAAAGGTACTTAATTCATCCTTTTTATCTCAGCAAGACATTTACAATATTTACCAATGTGCTTTAATGAAATAGTAAAAAGCAACAAGTTCATTGTTACAAATTTTCTATTCTTTACCATTGAAAATGAAATACATATTTTGTTTTTTAAGGTTTCTGGAGAGTATGCAATGCTCCATCATGCCGCCAAAGCAGGTTGTTTTGACCTCAGACCAGTTCTTCAGGAGATTTTGACATGTATGAGAAGAGCAGGTGAGGATAATTTTTATTAATATTAAATTATTACCAATGAAAGAAATCAGACATAAAAATTCCAATTTTTAGAGGCTGTTTTGCCCCATTATTGCCCCATAGGAGGATAAAAATTATAAAGTATTTCTAGATAAGCTAGAGACTTAAAATTGGCATGACTATAGGTTTTTGGTCACAACCAATGTGAAAAATCTGACTTGGTTAAAACTGTAATTTTTTTGGGCCGTTTTGCATCATATTTGTCCCACACAAGGATAATAATTATAAGGCACTTCTAGATGAGATAGAGACAAAATTTGGCGTGATTGGAGACTTTTGGTCACAACCAAAGGAAAACTACTACCCAGTACTTATGAAACAAAATGGCAGTGCAACATGAGAAAACAGCATTGGTTCTCGTAGCTTTCACTCGTACAACCCAAAAATTTGTCCTCGCTACTGTGTTATGGTCTGAGTTATCATTTATTTAAAAAATATCATCTTCAGTCCCATCAAGGGCATTGCTGATACCACATTTCTTGAAAGACTTGACAATTGTCTCGTGTTTCACTAACTGCCATGAACTTTTCACCCATTCACACACCTGTGAAATGGTAGGTCACTTCATTCTTCCTGATGGTGTCAAATCATGATTGGGAGCCTGCATCCATTTGGTCAGCTCCTCGCACATAGATGCTTTGAAGGGTTTGTTAATTGAGACATCCAAAGGCTGCAGTTGGCTAGTAAGGCCACCTGGAATCACAGCTAACTGCATGTTTAATTCCGCAACCGTCATCTTTGTTGCTTCCGTTATATGTGACCTGAACTGGTCACACACTAAAAGAGCTGGCTTTTTCAGAAGGCCGCCTGGACATTTTGACGACACTTTCTCTAGCCATAGCTTCATCCCTTTTTCGTCCATCCATCCTTTAGCATGAACATGGATGAAAATTCCATGTGGAAGTTATATTTGGGTATCTTTTTCTTTTTAATATTAATGTGGGAGGCAGCTTTGTCCTGTCAGCACAACACGATAAAACAGTGTAATGAGTCTTCTCAAGGCCAGAAGTTTTTATCGTGATCGTTTTTGAACATTTGATAACATCAAAAATCAAGAGAACTTCGTCCACATTGCCTATCTGTCCAAGTTCAAAACACTTTTTTCTCCTTGCATTAATCATAAATTTGTGACTCCAAAATCTTATCTTTGTACTCGGCGGCATCTTTTGTGCTATCCTAGTTCGAGTATACATGCTTAGGCCATACCTCTTCATGAATCTGTAGCACCAAGAAATTGTCTCAGCAAAATCAGTAATGCCA
Organism: Uropetala carovei; assembly: GCA_036926305.1. NCBI lineage: Eukaryota > Metazoa > Arthropoda > Insecta > Odonata > Petaluridae > Uropetala > Uropetala carovei. Next base: position 4,309,496 of record JAXCHB010000100.1, read on the forward strand.
AAAGAGACCACAAATCTTCTTGCTTCAAAAACGATCATTTTCGTAAACACGGAAATTCCATCTTTCCTGAGGTTTGTTATCCAGTTTTCACCTCCTCTTCCAGCTGTGGCCATTTTGCAGCATGACCACAAAATGTGTTTGCTCTTGTCCATAATTCTTCCTCATGCCTCCTCCATTCACATATCATTTTCTCAGCTGGGAGAGATCCGTAATGTCTTTCAGCTGCCCTGTTTTCATGTTCGTTAGCATAATTTATCATGTTTAAGTTGAAATTCACAATGTACGAAAATGTCTTTTGTTTTGTACCCATTGTGTTTAGATAGCGAATTTACAAAAAAAACATTACCACACTGTATGTCTGAAACACGTTATACGAATGAACGGGCCGGAGCTCTGGGCACATTGTGACTGAAGTGTTTTTACTGTATATGTTAGAATGGGTAACGTACTGAGAGTTGTTTTATGATGAAAATGTATTTTTTATGTTCTTTTCAGGTGCTGATGTCATCATCTCTTATTTTGTGCCTACAATCCTAGAGTGGCTCAAGAAATAATTGGGTGGTCTTCCTTATTTTGGATACTTGGGATAGCTAATCTGTAAAACGTATAAATGGTGTCTTTTTCTTCTAAATTTTTTAATATATGGAACTTTTTTATAATCATAATAATTTATACATTTACAAAAAACTGTCTTTGAAGTTCTTTTTGGATAAATGTTAGTCTAAAAAAATAGTAAATGAAATTTTATATCTTCTCTATTTTTCTTTTAATCTACAACACCAAAATACTTGGTTTTCTTAACAATGCATCTCTTGGATTTAAAAAATTTATCTTGACATAAGTAAATTTATAGTGATGCAATTTTCAGAGGCTAATTATATTGAAACAACATCTAAATTTTGTATCCAAGTCTTTCATCTATACTGCAGTTTATACATTTTCAAGATATTTTGCCAAAACCGAATCGGGTTTTGAATAAATCTCGACTTCCGGTTAACCGGTATTGTCCAAAAACTACCGTATATACTCGTGTATAGTACGAGTTTTTACGACCAAATTTTTATTGTAAAAATTGGGGATCGTACTATACACGAGTAATGCATTTGAGGATTTAAAATTCATGTATCTTCACAGGAATTTTCGGTGAAGTTATGCCACCCGCACGCATTCTAATGGTAGGCTAACCTTAACGCTGAGGTCCTTTATCGTTGTTATGTTGCTTCTTGAAGAGTAGAATCTTTTTCATATATACAGCTTCAAATTCACAAATACTTGATATAAGTGAAGATTTACGGGCACTTCCTTTCTTGAATTTTATGTATGTACATCTTTGTTTGCGTCTTTTTACAAGGGATGGATTGGAACGAGTTGGACTAAAAGTATCGTAGACGGCGTAACTTTATGGAATTTCGACATCTTTGAAAAAAGAAATTACTTTGTAATACCAAGTCTTTATTGTTTCTTCAATCACACACCGATCGGTTTCCACTACAAAGGTGTTACGTTGGTTAGTAGCACCATTAGAATGATTTTGTAGTGGAAACCGGTCGGTGTGTGATTGAAGAAACAATAAAGACTGTGGAATATTACAAAGTAATTTCTTTTTATCCGTTATCCCTACCTATTAAGTAGATGAGCGAGTGGAACCATTACGTATGCGGAACGTAATCCAGACGTACTAGAATTGAAACGATTTTATTTCATCTTGAGCAATCATGATTCATATCACTTTTTATTAAATGTTTTAGGAGTAAGATACTTAACTTATCCGAATTTTAGTGTACTCGCAAGAAATACTATTTATGACATTTACGGTCTATTCTATGATGGTGTGGAAAATCAAGGTCGTTCGATATATCTCGCTCGTAACCATCGAGCTATCGAAACGAAATATATCGACCCTGGTGGAAAGCTGGAGTCTTACTATAAACGAGATATATGAAAAAATCAAGTTTGTTCACCAAAAAATCAGGGGTCGTACTATACATGGAGTCGGCATATACACGAGTATATACGGTAATCAGCTTTTTGTGCTCATACCAAAGTGTTATATATAAAATTTGGTAATGATATGGCAAGTACTTTTCGAGTTAGAGCGCTCACAATCACATACATACACAGACATCATTCCGAAAAGTCTAAACGTGATCTAGGGACCTCAAAACGTATTTCCGTTGAAATCTCGAAGTCGATTTTTTTCATGAAAACAATACTTTCTCTATACTACGTACATGGAGAAAGTAAAAAAGTCTCACCCTGCATATATGAATCTTTATCTCATGAATTGATAGTAAAATTTCTTGATACAAATCCTGTAGTAAATTTTCGTGATGTAAGTTTGAAAAATAAAATTCTGAGGCAAGTCTTCCATGATCATAACCTGGATGTTTCACATAAAAATGAAGTAACTGTTGAAAATATGAAGCCACTTGACTACATGTAATGCAGACACTTAGTTAACTATTTTCCTTGATAGATCTTGGATCAAGTTCACAGAAATAATTAGATATTTATATGAATATAACATGGTCTCATGTGCAAATGTAGATGAACAACAAGATGACATCACCATAAGAAAATAGGGATTTGGAGAAAAAATGTAATGCAATGACCTACGGCAGGGATGGCAAATGATTTTGGAGTTGCGTGCCAAGAAAGTAATGTGAACCATCAGAATTTTTTTTGCATGCCATTAGTTTACTCCTCTAAGAAACTTCCTATTTCCTACAGAAAATACAAGCTTATGAGTGCCCAGTAAAATCACTTGCGTGCCATTTCTGGCACATGCCACATATTTGCCATCCCTGACCTAGGATCATAAAACATTACTAAAAAGGCCACATGAGGATTTACATGCCTCTGTTTGGACCACACATGACCTTTCAAATGATTGATCAGGCTAAGTTCGTTTTGGAGCTAGTTTTGAAAATTGTGTTGATTGTGTAATGTCACTATTGTATTTAAAGTAGATTACATCAAGAGACTTGGAAAACATTTATATTTCATACACAACATCAAATACCATCATCTGCCAGAAAATATAACTGCATTTCTTAAAGACTATGATTAGGTAAAGCAGGACAGATGAAATCATTGTGCAGGCCATAGTTTGGGGGCCCCTGCTGTACACCATGCTGTAATATGCTGAACCACTACATCAGACATGGATTTTTCAAGATGAACTTCAGAAGAAAAATGCCTCATACTGGGACCTAACAGCATCAGAAATGCAACTATTTGTTCTAATTGAGACGAATTATTTAATAATGTAATATTTACCCTTAACTGATTTAGTACTGGAAAGTGATTGTTGACTAGGTCTAGAATTACATTCAACTCTTAAGCTGAAAAGAAAGCCTAAGGTTATCATTAAAGGAATAAAAAGTATACTTACAGGAAATTGTTTGCGAGGACTTCTAGAAATCTAATAAAAATTAATACACATTAAAATAATTACCTACCCATGAAATATGTGCGACTTTTATTTTGTAACAATAATTATCTGAAGAATGACTAACAGTGAAGAGAAGGGCAATGAAAATGGTCAATGACACCTGTAACAGGACCTTCCATGAAGAGTTCTGCAATGCTATCACGAAATCAATTCAACAAAAAAATTTAATCACAAGTTGATTGACAAAAACCGTAGAAAACAAAATCACGCAAAATATCAACTCTCAATTGATTGCAATTGATATACGACAGTAAGTATTATTAAAGCTGTAAGATGGCTTAATTACCAACAGCAAGAATACCACATCAAACTATTGTTAAGATTCGTAATTTTTCTTCATTACGCCGAAATACGAGAACTATATTCCCTACCACCTGATTTGTAGTCTAAAGACAATGAAAACCTAGTTGAAAGTCTATGCAGATGCTTTCTGCAGGAAAATTTAAAGGTAACTTGGACTTATATTTTAACCGAATGTCAACCAATATTGCAAAAACGTTTAAACCAATCGCAACGTTGTCAAACAATGCATTTTACATCTCACAAAAAGGCGATGACTGTGAACCTCAAATTTTATAAATAAAATTGCCACAAAGAAACCTTTCCTTCACCAATTTATTTTATTCAGGATGGATGACTCCCATCTTAAATTAAACACTATGCCCTACTAATAATACACTATCTGTTCGTAACTATTGCAATTTTATTTCACAAAGATACATGTTACAAGTCTGTACAAAGTTCTTGACGCAGACAACGCACGATGGCCAGGCCCTGCGGCATCCATATCTTGCACCTATAATTCTCTGCTATAAAATAATTTTAACCGTTAATAAGAAATCAGTTTCCAGACTTCTTGATATAATTATTAACTTCTATTGAAGACCAGCTGTATACTTCTTCATGTTCACTAAAACGTAAGCGGGTATGGCACACATAGCAAACGCTATGAGTATGCCGCCAGCAGCCTTTTCCTAAAAGATACAAACAATTAGTTAAAACTGCATGTAAAACTGTTGGACTTACGCATTCCTACACCGACAAAAAATGGCCCATACTTACAGCGGTTGAGAGTTTATTCTTCGGAGGACCAGATATAACTGACGTCCTCATTGGAATGATTGTTCTGCACACATTATGAGCAGTTCGTGCAATTCCAGCAGTTACGGGAAACATTTTGAACGACTCCTGTACACTAATACCGAACACCGTCTGCAAATGAGAATATGGCGGACTGATGGAAGATCTATATTACCAAAAACAATTGAATAATGTAATACAATGCCAATTGTATTTCCATAAATAATTTACTGTAGCCATACATGAAATCCTTAAATTAATTTTATTAAATCGCGATCCTTTTTCCTTAAGCCGTCGGATTACTGCAAAAAGAAAGGGAAATATTATTGGTATTCGTCCTGAAGTCAATATGGCGGCAGGGTATTGGTGTTTATGTTTCGTGTTTGGATCGGTAATTGCACAGAAAAAGTACCTATTGAACAATATGTAATGAAAATTCTTCTTAAATGCAAGTGCACGTGAGTGATATTTAATCTTGTCACGTAAAGTTTTTTAAAATGACATTGAATATCGAAGTACCAAGTCAATTGTTCAGTGCAAAGTGAATGTAGTAATTAGCTAATGGAATATAACGAAATGCAGGCATTATTTCAGTCGAAATACTGTAAAGGTAACATGAAATGCATTAGATAATAGCATTTAGCTAAAGAATTAATCGGACCCTCGTACTACATGTGATCTGCAGTGTGTGATTATTGAGCTTAAGGGTGAGTCTTGTTTTTTTACGAAACACACTTATTTCTTCGAGTTTTTTCTTATGTGAAAGAGAAATCAATTTAAATGTCATATGGAGCATTTTAAAATCGTTTAAATTTTGAATTGATTTTTAGTTAACTACTACAACAAGACATTTTGTTGAATTTTAATGTTACATATTACAGGGAATGTTAGCGATCGAAGAAGTTACGTACAGATCAGCTAAACATCGGTGATTGGATATTGTATTTGTGTGTTGAGGATGGGGGCGTCAGCTTCTGGTTTGATTCCATCCGAATCATCCTCTCCTCCAAGTCGTTCAATGCTAACTCCATCTACTACATCGGAGCACCTGGCTGGAATTGTCAGGTAGGGATAGGATTGTTGTTTCCTTTGAAATGACTTTATTGATGATACGGTGGTGAAATATTGTAATAAAACAGCATTTACTGCTATTGAATAAAATATTTTTGAGTGTTAATTTTCCTCTATAATACTGTAAATGTTCTCGTTTACTTCTGTTTAAAAAATGTTTGTTCCATATGATTAAAACTTATTAATGTGTAAAGAGTTCCTCGTACTTTCTGATGAAAAATAATGTTGATGTATTCTCCTAAAGAGATGAGTAAATATTAACTCTTATGTACTGTATATTTTAGATTATCCCATTTGGTATGTTAACATATTTGAATAATGTATCCCAATTTTTCAGGGAGCGGAAGAAAAAAGTCACAGGTTTTGCGACTCTTCGAAAGAAATTCATCAGAAGGCGTCGTTCATCTAAAGCTTGTGACCATGCTAGAGTTCTTCGAGAATTAGTATCTGATTGGACTGGGGCCGACCTTTGTCGTCTTCTACAGGGCTATGAGGCTCTTGCTGCTCTTAAGGATCTTCATGTGCAGGTAAATTTTTTTTTTACAACATTTTTCTAGTTTTTGAGTTGTGATATTAACTCTAACAATTTAGATCATGGGATGAAAATTTTATGAAATCCTTGCTGTTGATTTGCCACCCGACAACTTTATTCTCGATTTAGTTTGTTAAAAAATTGTCATTTCATTGAATAAAATTAATTATTATGTAAAGATCCTTGCTCCTCTGTTCAATTATATTATGGTCTTTGCATGCAGTGCAAACAATGAGTGCACATAGGGGAGGTCATGTGTCTCAGTCCACATCTTTCATTCCTTAATTAAACCAGAGGTTGTTATTCCAATTAAGTTTATTCCATATTGAGCAATTTGAACATGCCCTTAACATAATTGCCTAAATGAAGTTTATATAAGTATCTTGTCAGTGATACACATACACAGTCACCAAGAAGAAAATTTCCATTGTTAATGTGATTACACCAAGAATGTCCATTCCAGTCAAGTCTGATTTAACTTGACTGGACGGGGTTGGTAAGGTTTATTTTCCTCAACCCAGTCACATCCATTGTGTAAGTTGATCATGACTATAAATACACTGCAACAAATACAAATTCTAACTATGTTGTTGAGTAGATGGAAAAGAAGAACAAGTAAAAATGTTGAGGCATATATTAACATGAAAAGTCCCAAGTTTGGTGTTTTTCTTCATCCTTATCCTGATTTTTTTTAAAGATTAAAGTAAGTTTTGTAATTATTTTTTAATAAATTATGATTTTATTGCTAAGTTGTCTCAGAAAACAATATGAACTACTGAATAGCGATAGTGGTCGAAGAAATATTACCCATTAGATTTCATCCAATTTTGTATTAAATATGGAAAATTATTGAATTTGTGTTGCATAAATCTATGTTAACTTATGCAATTACATTTGAGAAAAAAATTGTAAAGAAAAATGAGAAAACTGTACATAAACTTAATTAAAATCCCGAGTGAAGAGTTTGGAATTCCTTTGACTGTTGTATGTGTGAAAACAATTTTTTATACATTGTGCTGTAGGAGGGTGTAGTACAGGGGTCGGCAATATTTTTCTGTTGGGTTCTATTCTTTAACAGTATTCACAACCTGTGACCCTCCACGCATGACACCCTTAAATTCATTTTGCATGGTCTGATTCAGGCTTAATTGAAACTGTCCTTTTCATATTTTGCTGGTGTTTATCTCATTCTTTTCAGTTCTTAAAAAATATATGTAAGACCAGAGGGTTCAGTGTATTCTTTTGGAAAGTTGAAAGGTTTATTAGATTTAATGGTGCAACTTTGCTGGTTTTTTGAGTCAGCTTTGTGATTTGTCTCTCTTCTACCCATCAGCTAAATCAGTATCCTCCCCCTTTTCCGTCATGTCAGATATTTTTTAGAAATGAATTTGCAGATAAATTCATATGAACTATTCCACTGAAACAATACTTTTTTAATTGATGAACATGATTGTTAAAAGTTATATCAGGTAAACTACTCAGTAAGTCATAGAAAAGTACATTATGTTAGAGCTATAAAAAGTGTGCGAACTAGAACTTTTTGTGAGGTGTAAAAAAAATCATCTAGAAACTTCATGAACATAAAAAGTTATCTTTAGCATGTTAATTACTATAAGTCATTATATCCAACTAGTGCTTATTATTCAGACAGTAATATCTGTACCCACCTTCCCTCTCTTCTTTAAATGGTATTTTTCTTTAACCACTTCCCTAAGATCTCCCTCACCTTTCTCTTATTCCCATCGCATTTTTGTAGGTGTGCTACACAGTAGTCCCTCGCCAACCATAGAGGTTACCTTCCTGACTTAACCCCCAGTGGGCAAGAGGCAGGGATTATGAGAAATTGGAGTTTATCGGGAACAATCCCCGAGTGGCACATCTGAAGTCTTATAATGTTCACTGCAAGGTTAAAAATGAGTGTTCATTATTTTTTAAAAAATGTTTATTTTATAAAAATCCAAACAAAAGTATGTTCATAGTACGAAGGAACATCGTACATTAATAATATAATGGCGGAGCAGCTGCTGCAGATGCCACCAACCTAACCTTGGCCAACAAATTCCTCAAATAAAATTCCACGAGGCCCTCACTTCTCAGCTAATTCCTTTTCTTATCAGAAGCTAAAAAATATGCCTCTTTCCTGTCTCTCTCCTTCTAGTGAAGATTACTTAGTTCATAGATTTTTCAATAACAAAAATTTTAATATTAGCCAACCGTAAACAGAGGACCATGGATGTTCAAGACTAGGCATCGCAATTGGCAAAACCAGATAAAACTTTTCGACTGTAGATACTCAGAATTACAGTTAACAAGACCACAGTTGGCGAGGGACGACGGTATTCTGATAAGTTAATCATACAAATGATTTTTTTCTGCAGCCCCTTGATTTATCTAGTTTCCACTGTATAAAGACATTAATTTTGAATCCTTGGTAGTTTTATTTAATAGATTTGTAGTTTTCTCTTTAAATGTTTGATTTTATTTATTGCTGTTAAATTGGAATTCCACCAAGTTTAAGGCTTTGCTCATAGATTTTTGTGAAAATTAAGTTGATGAGGCCAGTAGATTTGCCATTATCTACCGTTGACTTGGTTGTTGCACTGTGAAAAATAGTACAAGAATCATCACAGATTGGACTGGGCAGAACTAGATTGTATGGGACATGGCTGGTGGAAATAAGTTCAACAATATCAATACAATATACATGTGCTTTATTTTCTTCTGTCTGACTTGAAAGAATAGTATGTTCTTGAAGTAAACCCTTCTAAAATTGAGATTTTCCAAAGTTTGACTTAGAAATAATAGAAAAACTATTGCTATCTCAATTATTATTGTTTTTAAACAGCACTTGTACTATTTATTATCTCAAATATCATATTTACAGCACTTTGTTTTATCATGGCTTTGAATTTTTTAAAGAATATTTTCTTTAAAATGGTGGAAATGCTGTTTGTCAACCTCAAATATTGAGGTATTAGCCAAGAGGTTTGTTAATAATCAGTTAAAACTTAAGTCTAAGTATGAGTTGTCCAGAAAAAGAATTTTTTAAATAAATTTTCCTGCATTTAATTTCATGTGTTTCGTAGTGAATGCAAGCTTTACAGAGTAATTTTTTTCATCCAAAATAAAGGCTGAGTTAGCCCGTCCGCCAGCTCCCTCTCGCCATAGAGACCTTGCTCGACTCTTGGAGGGAGGACAATGCGCTGATGTTGAGCTGACTTTTAGAGGAGCGAGATTTCCTGCCCATAGAGCCATTCTTGCATCGAGATGCCCAAGATTACGTCACTTGTTAGCTTCGGCCACTATTCCTTCCCAAACTCCTGGAACCCTACCACAGGCAAGTTTCTTGATTGGAGTAATGATTAGCAAATCATTGTTCATGTAATTATGTTGAAAGTCATGTGTTTTGAACCAACTTTCATCGTGACGTAAATATAGAGTATATGTCCTTTGAACTTCAACATGTCTGAATTTTATTGGAACAGCTTCGTTTGGATCCTCACCTGCGGCATGGAGTAGATGTGCACCTCTTGGGTGCATTGCTTCATTTCCTGTACACAGGAGAGCCTCCTTCCCACAATCCATCAGCTGAAGCTCTTTCACGATTAGCTGATGACTTTGGAACACCCAACCCTTTAGATGCTGATCTACGGTAAGTAATCTCAAGGATGGAAAATTTATATAAATTTCTAATGAAGTTTTTTTTTAAGTGGTAAAACATTATTTGGTCCTGTTTTGATTATTAGATAAAGTACTATGTAATCTTTATGGTGTAAATTTATTTAAAATTCTGTCAAAGTTTTTATTTAGAAAATATGAATGGGACCTGTATTGATACTTAGACTGATAAATTTGTACTTAATTTTATAGTTTCTTAGGCTGAGAGTTATTCGTATTTGGATATTACAGTGGAAAATTTATATTTATTGAAAAATCTTGTTTATTTTCAAATTCTATTTCTGGAGTTGCAGTGAGTGATAAAAATTGATAATGGTGACACTGTTGGGTGCAAAGGCTATAGCAGCGTTGCAATGTATGCCGCATTTCGGTTTTCACAGTGTTTAATAGGCCGAATAAACACAGTGAAACCCGAAAGTCATCAAGCTTGGTGACACTGTTTTTGGCAAAAACGTATATAAAAATTGATTTTTTTATAAACATGTTTTGACTTCTGGTATGATTATTTACCACTAAGTTAAAGGGTTATATTCCATAACTAGAGTCAACTTACTTTTGTTGCAAGTACCTATAATTTGGATAATTTAATTTGTATGAGATAGATATTGCCAAGTTAAAATAATTTTTCTTCACTGGATCCAAATCTCATTTAAGGTACCTTTTGGAGACCGGGGACTATGCTGATGCCACCCTCGTCTTCACGTCTGCCACGACTTCTACAGGAATGGGTAACAACAGTAACCAATGTCCTGCAGCTTCTCACAGTCCAAACTCTTCCGCTTCCTCTTCCTCACCCTCGTCTTCTGCCCACCAACCCTTTTCATCGACTGCCTCTCCAACACCTCAGCCATGTTCTTCAACGTCAGGAGCATCATGTCCATCGACCTCCTCCCATCCATCTGCCCCTCAGCAGCCCCATTCCGAGTATGGTTTCCACCCGCGACTGGAGTTGCCATGTCACAGGGCAATACTGAGCGCTCGTTCACCGTTCTTCCGAAATGTCATGGCCAGGCGGAGAGTTGGAGTCGGAGCTGGTGCCACTAGCGACGATCCTTCCTGCGATTCCCAACAGCAGCAGCGAGGACCTGCTCGAATTGTCCTCGATGAATCAGTGAGTTGTTTTATTTTTTACCAAGAGTCATCTACAATCTATAATTCCTTAAAATTTACAAAAGTGTTTCATTATGAGTTTATTTTTTATAATGTCATTTTATTGCGCTGATACAGTACAAAGTCCAAAAGCTGGCATCCTATGGTTTCTACGTATATTTCTACATAATTTTTTCCTCTTTTTCTATAGACATTACCGTATCACAGCCATGAAAAAATGCCAAAATTTATTTCTTATGATAAACTGTTGAGCTACCAACTCTTTGCAAAACTTCAGAACAGAGGTGCCCATTTCCAGCATTTTCAGTAACTCATCCTTGTTTGTAATAGAAATAGAATGATGCATTTTCTTTGCAACATTACAAATTCCGTACAGTTTGGTAAAGTTCGTCCATTTAATTTTTGCAGATAAAGGACTTGACTTGTCCTTATACTTCAACATAATTATCTCCTTCTAAAATCCTGGAAGTTTACTGTAATGGTAAACAAAGAAAATATATTTCTTTCACCTGCTTTCAGCTTATTCCAACATTAAGTGGTTCATGAAAACTGCCAATACTTAGTAAGCTTAAACACTGCTGCAACCTAATGGGGATGTCTGCTGGCTTTTCCAATGTGTTAAATATCCATACACATTAAATTGCTAAGAGTTTCGAAATTCATCATATAATGCTTTGCAAGCCCAATCTCAATTGAGTCATAAAGAGAACTGATAACCATGGCTCAGAAATAATGGTTAACCACAGAACTAGTTTGATGCTGAATTCTAACAAATTTGCTTGCCACAACTAGCACAGAATTTTTAATGGAATTTTGTTTTTAAATATCCGATTTTTTTATAATTCTGGTTTTTATACCATGTTCATCATACTCAAATAATGTAATGTGTTAAATATAATTTAATATTTACTGTTTTATAATTAAAAATCTCTAACTCAATTATATTTGTCACAAATTCAGATGTTTTATAGAATACTCATTGTTTCATTAATAAATTTGTTTATGTTATTATTCTTTTCAAGAAGATCGATGATTCCTTAAGTTTTTATGCACTGACACCTGTTCAGGTATAGTTGTACTTTTGTGTAACATAGTTACCATTTTTTTCCTTAGGTGATTCCAAAGCGCTATGCCCGTGTTCTACTTCATGCTATTTATTTGGACACAGTGGACCTTGGACTTATCCTCCGTGGTGCTAATGGTAATGGTGGTGGTAGCATTAGTGAGGCACATGCTCTTCTCTCTTCTTCCTCAGCTTCTGGTAAGTAGGAATCACGCTATAGCAAAATGTTGTATCATGCTTAATTTCAGATTGTTACTGAGAGAGGTAGAGATAGAGTAAAAATAATTCTCCTATACAGTCAAAATTGACTTAGTCACATTTTTCATGATAGTAACTATCATTTCTATCAGCATATGATAAGGTATATTAGAGTGAAACCTTGTTAATTTGATATTGTATGGTTTGAAATATGGACCAACAAAGATACCATTATACAAGCTATTTAATAATATGAAATTTAATACAGATACTGGGGTCCCATTTTATGTCAATGTTGTCCACAAATGTTCTGCCTTGTACACGACATAGGGAGGTAACATTTCTCCTTGGCATTTCTGCAAAGCATGATGGATGTGCAAGATTTGGAGGAGTCCATCACTCGTTCAATATATTTGGAGTTAAATTAAGCTTATTGCGGACCCTAGGCCAAAGTTACCCCAAAACCACACCATAACAGACATTGCTTCACATAAAGTAAAATAAAACCAATGTGGGATCACATATGATAATAACAGACTTACAGCATCTTGTCTATATATTTAAAAACAATTTGGGATACTTACCATATTTTTAGCACTTATACTTCTCTGTCGCTAGAGAGAAGTCAGACTTGAAAAAACAGATACTGAACAAATGACTTGTTGATGAGACTGCTGCTGCCTAATGGGTGTAAGATGAACTACTTTACTAGGTGCATAGGTTGATAAGTGGTTCACCCTACAACAAGGTGTAGCTGCTACTCCGAGACATTTCACTTAGTGGGAAATGAAAAATTGTCAAACTTTTTTTTACGTTGGGCCAAAGTTACCTCCAATGGGCCAAAGTAACCCCAGTTGACGGTATTGTTATAAAACTGATAAAATTGCATCTTTTTATGATTCTAAACACATTTTTAAGCTAATTCAATCAGGATTCGGATTCTGCCTTCAATAAAAATAAACTTTGTTCTCTCTTGCATAGAACCATCTAAGTCTCAAGTTTGTACCATATTTATAAGTACTTTTAAAATTCAAATGAAAAATAAGTAGTGAATTAATGACGTGAGATAGTTTGCGCTCTTGCTCTGCCCTGTTATCAGACAGGGTGCATTAACTAATTGAATGTATTTTAACGTGAAGTCATTCATCTCATCTTACACAAATACATATCGCACATCGAATGGAAAAGTGACGCAACTCAAAAAATGCAATTATATAGGAGATCGAAAAAACGTAAACACAAAAGTGATTCACCATATTTTGAGCACTAATTACAAGTCAGAATATATTTGGCCATTGTAAATAAGTGTTATACCTTCGTATAAGATGTCGGAATGAGTTTAAATAATTACGTTGCCATGGCACACTGTTACAAGGGGTTTAAGTGCAATACTTTGAGTTGTGTCATCCTTCCATTCGATGTGCGATATATACTGACTATTATTGTTTTCATAGAATGCACCATTATGGTAATGAACGTATTGATGTTGACATAGAATCTTTACGTATTGTTACTTGTATATTCATTGGTTTGGCAGTGTATAGCTTGATCAGATGAGGCCCTTGATTAAGCCTGACGTCCTCGCACGTAGCTGGTCTGCCCTTGCGTTCATGCAACTCCCATAACCTCTCTATAACAAACGTCCCATTTTTTCAGTCCCACTAATTTTGTTATATGGAGGATGTACTGTACAATTCTTCCTCTGAATCACTGACAGCGAGCAAGGTTGAAATATTTTGGACAGTGTGGATAATTAGAACTTGAATAATTTGAAGATATCATTTTTGTCCCTTCAGCTTCAAACTAATAAGGTTTCATCATAATTAGTTCAAAATATGAAACATATATATATGGCTGTTATTTTTAATTATATGAATTTTCATTCTGAATTAGTAAAAAAGAGAAAATTTTATCTACTGAATGCAGTTGATTATTTCACATTTCAAAAGTTGTGTTCCTTTCAGAAATGTTTCCAAGTATGGTTCTTTTTGATAGATATGATATTACATTTTGTTTCTAATATCCAGAAAAATTATGAGCTATTTAAAAAAAATTTTTAATCATATTTTCAGTGATTAAATTAGTTTACTATAATTTCACACTATTTTTGGAAAATATTTTTGTTTATAAATGAGGATTTTGTGATATGTTGAATACGTAAATCATATTTTTTGTTTCATATTGTTATTTTTATCTCAGACTTTCTTTGATTTTGATCATTGTCTAAATCCTCAAATTTTAGTTAATTTTATTTTCAAGTTAGTTTCTTTAAAGTAAAAACGTTGACATAAGTAATGCATTCAAGAATAAGCACTTGAAGCTCATAAGATTGAAAAAAGTATTTATCTCAGATATCCCCAGTAACCATAATATTATAGGAAATATTTGTGTCTTTCCCGGCGAATGATGTGGAGAAAGTTTTCTTGGGTTTCCAGCCGGGTGGTGTGGAATAAGGCTTCCGACGTTTCGGCGGCTGTCTCTGCTGCCATCTTCGAGGAGAAGTGTCGACACTTCTCCTTGAAGATGGCAGCAAAGACACCTGCCAAAACGTCGGAAGCCTTATTCCACACCACCCGGCTGGAAACCCGAGAAAACTTTCTCCACATAATATAATTTTCAATCTTTTGAGTTTTACATGCTTGTCCTTGAATTGTTTTCAGACATAAGACGAGCTCAATAATTCTCTTCTGAATAAGTAATGCATGATTACTGATATTTCTCATGTCCTTTCCTTCATTTTTGTATAGTTATGAGTAAGACTTTAAGTTTAAATGTTTAATGGGACAGTTTTATATAAATGCTCACATATTTTGTCTATATTAGTTGAGCTGGATCAAAACTAATTTTATCATTACTTATTCAAATCCCACCCAGGTCATGGCAAAGTATTATTGTGGAATTTGTTAATAAATTAAAAATATTTGGCTGTAGAGATTTGTATAATGTGTGACAGGTAATGAATTATTTTTGTACTCTTTATTTTTTTTACTTCACTGTAATTACTACATTTGTTCATGAAACCCCCTTTAATTTGAGATTTTCCAATATGAACTGCATGTATTGCACAGCCTGTGAATGCACACTATATCTTTGGTGCAATAATTTATCTTTCTATAATGTTTCACTGCTTGTGGGAATGTTGTAGCCAGTGTTAATATACAGTAAAATTCCTTTTATCCGGCATTCAGCAATACAGCACTTCCAATAATAACAGTACAGGAAAACTCTCACTTGCCATTTGGCAGGTTGTATTGCAATTAATTTGAGATGCCTTACATTAATTGCCTCATCAAGTTGAGCTAGCTTAAATTCAAGTAAACTTAAACTGTAAAAATAGAAATGAAATTCTGGATAGATGTTACCATATATCCTAGCTTAGTTCACACCATCACGCAATTCCCTCTTCTTTATTTTTTGACGTTGAATTAAGAAAAATAAATGTTATTCATATTTCACGCACTCTAGTCTTACTCTTTAAAAGATGATGAAAGATTCAGTCTCCAAAAACAAAACAAAACCCTGTTCTGGTACCTAGATTCTCATAGAAATTGCTTATCTGTAATATGAATAGGTGCAGTAGTTGTGTGAAAATTTTCCATGATCAGTCAGTAGGCATACTGCATACATTCCACACACCCAATTATTTATTCCCAAAGTTTTTAGAAAAAAGTCTTGGAAGTATTTGAGTAAATACAGTTAAACTCAATCAGACATCTCATATTAATATGCTAAATTACATTATGTCATAAGTGTTTAGTACTAAATATATTTAGCAGTTTTTTTAACTTCGCTTATGCATTTGGTTTGTCCATCTGTCTTTCTCACATGCTAACTTCTAAACGAAACTTCATTTTTTCTGTCTTGTTGTGAATGCTTTCTTGGTTTGTCCATTCATCTCTCTAAAAATTTATTTTGAAAACTGCCATTTACTCTCTGCTTCAGCAGCTCTTTCCATACTTGTGTTAATTTGTAGTCGACCCAGAACTTTCTGTTGCACTTTCTGTAAGGATTGCAGTATTTACTACATTGCAAAGCAAACCAGAAAACCTTGGATTGTAGATTTCCACAACAAACAGCATTGTTAGATATGATGAAATATGGTCTTAAAGTTGCTCACAATGCAGCCTCTCTTGAAAATGTCTTCTGAAATACCAGAAAATGAATACTGGAATTTAGAGAAATTATAGTTTTGTTATTTAATAGTTAGTAAAGTTTCCTTGTACTAAAAAACTAAAAATCATAATAAAATAAGCTAAAATATTAAAGTTTGCACTAACTAGACATTCTGGAACAGTCTTTTCTAATTAGAACACTGATAGCCTACATTCTGGGTGTAGGCCTGCAAACAGCACATCTTCTAATTAGGAATCTCTGCCAAATAAAAGGAATTTTACTGTATTTTCATTTGATGTTTAACTACTTTGACAGCAATTAAAAGGGATGAGTGAGATACTAAGTGGTTTAAGTAATTTATTAAGGTTCTTTCCATTGTATCTGTTTCTTTAATGTTGGAAATGTTTTGTTAGTCTCCCAGTTGATTTTTTTATTGAATGAACAGTTTTTACATTTGTGTATATTTAATTAATAAGCAATGTGGTATTTTGATTTGCAACATCAGATAAAGTTGGTGTTTTGAAAAAAATAATTATTTTAATAGTAACATTTATTTAATGCAGTTTTGATTTCTGTTGTTGAATTGTCATGATATTTGTGCTAATATCTATATGTACAGAAACATTCTGATGAAAATCAAAGTACCATATTTTGACCAACGTAATTACGTGTTTCAGTATAATATATTTTTTAACTCATATTATTGCACCCAGTAAAAAGTTTAATCTCATTTTTCATTGCATTTAATTATTTTTAATCAAATTTTTGTTTTGCCCATCTACCTGGAGTTAATCTGTCATGCTCTTAGTTTGTCAAGTGTTGAGGAGGTCCTTTATTACTTGTGAATTATGTATACCAATAAAGGGAGGTTACAATTAGAGCCCTCCATATCCGCAGATATCCACAAAAAGCTCCCTGATCCAGATAAGAAAACCATTGGATTGAGGATGACGGATCGGATGCATTTAAGGAAGTGTGCAGATAAAAAATTGGGTAACTTATCTAGAATACAAATGCATCTTGAAATTAATCGAGGCCAGAATGTTTCTTGTTGAAGCATATGTACATCTTTTTACAACATGCATGTTCGATAAATTTTCTACTTCAATTTTTCCTTGCATTCTAATGCCTGTTTGTGTCCTGATGCAGACTTTGGTATTCCTTTTTTTTTACATACCTATTTTTTTATCTGTAGCTAGAATAGTGTATTGTGTGGGACATTCTTGCCTCCTGATAATTTCGAGATAGATGTTTTAGCCTCCTAATTATTTTCTGAACTATGCCTTCACAGGTGCTTGTGTTTTGAAATAAATTTTCAGTCTCAACTCTTTTTTTCACTCTTCATTTCATTTTTCCTTGATTTGCTCTGCAGCACTTGAAATTTTTTGGATGTATCAAAAACTATCCATTTCCCAGGCCATGGTGGGGTTTCTTGGATATATAAAAACATTGCTTCAGTTTTAATTTTGTTGTTTTACTGTTATGGGTCAAATAATTGAAAATCCAGTTGTCGAATGTTTGTTGTGAATTGCTATGGCATTAACATATGGCACAACATTCTTTTTGAAGACGCTCATGAATTTTACAATAGATAATAACCATATAGACTAGTATTTTGAGTTTATCCTTCAGTTTTGACACATTATTTATTAATATTGCAGCAAATGTAAATTTTCCTTATATATGAAAGGATTTATGATTTGCCATTACTATTGGTAATATTGAAAAATCATTAACTTAATTATCTTCCAAGCTCTTCCCAGCTTGAAGTTCCAAGATGTGTTCCTTTCTTGAAATTTTTATTTTTCCTTTTTTTTTTCATATTCATTGCAGTTGATTTTTAGAAATAATAAATTTCATAGGCATATTAAATGATGCCATTTTAAAGATGCTATTCACTTCCTTAATTTGTTTTCATTTTTTTTTTGCCATACCTTATAGCTTTCAATTTGATTGAAATTGCTCAGTTCGTCTCCTGTGTTTAGGTGGCCGAACGGGAGCATCCCAAATGCAACAGCAAGGCACTGGTGGTTCTTGTGGGGCCAATTCTGCTGCTATGCTTCGTCCTCCTGCTGCAATGGAGGAAGCAATGGAACTCTACCAAATTGGACGCTTTCTTGAAGTGGATATCTTATCACAGGGTTGTGAAGATCTCATCTTAGAGGTAAGTGCTTTCCTCAAGACACCTTAATAATTTGAAGTATCTGGGTATTTAGTATACTGCCATTTATTTGAATGACCAAGAGTCTTATGTTTGTAATACATGAAGTAACTCTGCATAGATTAATGTTTTTTACATCAAGACACTATAGCAAGATGAATTCACACTGATGTAAAAAAAATTTTAAAAACCTTTTGATATTTTTAACCAGTGCTGGCAAACAAAAAAATCGATTTGTTACGTTTTTCGTTACGGCCAAAAAAGCAATTTCGTTTTTCGTTACGTTTTTTGTTACAATAAAATCTACATTTCATTTTTCGTTACGTTTAACGTTATAACGATATAATTGCTTACAAAAAATAAGTATTTTATTTGATATTTATACCTCGTAAGTTTAAGTTTTTCATTTAGAATTACAGTAAAACTCGTTTAATATATATTTGAGGGGACCGACTCATTGCTTCGTTATAAGCGTGACTTCATTATATACGAGAAACATGGTTTTTGGCCTATACATCCCATATAACACATATACACATACAGTAAAAGCTATGCTATCCGGCTATTTAGAACCGGCCAGCCTTAGATACCGGCAATTACACAAATACAATTCATTCTGTATCTCTTTTTCTTTTTTTATGAATTTTTGCGTGAATTGTATTTGTGTAATACCACAACTTCCACTTTAAAATTTCTTAAAATATAAGATGTATATATTACGTATTTACTCTGTATACTTCTGTGGCTGCCGAGTAAGCATGGCGTTTTTGTTTACGTAAGCCATTTGCTTTGTCTAGATGTTTTGGTGTACTTCTACAATTTCCAGTTTTATCACTTTTTATTATTTAAAAAATTACCCATCCATTGACTATGGCATGAAAATAAATATCTAAAAGCAAGGAACAGGAGAGAAAAGGTTGTTTAACGCTAACACAAACGCTGGAGCTGATCAAACGAATTGAAAAAGGAAAAAATAAAGCAGCCATAGCAAAAGAATTCAACATCGGATCTTCTACGCTCTACGATATCAAGGCTCATAAGGCTAAATTTATGAAATTTGTGTCATCTTCTGAGATGAGTAAATCAATCAATAAACATCATATGCTTCATAAGCCAAAAATGGAGGAACTGGATAAAATATTATATGACTGGTTTTCACAGAAATGTTCAGATGAATTAAATAATTTCATTCTTTTCTAATAGAGTAAATAAAGATAAATAAGAAAGATATAATCCAATAAATTCAATTTTGGGAACAGGTTCACTGCCGTAATCCCCAAACTTCCCGGACGCCCTAAACTTTTCAATAGTCTTTTTGTTTTGCATGTAAGCATAGCAACGTATTAAATAAGAATGGGTAAATAGTGTCTATATCTAACTACGTGTAGAAGAATTAAAATGGAAAATGCAAACCCCATGCATCGTTATGTTTGGGGAGTACGATAATGAACCTCAGCCCAATTTTGATTGGTTATTGCTAAATTTGCGATGTCAAAATCAAAAATCGCTCCCTCTCTCCCTCTCCTAATCGGCTTTCCACAATCCCCAAGGTAGCCGGATAACACAGCTTTTACTGTATTTGCAGTGAGTCGACTTCAATGCCATACTTACATATGCAAAGAGATGCTTATCAACTTCGTGGTATGTAAAATGTTCGTTTGCTATTACATACGATTTTTTAAATGGTCAATTAATATTATTATTATGGTCATTAATTTACATAAACATTTCACATTTTTAATATCAATTTCAAAACAAAGGGAGCGTGGAAATTCGTATGGAAGGGGTAGATGGAGGAAGGGGACCTCTACGAACAAGTGCGCAGTAAACGGTCGGAAGCTATTCATTACTTATTGCTCTACTCGCCAAAATTCGTTATATATGAGGCATTTTTTGCCACGGTACCAAACCTTGGTTCGTTACAGCCGAGAATTCATAAAATGCGTGTTCGTTACATCCGAGAAATTTAACCAATGCCCTTATGGAGAAGTTCAAGGGACCGAGACATTTCTTCATTATAGCCGAGATTTCGTTTTAGGCGTGATCGTTATAAATGAGTTTTACTGTATAGTTAAAAAAAATTTCTAAACATATGTTGCAGATAAGGAACATTTTTAAGTTTTCTAATGAGTCAGAACAGATTTCGTTATTTTTTTGATCATGCATACAAATTAGGATTTTTATATCCAACATTTAATAATCAAGGTTAATTGCCTTAACCCACATTAAGTACAAAAATAATGTAATAATTATAATAAAATACTGCAATGCTCATATCGCATCTTAGAATCTTTTATAAGTAACTCAGAAAGTACACCAGCTGTACCAATTCTAATTCTTGCAACAGACCTAAAATTCAACAAAAATAAAGAAAATTGTTAAAATTTCAAGTTTTCCTCTCTGGGGTTTATTTTTGATAGCTTTCTTCCTTCTCTTATACTCCATAAGAAATACATGTAAATCATTCATGGGTTTACAATATTGCATTAATAACATTTTAGATATTAACAAAAGGATTGTTTTATTAAGTACATATATGAAAGAAGAGAAAGAGAAATGTGCATAGTTTGATATAGTTTTAATCCACTGTTAATAACCATGAATATAGGTAATGTTTCAGGTGAAACAAAAATATGGAACCTTTACCCAATGTAGGTATTCAATCACTTCCGTGAGTAAATACCTATTCTAAATTTAAATCGATAAATAATGAAATAATAAAATGAGAAATAGACCCTAAAGCAAAAACTCTAAATTAAACGAAGTAAGCAAATTTAAACCAACCAACAAAAAGACTAATTTAAAACACAGTTAATTTGTAAAAATAAGAAATCAGAGAAATTTACCCTAAAGCAAAAACTCGAAACTAAACCAAAGAAGTAAATTTAAAATAACCAACAAAAAGACTAATCTACAATACAGTTAATACGTAATAATAATGAAATAAAATGAGAAGTAACCCCAAAGCAAAAACTCTAAAGGAAAGAACCGATTTCAAAAAAGTTCACAACCAGTCTTCACAGAGACACCAACAGGAGTTCATAAATTCCATCATATGCATGCGCACCAAGCTTTATGCTATGTTTCCAAACGTTTCATTCTTGTTCGCAAGCTAGTTCTGGTCTAGGTTAGTCCCAAGCACTGAACACCGCTAAGCGTGCTGTGAATACCAACTTTTAACCTCCCTTTAAACCTCTCTTAGACCGGTACTAGCATAAACCACCTAGTCCCGGGTTTAACTGGAAATCTATGAATTCGGCCAGTAGTATTTTAATCGTAAAAGCACTGATTGTGAGATCTTTCTCCAACAGCTTAAATAGTTAGACTGACGAACAAATGACATAGTTCAGGATCAAGACGTGGAGAGGATGAGACAGTAACTTGGAGAGCACCAACCTCTAAAAGTGGAACTTGAGTATAACGAGTAAGTGGAAAATCCCAATCCTAAAGAATATTGAAAACAATAGTTTGAAAGGACGATATACTGAGAGGGGAGACAGCGAATGTGAGAGAAGGCCTTCACTCTAAGCGGCATATACATTAAGATCAATGCTTTAACTTCCTCGTTTCTTCTCTTATGCTTCCTGAAGGAATCCTTTCTTTCATAAATGTGGAAAAACCCAAAAGGACAAAAGGATGGGCGGGGTAGGGCTCCTTTTGTGACAAGGCAGAAGAAATGGCTCAGCAGGTGACAAAGGGTTTTAGCCCACTTTCACTCACCCAGATGCCGTGTATGAATGTCCCTACAAGCTTTATAGCCAGCTAGAGCAAGTAGTAACGAATCTGTTAACGAAATAACGAAATTAAATTTTTTGTTTTCATTATGTTTTCGTTACAGCTTTTTGAAAAATTTCGTTAACGTTTTTTGTTACGTTAACTCAAAATTATTTTGTTATGTTACATGTAACGTTTTCCAGCACTGTTTTTAACAAACTTTTATTCAGAACTCCTGATATTTTAAAACAAGTATGGTCGTTAAAAATCACCTCGCAGTGGAAAGGCAGTCTATGATTAAATAAGGTAATCATTAAAAATAGGTGTCAAGTACAAACAAAATACAATTATAAATTTTTCTTTTAAATAATTATTCTTATTAATTTGAATCACCTTCTTTTAAATAATGGATGAGATATTTGGTAAAAATAATATTTTACAGGGACTGACGGTGGAAACACTCCCGTGTGTCCTACGATGGGGATCGCAACCACATGGCTCTGCCTGGGTACGACGTCAAGCTGCTAACTTTCTGAGGGAGGAGTTCCAGACAATCTCTTGTTCGCCAGTCTTGTATAGATTGGAGAAAGCAGAACTGGCTGAGGCATTGAACAGTGACTTCCTGCAGGTTTGTACTATTTAAAAAAGTATCACATATTTATGGCCTGTAAAAAAAATCTAGTAATAAGGAAGTTACGAATTTTACTTTGTTGATTTATATATATTGGAATTTCTTGTGTTAACAAATGTTTCTATTTAAAAATCAAGGCAAGTGAACTTGAAGTGCTTCAGGCTGTTCTTAGATGGGGTGAACATGAGCTCATCCGAAGGATGGAAGATAGAGGTATTTTCACATTTTAATTTATATAAATATTTTGTGCATTATTATTAAATTGCTAATGTACTGACCATAAAAAATAATGGGTGTGAGTGGATTAAGTATTTTGTTAAAATAAAATCTAAATAAAAGATTAGTGAAACCAACTTTTATATGGTCTATAACAGTGGTTCCCAAATGGGGGGGGGGTGTGAGAGAGTTCCATGGAAGGGGCACGAGGCCATGAGAAAAAAATCAATTTTTAATATCAAATGCGACTGAAATAGCTTAAACGTATTTTTCAGTCTTCCAAATATGTACCAGATACATGGGTAAAATAATTTTGAGTTAGTTGATCATGAATAATTAGTATGTAAATACGAGCGAAAAGGGTTACACTTATTTCAATCAATGACATGGTGGGGCATGACAGCTTAGTGAAAACCAAATGGGAGGCATCATGTCAAAAAGTTTGGGGACCACTGCCCTAAAAAGTAAGACCCTGTGAAATCAGAAATGTTTTTCAAATCAAATAACAAATCGAATCATCTCTAAATATTGAATCAACTGTGCAGATATAGATTGCTTCAATTCTAACACTATTTTCCAGTGTATAAGATGCACTTTTTTTGTCACGATAATGTGTCCTAAAATCATGCTGAATCTTATACAATGAGGATATAAATGCCTATATGATATTTAACTTAAAATCTAGATATACACATATTTTTAATTCTTGCAACACTGTTTGGGTATAAAACCTTACCTGGTAAAGTTTTAACAATAAAAAATGGTTGACTTTATTTTAAATTTTAAAGATATATAATCTCTTGAGTGAGCTCCAATATAAACTTTAATCCAGCCCACCAAAGCATCTATGAATGTGGCCCGTCATGTAAGAAGGTTGCACACCAATGATTTGATTAATTCAGCTTTTTAATTGGCTAGGTGTGTATCATGAGCTAATCCTTCATGAACAATGTTCGCACTAGGCCAACAGAATCAGTAGCATACATGAGCATTTGGCTTGATGTTGACACTAAAAAGTAGGTCTCAGCGTGATAATATGCTCTAACCTAGCTAACTAACCTAATCACCTAGATAAGGACTCTCCAATACTAAGGCCCACCGGCCACATGTGGCCTATGACCCCATTTAATGTTGCCCTCGAGCCTGTAAGAAGTCTTTGCCTTTTTTACTAGCTATAACAGTAAAGCAGTTTTGGGAAACATTATGTGTAACATAATGAAATGATTTTTGAATAACGTAATGAAAAGTGTTAACAAAATTTTCAAAACAACTAACGAAAAACAAAAAAAGCATTATTTCATTGTGTATTTTATATTATCTCAATTTGTTTGTTTGTTATTACCTGTTTTTACTTAGAAATAATTTTCATTCCAGGAATAAGACTGCATTTTTTCTACTTTATAAAATAGTTTTTCTCCATTTATTTATTCAGCAAAGAAAAAATAAAAGTTAGATTGGACATGTCAAAAAATTTCCCGGAAATATTGTAATTTATCCAGTTCACTAAACCACCTTTTAATATGAAAATAGCATAAATTTGTATATTGTGCACCTATATTTTCAAAAAGTTTTTCATGTTGTTACTCTGACCTGCGAGCATAAAATTTATTGACCAAGTGGCCCACTTGTAAAAAAGTTAGGAGGCTCCTGACCTAGATGAATGCAGCTATGTTTTGCTAGAAATATTGTGTTTTTAATTTGCAATGGGTTTGACAAATGAATAACTTTTCATTCATTCCAATTAAAAATATTAAATATTGTTATTAAGTTTAGGGTTTAAAGCATTTGCCTTGTGAAATTAAAATAGTTATATCGAAGGTGTTTCAAAGGAGTCATGGTTCATGCTACTTTATTATAAAACTATGATACACAGAATGGCATTGTTGAATGATTGCTTATTTTATGGGTTGCTAACTCTGTTGACTACTGATTTTTGTCACTAGTTACATATTTTTATTTTATGTGGAAGAAAAACTTACAACACCAAGTTGAGCAATGATAATTATTATTTTGTTCCATTTGGATTACTTTAAAAAACTTAATTTTTGTAACGCCCTCATAAGCTTTAAAAAAAATTCTGTATTTATGTTATTTATTCTTACATTTTTTGCCAGTTGTGTGGCTATTTCATTAATGATTTCATTTTTACCTTCCACAGAGCCCAACCTATTAAGTCACACTGCACATTCTGTATCGCGCAAGGGGGTTAAGAAGAGAGATTTGAGTGATGGGGAGCTTCGTGAGATAATTTCGGACCTAATTCCCCTAGTTAGAGTGGACCATGTTCTTCCCCCTGGTGGTGGAGGGGGTGGAGGAGGAGTAGGAGGAGGTGGCGGCGGAGGGGGAGGAGCTGGTGGTGCCGGTGGGGGTGGCGGAAACTGCGGTTCGGATGCCCTGTCTCAAGCCGTTCGCCGGGGCCTCCTCAGCACCCCTCCCAGTCACATGATTGGGGGCGAGGGTGGCGTGGGTGGCAACAGAGCTGATGCATGGGTACGATCTCGTGCTGGTACAAATGGCATTTTTGTGCGGCCTCGTCTTTTCATGCCGTACTATGAGGAAGTTAAGGTAAGCCGAGAAGAACTTGTATGCTCGTATTTAAACAAAAAAGAATTCAATAAAATTTCATTGGTGTTTGATGTGCAAGTCAGTAGGTTATAAGGAGGAGTTTAATTTTGAATGTATTATATTTTTTACTTACTATCATTGATTGCTATTCAGAATTCATTTATTTTCCTTTGAGGACTTCCAAAAAAGGGGGAGTCGTCTTAGAATTGAGTTCGTCTTAGATTCGTGCAAATACGGTATATCCTCATTTTGAAGTTGAAAATTTTTTTAAATGTCTGACTTATCACGAATTAAGCTGGAGTTGTATTACTTTCATTTTCTTTGCTACAATTATGTAAAATTCTTGCCTCAATTCTATATTAAATTGATTTATAGTGATGTAATTTTGCATACTTTCCTTTCGCTTACAATACCTTAAATTTATAATTGAAAGGTGCCTTTATTCACAACATGATGCAAAAATATTTCGCAAAACAGTTAGTGAAGTTAATTGCAATATTCCTAATCCAATTTCTATCTATATATAATAGATGAACATATCATATGATAGTTTCATTTCAACATTGCTATCCTTGTTGTTCAGGCCCTTCTTGAGGAGCGTGTAGCACAAGAAGCTGAGCTTTTGCGCTTGCGTAGAGCCCCGAGACCACCGCATCTGAGGGACCTGCCAGACATACCTGATACCCTTTACATGGTGGAGGGGAGGCCGCGAAGGGGGCTTGGAGTAGGTGGAATGGTTGGTGGAGCTGGGGGTGGTGGTTTATTGGTTCATCCTGGCCCATATCACCTTCACCAACAGCACTTATATCAGCAGCAACCTGGCATGGGAGGTGGATCGATGGTGTCACAGCAACCATTTGGAAGTGGTCCGCAAGGTGCTGCAGGCGCATCTGATGGTGGGCAACAGTCACATCTTATGTGTGGTGGAGCTGGAATCAGCCACAGCTCAGGTATAAACAGTACATATATAAAATATATTTCCATCTCTTTGGTTTTTGAATCCCTTGTAATAATTCATCTTCAGAACCGGTGCAACCTTACACAGGAATTTTTATGCATTCAAACAAATATGCAGAGATAACATTATGCAAAAAATATAAATGGAAATGTCCTCCTGTAAATAATGATCATTATTTGTATGGAACATTTTCTGAGAATTAGATGCTAGTTCTGGCATAAAATTTACTATTTTCAGCTCTAACTTGTGCATTTTTTGTACAATCAATGTATATATTAATTGAGTAAGGGAAGGTCATGTCCATCACAACCCAAAGAGAAGCTTCTCCTCCACTTTCACTCAGCCATGCTTGAGGGGAAGTGGAGTGCCGGGCGTGAGGGAGGCACGTGGGTTGCTGGAATAAGGTTTCGAGCCTCAGTGCATGGGGCGGCAATGCAGGGCAGCGGGTATCAGGGGCACGCGGGGCAGTGAAGGGCCTCCTCTAATGGAAATTATTCACAAATTTCATACTGTTTGGTAAAGCTTACTCATTTAATGCAAATAAAGTACTCTGCTTGCCCGTATACTAATTACAACATAAATACCTCCTTTCGAAATACAAAAAGTTTTTGTAATGATAAACAAAAAATATTTCTTCCACCTTTTTGCAACCTAATCTGACATTAAGTGATTCGTGGAAACTGTCAACACCTAGTAAGCTTAAACACTGCTGCAACATCTTTTATTAAATTTTAACATTTTGCTCAGCCTTTCAAGTAATTTGGCAGCACTTGCATTTAATAAAAGAATGATTGTTTTTTAAATTATTATAGGATTCAGATAAAATAATTTGCATATTCTTTCATTCTGTGTCAGGTTTGTTTGTGATAATACTATACATTTTAAGTACAGTAATACCCTGATTTACGTCGAGGATGTGTTCCTGAAAGTCACGACGTAAATCATATCAACATAAATTGAAACTTTTTTCCATTAGAATCATTGCTATAAGGGGTGATGCATGGATGACCTCAGAAATTTTACCTTGAATATTACTTACCATATTAACTCGAGTAATACCCGCACGAGTATAATACCCGCACACCCATTTTTGAAAGTAAATATCTGGGAAAAAAAGGTATTCATTTAATGCCCACACTTAAAAATTCCAGTTTTGTTATTTAGCAGCATCATCAGTAAACTAATCTATCTGAAGTCGAGTCTGATGATGCGTAAGCAAAAATAAGGAAAAAAGACGGAAGCGTATTTTGAAGGCCGGTGCATTAATATCGCCAAAAGGTTTCGTTTTGAGTCACTGCACAGTGTACATGCTTTATTTTCACTAAATGTTCGGAATCACAACAGATATGTTATCATCACTGAAAAGAGTGCAACTCTCATAAAAGAAAACTTAAAAATTATGTGCACAAACCAAATCCCAACATCCACTAGAACGATTTTTGATTCTTTCTTAACGTAATTATAAATCAATTTAGGTCTTAAGGCTCCTTGCGGTCTCATTATCTTTTGATTATTAAATTGTATGTAAATACCTGTAAAAATTACAATGAAAACAAGAAATATCGTAAAATCCTGAATTTTTTCAACTCACATTTCAAAGGCTTCTTTAGGAACTCCACATTCGTTTTTTTCTGGAGTATTATATAATTTTTGCCCTTTACACATTGATGATTTTTTATACTTTCCAAACTGAAGTGCAGCCTAGCATTTCGCATTAATAATGCCCACAAAGGTGAAAATATTGCATCTTTTCCGCAAGTGCTTTCTAGACGCGTCATATTCATTTATGTTTCCCTCTGTAATTGTAAGACATCACTGCGGACTTCGAACTGTTTACACGCCTCCTTCTCTTCCGAGTTGAACTGAATGCCCTTGCTCTGTTGTATGGGATTTGTCTCATCGGCTCTGATTCTGTTTGTTTCTCCCTGCACGCATACCCAGGCTTCAAAACCCACCTCCTCAGGATTTGATATTCATTCATACTTAACACAGTGGAGCAGTTAAAATTAAAGCAATAATAACGATACTACAATTTCACCAAAATATCACAAAATGCAAAACTATCGTAAACAGTGCAAACGCCACAAGGAAAATATTGGACTAGAGGATTTTGTATCAGCCGTTGATGTTTTTGAAACCACAATTTTTGGTATAGACTACCAACCTACTAGTTAGTAGTCCATGGTAGCATTGGTAGCATCCGATGCATAGTGGTAAACATAATTAAAAGTTATTTATTAATGGCCTAATAAAGAAACGGTATCGCAGCCATATTAATTTTATTATTTTTGTTGATTAATAAACTTATCCTTAGTTATAAAATTTTACAATGTACTTTAACGTAACCACTTCTGAGAATTAATTTCAGTAAATTAATTTCATATAAAACGAAACTATTGATCACCCTGTTGAAAATTAAACATGATACAGCTCAAGAAGGAAGATGCTATATTTTCACTTAAGTGTACAGCAAAACCAGACGTAATTGATACTGAAATGCCTGTAATAATACCTAACATGAATATAATTATCAACTTTAGAAAACAAAATCTCACCAGTGTTGAATCCAAACCAAATTCTAAAATTCCATCTTTACACTTTCTTTTCTAATTTATCAGTAAATATAATTGTTTTTGTCTAATTACTTGAAATTTTTATATTAATTAAGTATTGTAATTCATTAAAAGGTTCAAGAAGATGGAAACCAAAAAATCTGAAGATTTTCATACTTTTTCCCATTTTCCGAAAAATCTGAGATAATGGCGTAACTTCGAAGCAAACCAATGTTAATCAGTGCACAGGTACTATTTAGTAGGTACTTAAATAGGGGCAGTGTAAATCAGGGTATTACTGTACATGGTATAGAAATTTATTTTCATAATATATTATTCTATATCACTTGAATCAGTAAGGATGTTATTGAGTAAATGTCTTATTCACGTAAATTTAAACTATGATCATAACTAGATTTACAAATACACTTGAACCCTAACCTTCATGAAAAATATTGTACTTGTTTTTTATCATTCTGGAGTTGTAAAAATTATTTAAAATGTTAAATATTGATAAAAAATCAATTCCAAAATGTTCTTCCATTTCAGAGAACGTCATTTCAACAATTCATATTTTCTGTTTTCTCATCAACATCATAAGGAAGTCTCCCCATATTTTGAGAAATTTGTAATCCTATAAATAGGTTGTTCTTTAAGTTTACAGCAAGCCTTAGGATTATGATAATTTTTTACCTTATATTTTACTCTAGCACTTTTCTACTCTAGTTTATTTTTTCATCTCTAGTCAATTAAATGATAGGTTAATAGTTTTGGTATGCAATTTTTTTTAAAAGTGATAATGTGGCTTTTTTGTCTCTTTAGGTTTACTTTAACTCATCCTCTTATTTGGCATAGAGGTGGTACCAATTATTATAGCCTTGTTTATGTTCAGTCAATATAATGCCTGTAAATTATTTATGGTATACCAGTTTTAGTTTTGAATGGTATTTAGCTGCACTTTTACAACTGATGAAGTAACTAGAATTTAGACATGGAAGCATGCAGGAACTTACTTGTTCATAGGATATATGTATAATTTTATCTTATCATGCTAACTTACAAATGCATGACATTCATGAGTTTGAATTTTACATACAGCAATTCCTCAGGTAACAATGTTTCCTACAACACAGTTTTCATGGTTATGGTGTAGTAACATTACGACCATTCTTAACGCTTACGAGATGGCTAGTATACAGTTATGACACTGGCACCTACCAGTTGTCGTCCTTAGCTTGGCAGAAATCTCCATGCCTTTCATGGGACCATAAGAAAATTATAGCAGAACTCAATATGTGTTGGGAGTGTGCCGTATTAGGTAGTTTCTGTTAGGGAATGCATTTCTTCATATGTCAACCTTTGCTCCTTGCTTTCCACCATTTGGACAACATAAATAATGAATCATCTGCTTTAAAAAATTGTTTTATTTTTCAGTAAAATTATCCATGTTTCAGACAAAATTGAATTATTTTTACACTAACTCATGATAATATTGTTAGTATATCCTTCTTCAGTTATCACTGGCATTTTTCATAACATTTTTATAATACGAACGTTGATATTTGGGATGGCTGTGAATTATTTTTGTTTGTTTTTAGTTGAAAAAATATTTGTTAATACAGTAAAACCTCTTTATAATGAAATTGAAGGGACCCAATTTTGGCATTTTGTTGTAAGGAGGTTCTTTGTATGGAGGTTTTTTCAGATTCATCATATATGCAGGTTAGCATATTATTGTTGGTTATAACAGAGTCGGCCAAGCACTGAAGTCAGACCGGATGCGAATATCAATGGGAGCTTAACGATATATATTACATTAATGTACTTAAATATTTTTACATATTAGAATAATGCAACAATATTTTTTCAGGCCTGACTATGAGAGAAATGTGAGGAAAAGGCGATTCATTCAACAAAAAAAATTTTGCGTAGCCTTTTCCGTGATTTTTCTCCATGAAATAGCGAAACATGAGATCACGAAAGACAAAACTGGTCGCAAATGCGGAACTGCAAAGGATCAAAGTATGCAAAAGACAAGGTCTACCTGTCTAACTTATCAATCGAAATTACAAATACTATGCTTTGAATCATTCAGGTGAGGTCTTAATAACAGCGTTAACACCCGCATAGATGGCATTGATTTCTGCTTTACATCAGCACGTATAATATTCTTTTTTTAATTTCACTATATGAAGGTTTGTTTTTAGTGGAAAGGGTGCGATTTTTATTTTTAAATTGGGAGGTTTCATAATTATCGGAGGTTCGTAATATAGAGGTTTTCTGTATACTTTTATTAGTGAATTTTTCAGGACTGGTAATAATTTTCATTATATGGAGTACTTCGTTCTAAGGGAGTTCGTAAGGTAGAGGTTTTACTGTATTTTCTTAATATATGATTTTAGTTTTTTGAAAACAAAAATATTTCTTACATCTCTGTATTCTCATTTTTTTAAAAGTTGCACTAATTTTTTTTTAGTTTTGTTGCTGTGCTGATTAGATGTTATAGAATTTAGTCTTGCCATTGATACCATGAACATTTTTATAGCCACAATTACTGCATTGTATTTTGTTCTGATATAGTTACAGTAGAAAAATTCAATATGCTATAGAGTTGATAAAGTATTATGCGAATGGTATAACATACTTGATATTCATCCGAAGGTCTTATGAATTAGCCTTTATTTTATTCTATTTTCCCGTCTATAAATAAATGTTAGTTATCCATTTGGGTTTGTTTTTATACCCAAAACACAATTTATCACGCCATAAGTAATTACTATTTACAGACTAGTGAATTATTAATATAGCATACGGCATATTTTTTGTGCATTTATATAATTTGAGCTTTTCTCTTAGATTACTTCTATGGCATTTTTGATCTTTTACATTTGATTTTAAGGAATAAATTAATTGATTTCAATAAATCAGTACTTTATATTACTGCATTGTAAATTTTAAACTTAAATTTCATGTTTTGATTTAGTGTATGTCATCTAATTAACAATTTTGAAGCAATAAACAATTATCAGTCTCACTAAAGTGGCCCTCTTTGTATAATAACTTTCTTTGACATCCATATTGAATTTATTCATAATATTCTATTTCTAGTGGTTGCCTGTATAACACTGATTACATTTCAACAACATGCCATTAAAATATAATTTTAAATGTTATTTATGTAATTACTGTAAAAATTCATTACATTTGGCATATTATTTGATTCTTTGTAGTGAAAAAGTTTTTATCATGCTTTGATTTAAATTTCACTAGCCAGTGATATCAGTAGTAGTATTTCCTATGCATTTAAATACATTAAACATTACCAACTTCTGATTTTAGATCTTGTCACTGGCACTAGTCTAGTTTTCCACTTATCTTTCTCTATTAAAATATCTCATTTGATTTATTATCTCTTTCAACATACTTGAAACCAGTGGCAAACCACCTGAAGTGTACGTATCCCATTTATTGTATTGTACTAAGTCTTTTTACTATATCTAATCTTTTTTAATTTTTTGCCTTTTTATCTTTGCATATGACATCAAGTCAGTTGTAACAGACTTAAAAGGCCCTTTTGTAATTCAGCAGACATAACTTCTTAATCCTTGTTCTGTGAAAACAATACGGTCAACTCTCTGTTTATAATTACCATTAAGACTGAATCGGTCTTATCTTGAAATACACTTATCTTGGTACTTGTAAGTTACATTATATCATTTAATCTGTTATATTCCATAGGCCTAGTTTTTTCTCCATAAATCTCATGTTTTAATGGGATGCCTTCTTTGGTGAAAGATTGTATTTGGTGCATTCAGTTTTTTTTATCCTCCTTAAAGCATTTCTTTTCATATGCTCCACTTGCAACGTTTTTCATTCTAGGGCCCCTCAGCCTGTGTTGTTCCCCCTCACCATCCCCTCCGCCACCACTCTCTGGACCATCTTCAGCCTCTTTTGCATCTTCACACCAATCTTCTGCCGTAGTGCACCATGCACCGCCTTCATCATCTTCTGTCTCCATAGCAACAGCGCTGCCAGCTCCAGACCCAGCAACGACCACTGCCATGCTACGAAGGGAACAGAAGCTGCGCCAGGCACCCACTGTACAAAGAGCTCTGGCACTTCCACTTTCCTCTAGGCATGAGATCCTTCGTCAGATACGTTTACGAGTAGTTAGAGAATTCAACCTTCCTGATCCAGTGGCTGAGTTCTTAGAGGTAAGCCACTATAGGTTGTCACCTGAGCATGACGATAAATAACTGAAACTGGTTGTGTTTCAGTTATTATTATGGAAATTATAAAAGTTTTGTATTTTTATTCAAATTTATCTATATTATACTCATACTAGTATAAAACCCATCAATGTGACAGGCTATCTTTAGTTAAGCTTAAAATAGTTGCCTCTCCCCCTCCCTCCCTCTCTTTCCCATCCCTCCCTCCGTCTCTTTCCCATCCCTCCCTCCTCCCCCCCTCTTTCTTTCATATTAAAAGCATTCAAAGCATGCGTACACCCATAAGGATTGAAATAATAATAGGATTTTGAGGTCTAACAATGTAATTGGTAGGCAAGGAAACATCCCGTTAAAATGGCAAGATTTCCCCAAACTATGTGAATTAAACGTTGAACATTTCTAACTGAAGGTGGAAAAAGGTGAACAGAATAAGAAACTTTATAATTTTTCTTCAAAATGGTTCAGATCCGAAAGGTTAATTCTTTCTAATTTTAATCTCAAAAAGAATGAAAGCCTGCATGTCAAACAGTCAATTGTAAATGCATAAGGTTTTATATGGTAAAGCATTACTGACAAAATATAAGATGCAGACAGTGGATATTATTATAATAGATTTTAAAGGGTTGACAACTACAGTGAAATCTCGATTCTGCACCCTCAGATTTTACGTTTTTTCTGATTTTGCGCACTTTTTTTCTGGTCCCGGCCAAATGCTCTTAAGAACAATGTAAAATTTTATCCGATTTTATGTTTCCTCAAATTTACATTTCCCCCGAATCTGCATTTTATTTTTCGAGTCCTGACAACGGAAATTCACCCAATTTTACGTTTTCAATTTTCTATTTCAGAAAATGTGAAGAAGCACCAACAGTGTTCCACTCGTATTCAAGGTTAACCTTTATCCGCCGGATTTAAATACCCTCTGGCGGGGTCCCGCTGCCGGATTTAATTTTGGACATTTAAATATTTTGTGTACGTCTTTTGCAAAAATCGCATATCTCGTGAACTATTGGTGATAAAATGTTCAAATAAAAAGCATTTTGTGGTCAAACTATCAGAGAATTACATCGTTCTGCCTATTTATAGAAATAAAAAGGGTTATATAACCCTAATAGACTAAATTACGATGCCGAAATAACTTATTGTTGATATAAATCAAAATAAAGTGCAAAAATACTGCATTTAGTCACTTTTTGGCAATGTGGTTCCTGCTCAGTCTGCAGCTGACACAACCCCAGTATTTACACTTCCCTATAGAGTCGAGCTAGTGTGGTATTCCTCGAAGCAGGGCTCAACACATAGTCCCACGTCACATGTCTTGCACCTATATTTCGTCCTTGAGTTATTGCTCTTTGAGGAACACACATGGCAACAGATAAGGGCCCCCGAAATGGGCCAATGCTTATTGTCCTTGGCCTCTAAGCACTTTATTTGCATTCCACTAGCACTAGGTCGCCCCCTTGAGAGAGTCTGGGAAGGAAGAGTTCTAGCGCCCTCTTCAACCATTTGCCGCACAAGGGACAGCCGGAATTGCCGATGTGAAAATGCGCCACCGCACGAGGGAAGGAGAATCCAACTATTTAGGATAGTTAGATCGACTAAATGAAAAAATAATTTCTTTGTCCATTTCCAAGTGCGGCGACCGATGGTGTAGCTGTTAGCCATCCTATCTCAACTAGTTATATAAAAATAAAGGAATCAATAAAAAATAAACAGACGAACAGCTACAGATATTTTGAACGCACAAGTCTACATCCGCTCTACTTCGTAGTCTGCAAATGAATGAACGTAAACGTAGTAAAACATAGGTATATGCATATATGTGGAAATGGAAGAAGAAAATAAGAAAGGGAAGGAAGCTTTGGGGTAGGGCTTAGTCCTGGGGTTCAGTTTATTGCATCTCTTTGGGTTGCAACGTAGTAAAACAGAAATGCGGAAAAGGAAGACTAACAAAGTGAAGGGACGTTTGGGGTTCAGCTAATTGCATCTCTTTGTGTTGCGAGAGAGTCACCTCAGCGGAGACGTACACTTTGAGTGAGGCACTCTCGATTGTTTGTTTACTCTCCCCTTCCCCAATACGCAAGACCTTCGGCCTTGGGAGAGCAGATGGAAAAGAAGGATGCCTCATCTTTCTTCTCTTCCAAAAATTTTTATTCTATGACAAAAACGACATCTGTGAGCGGCCTCGGAGCTAAGCGGGACACCGGTGTCCCTTTCGGCAGGCTTACCCAGAAATTTGCCGGGACACCGGTGTCCCTTTCGGCGGTTAAAGGTTAAAATAGGCTTTATTCAATAGTTTTAGTAACTTTGTCAAACTCATGTTTACATAAGAAATGTTTGCAACCCCACGTGGCAATACATTTATCGGCCAATCGAATAAACGAACACACTTCATGCTCACCATTACGCTTGCATAGTTGCAGCCATTTGTTTTCGTAGAAAGTTAATATCAACACGACGCTAGGTGTTGTATATGGTTAACGCGGTAATCCATTTATGTATCGGTCATTTTAGTAGGAAGTCGACAACATCTACACAATGCTTGGCGTTGTTTATAAATGTGGCAATCCATTAATAAATTTTTGGCCTGAAATATGGATAATAAAGCAAAACGGAAAGTATTTACGATAAGTGATCAAATTAATATTTTAGCTCAACTTGATGCGCATGTTGGAACATGTATCAAACTTTTTGACCGGTTAAAGAAATAAAATGTTATGTAAGTTAGTTTATTTGCAATTTCATTGTTATTGTGTTCAAGCGTGTATATTTTACCAAAGTTATGATATAAAGCAACCCACATTTTACTTTATGTTACATAATCTTCATTTTCCTGATTTTTACACTTTCCTCAATTTTACGTTTATTTTAGACGGTCCCTTCAATGGTGTAAAATTGAGGTTTCACTGTATATAGCATAGATGCTGAAAAGGAGAAAGTCACTCTCTGTAAACAATGCTGCATAGCCATATTTCTCAAAAAAAAATTGCCAAGTTTTAATGTGAAGGGAAGACTAGTCATTATTTTTAAGTTTAAAATAAGTTACCCCAAAGATATAGTGTCACTATAAAAACTTCCGGGAATGAAAAATTACGCATTACGGTAATGCTGGCTGCATTAGCGGATGGCACGAAGTTGCCGCCGTATGTTATTTTAAAACGCAAAACAATGCTTAGGGAACTGCTACCTAAAGGAATACTTGTTAGATGTCAAAGCCAATGCCTTGTTACTTTCTCATACGAAGTATTGAGAAAGTATTGTTAACGCGAAAAAATTCAACCTCGAGATTTTTACGAAAATATACGTTTTAGGTGTCCCTGAATCTGAAAAGTGGTTTTCTCAATGCCGTCTAGAGCCCAAATGGTAGAGCGAAAATGAATGAAATCTCATACTTAGGCATTTTATCATACTGAGCAGTCTATGAAGAAATGGTTGACATTGCTCAATAATTCTACGCATTTTTAACAAGAATTTGATTTTCTCAAAAACGTCTCTAACGATTTTGATCAAATTTCGTTCAGTTATTTGAGTTTACATCTTCAGTAATACTGTATAGTTCATATTTCTCAAAAAATTAATATAAGGCTAGTTTATTCTATGCAACTTTAAGAATAATTTGATTTTCTCAAAAACGGCTATAATGATTTTGATCAGATTTCGTACAATTACTTGAGTATACTTCTTCAATAATACTACATATATCATATTTCTCAATGAATGAATATAAGACTAGTTTATTCTTGGGCAACTTTAACAAAAATTGGATTTTCTAAAAACCGGCTGATACAATTTTCATTTTCTAAAGATAACTAAATGACGCATTATTATATGAGAAAGTATGTACAATGTATGTTGTACCGATTTTTTATTCATGCTTTTAGTGTGTTATTATTTAAAAGTTTTTCGAAAATA
Source organism: Uropetala carovei (assembly GCA_036926305.1). NCBI lineage: Eukaryota > Metazoa > Arthropoda > Insecta > Odonata > Petaluridae > Uropetala > Uropetala carovei. Next base: position 4,346,733 of record JAXCHB010000100.1, read on the forward strand.
GACCTTGGTTTTTTTAGGGGTCGTCTTAAATTCGAGGTCATCTTCCTTTCGGGTAAATACGGTATATCTAGAGTTATAATGTAACTACGGGCACTAATGCATTACTTTACTTTTTCGTTCATTGAATTTTAAGACCTGATTCTAAGCAGAGTGGCAGTTTTTAAGGAGGTAAAAAAGTAAAAAAAGGTCAGCTTACAGTAATACCATTTATGTACAGAAAATATTTTCTACTATTTTTTGTTCTTTTTTTAGCAGTAAGATTTACTTTCAATCAGGAAAGATTTTAGTGAGATCAGATGTATATGAGAAAGCTAGTGCATTGTATATTGTTCCAATTTTTCATTAAATAATATCCATCTCCAGACTGCATCCTGCTATTGCACACAAGATGACGATGACATAGCAGGGGACCTTGAGGTAGAGGCTGTCGTGGAAGGCGGTAAGGATGAAGCAAGAGGAGGTCAGGGAAGCAGTTCTGGATCCTTTGGTGGAGGACGGAATGCCCCTTCTCCTTTCCCTCGTCTTCATGGCTCCCAGTCTGCTGCGCAATCTTCATCATCCTCTTCCGCACCTGTAGGAGCATACCAAAGGGGAGACCACCTCCTGACTGGGGTACGTTTTTCCATAAATTCTAATCTCATTTTGGAATTTCTCGATTTATGTATAAGGATTGTTATGGCTGATAAAAATGTGATCTGTCACTATTTTCCATATGCCTCACCATGCTTTACAATAGTTGATACCTGAGGTGATCATCTGAACAATTGCCTCCTCAATCCCTTTCCTATCTTCTCAGCTTACCTTTACTGTTTGCTAATAGTCTGCTACTAAAGTATCTTCCTTTCCTTCCCTTATAGTAGAGCCATCATGCTTGAATTCTTGTAAAATAAAGAATGTTTAACATTGGCAGTAACATGAATGGAAAATTGCTGAACTTCTGAAAAGTTTTCTGTTACTTTAATTTGTTCAACTATTAATTTAGTTTGTACCAATCATCGTAAATTCATATTAGAATATCACTTACACTTGCCCCTCTCATTTGCCTTACTCTCTACAAAAATCATCTAAATAGTTTGTCAATTCAACTCTAATAAAGTTTACCTTAACATTCCACTCCTCAAAAAAAATTAAAATTTTCTTTCATTTTTAACTTCCATTTCTGTAGCATCGGTTAAACCAGAAATGTAAATTTTTTCCAGGTGGATGGTGAGGTTAGAGAAGGCCTCCTATCTGAAGTGATGCCCGACGTGGCGATGGCCACTGCCTCTTTCGGACAGCTGCAACTTCAAGAGCAAGAGTTAGAGCTGGACTTGGGTGATGGTGCCAGCCACCCTCCGACCAACTCTGCTTCTCTTCCTCAACTCTATCCTCACCTACCTCACGCAGGTCCTCTTCTCCATCACCCTTTCCGACCCCCACCCTTCCTGCACCACCGCCCGTCGCAGCAGCAGCTGCCGCTGGCACACTTGCCGCAGCGAGCATCTCCCATCCAGCCTCACCAGGGGCCTCCCCTCTACCACCACCTCCCGCCTCCTCTCCTCCCTCCGTCTCACCAATTGCCGCAGCAACCGACGCCGCAGCAACGATATATGCCCCACCATCTCGCCACCCATCCGACCAACACGTCTTACCACAGGGTAGGAGGACAAAGCGGAGGTTCTCTTGGATCCGGTGCGTACCACACGGGGCCACGGTTCATCTAGCCCCAGTCGAGATCCGTACGCCGGTCACCTGGACGGCGACGGAGGCTTTGGCGGCCGCTGTGAGATGGTCTTCGAAGCTGACCAGCGCCCTTCCCTCTGTCGCTGGGCTTCCAGCCTACTGTTCTTCCCTTGGCCAGCTCGTGATTTCGAACATCGTGTTTATTTTTTCTTTCGAGCATTCCATGAATTATTTTTACCGAAAAAAGATATAATAACTGTTGCGCAGTTGCAGAGAGGCAAGCTATTTCCAAGCAGACCCGTGCTTATCTGTCGTGGATGAGTTAGGGATGGACTTGTTTATCAAAAGAGTAGCTTAAATTGTGATGACTTAGGTTACAGTTGGCCTCAAGCTAATTTATTAGGTCATATGAGATGATCTTTTCCTCTCGGAGGTATTTTTTTTTTACTTCTTTAGCAACTACTTTTCGATTAACAAGACCAATCATGCCCTTTTGTATCAGAAGAATCTTTTTGCATTATGGATATGCAAAACCCTCCAAAAATGCTAGTTGGGTTACACAAAGTATGGTTTGCACTCTGTGCATTAATCTGTGAAATACACCCAAAACTAAGCATTTGTTGAAAAAAAGGTCTTCCCTTGAATTTTCCAAGTAGTATATCCAGTCCTTTTTAAGACAGAAGCTGGGTAATGTATAATGTTACATGTAATTTGGTGATGTACTTACTGTTAACCAAAAAAAACAATTACACAGCCAGTTTGGTGAGTGGAAAGCTCAATAACAGTTATGTGAAAGTAGGATTTTGGTTTATGTTCTGTTGAGGTATTGATTTATTCTAGTAAGATTGAAGAGAATTAGGACATAGAAAATCCAAAGACAAAAGAATGAGACAATAAACTCATTAATTTTCTATAAATTATTATTTTTCAAACGATACTTACATGTTTCAAATACTGTCATGGACCTGTGGTGTTGATGGGTAAAAATTTGTTCAAACTTTTTTTATGACTGAATGTTAAACAATGAAGCCTATATTGTTTATTTTTCAAATTACTTTAAGTCATATTACTATTATTTTATGTAGGGAATCATTACAAATCCTTCTCATTCAATCTCTTATCATCACTTTCTTCATGTTCTTCCTCATCATTTAAACTTTCCAAATAAAATTATTCTCTAGTCATTCAGGAAACACCACTCATTACTTTATTATTATTTATGGCTTCACAGTTTCGTAAAAGTGTCTGTGATCAGGCAAGAAGAAAAAATTGGGAATAAATTTCTAACCATCCTGAGTCTCAATGTGCCTACTGCTTTGTCTTCTAAATTTGCCCTCTTCTGGCTGGTCAAAGTGGTTAACTCTTTAGTAATTTATCATAAAGTTTCATGACTAAACTGCACCTTAGGATCATAAGTGTTTGGGTGTGACTTTTTAAAACGTTAAGAAGTGAAACCCCTTCCTTGTGTGGAACTTGTGTCGTGTGGATAATATGGTATCTGTATTATAGGTTTGTGTTGGTGACTCAACATCCAACAATAACAGCTTTGTGTCCTCAAAGAATAAAACATGAGTTGCAAGTGGCGTCGTCAATGTGGAAAAGTATTCTCTTTTGCTCTTTAAACAAACGAAATTGTCGAAATGATTAAGAGCAAGGGTATGCTTTGCTTTAAAAATATGTTATCGTATGAGTGAATGTGTGCTTGCTTGTATGAATCTGGTGATGATTTGGCACTTGTAATCCTAATAATGCCAAAAAAAAGAAAAACAGACTCTCCTAGGCTTCCAGCTAATGTTTTCTATGGAAGCTTAGAGGCTTATGTATTTATTTAAATAAGGAAACCTGTTTCTAAGAGAAGGGAGCATGAAGAAATAGTTTTGTTGCATTATGAAGTTAGGGTGTTGTCTACCTAATTGCAACCATTCACATTCAAGCGAACTCGACTTCAATGAACAACCTCTTGTTTTAGCTGACTCATAGGTAATTTCTGTGAACATAAAATGTCACTCAAAGTAGATTGGACAAAGAATGATTTGGGTTTAATAAATTCTCTTTAATGTTAACCAGATGAAAGGTATGAATCTTAAAGCTACTGTAAAAGGAAAACAGTGTGCTACAAATAAGAAATATTTCAACCATTTTAACTGGTTTTACCTGTGGGTCTTCAACCAAAACAAAAATTGCTTGCTTGTTTGTTGTATTTCATCTGTTTGGAAAAAATTTTTTGCATAATTTGGACCTCCCTAAATTCATCAAAAAAATCATTTCCCCGAATGTTCACGTATCAAGAGAGCTCTTGTTTCCAAGTTGTTGATCTCCTACACATCTGCAAAATGATGTACAAACTTAATTTCCATCCACTTGTTATAACCTACTCCTATCTATATGGTTATGGTTATTTTGTTTGATATAATTATCTCATTCCTCGTGTATGCAGACTGCCAGTTTTCATTACGTCCACTACTGGTTTCATTCCAAAATATATCTTCCCCCTGCTTGTATCGGTATGCTTTGGGTATGAAATGGTGTAGTCCAGTTTAAATAAATGTGGGTTCTTGTGTCGGTGGCTAGAAAGTTGGAAAAGAATTCTGGGTGTGTAAATGTATCACTGGTGAAGTATTTATTTGTAATATTTGTAGGTTACAGTACTGTAAAAAAATATCGATCATTTCTGTTCCCCTGATGTGAGATAATTTAAGTGGATGGGGTCGAGTGATGCATGTCAGACACTGCAGAGATTTTTAAAAAATTATATATATATACATATATAATCCGTTATTCTTGACGGTCTCTTTTCCCCATCAATAGGTACAAATCACTGCCAATTTTCCGAGGTAGGTGAAAACGTGTTGCAGTGTTTAGCATGTAGGGCACCCAAATCTTTTTTTTTTACATTGAATTTATGTATTAGAAGTGAAAATAAAAAGTGACCTGTGATCTCTTTAATTTAATTTGTGAGATCTGATGTTAAATAAGTCTGTGATTGACACGAGAAGGTTTGAAAAAAAACGTCATTTTTTCTAGGAATGAAATACTGCCTATAACATTTTTGGAATCTCTCCATAAAGCAGTAACAGTGAAGCGTTCATTCCAAAACTTTTCAGTTTGTTGTAATTATTAACTATCAAGTGTCTATGAGCACCTATATCCTGAGGGACCAGACTTTTCTCAACAATTATAGTGTTCTCCGTCATGTATTATAGAATAGGTAAATAATAGTATGTTGTACATTTATTAGGCCCCAAAATTATGTCGAAATTTGTTATGAATTTCAATAGTTTAGGATTGTGTTGAGGGATGGAACTGGTACTTGGAGGATAAATGTGGAAACTTTTGTAAATATACTGTACAGAACTAAATAAAGGTTCTTGGGTGTAAATAACTACATCGTAAATGTAAATGCAATGTTGGTGAATAATGTGGGGAATAGTTGTCTTATTTTTACAATAAGATAATGTCAATGGCTTTTTGAACTCTTGGTGTTTTCATTTTCTTTATATGTTCCTTTTTATTTCTCTTGTTGCATTTTTTAAATGTTGAATGAATAAAATAGCCACAAACACTTGAATTGTTTGGTTTACTTAGATTATTTTTAGAGTGAAATATCCCTAATCATTACTCAATGTTTCAAATGATTATAAATTTCTTCAAAAGCCAGTCTTATACATTTTTAAACAGTTACAGAAGTTAGGCATCTTGTGTACTTTTTTGCAATGTACTATTCTTATGCAATGTTTATTTCCAACAGTGTCGAAAGCCATCCTTAGAATTAAATACGTTTATTGTATACACTGGCTCAAATTATTTTAGAATCAATGGTTTAGTCTTTTTTAATATTTGTAATGAACATAACCATAGCACCTTGCAGCCCAAATGAAAAGTCAATTTTTTAAATTCAGTTGAGAGGATCCTTTTCTGAAAATGTTGATTGCTGTTAATGTTTTATTGATGATTATAAGTTTGGAAAAAATAAAAAGCTAGTCAATTGTTAATTGACAGTGCACACTGCTGCAATTATCATCAATTGATGATTTACGTTTCCCTACCACGAATCAAACTGGTATCATCATCAATTGATGATACACAGTTTGCTGCTATTATCGACAGTTGATGATTTACATTTACTTCCAAGATATAAACTTGAAGCGGCTTGATATCTCTTCTGGTGTTAGTGTGCCCCTCCTGCCCCTTCACTCAGATGGCTAAGAATTTGTGTCTTGTCATGGCAGACACATGCCCATTTACTTCTCATGACGTGTTCTGCAGGTCTTATGCAATCAAATTGGATGAACCCATGGACATGAGTAATGATGAAGAAGATATGGAAGAGAGAAGCTCTGAAATTAGTGAAATAATGTTTAAAAGAAGAAAGTGATGATTGTTTAATAGATGTAGAATTGTCAAGCGAAATTGATGCTAACTATAGTGCAGTTGCCAAAAGCTTGCCTCTTCAACAACATGGTTTTCAGTGATATTAGGGGAATAATTTTGTGTCACATCAGTCTATTTTTGATAGAGACAAAATTCTGGTATTCATAGTGATGCTGGTTTAATGCAGATGACTTGTGAGGTAGATTATTTTGAGAGATTCATTGATGCTATCTTACGAACCATACTGTTGCTGGAGCAAACAAATATTATGAATTCTGTAAAGATAATGAAGACGTCTCCATATTCAAGATGCTTAGCTTAAAAAATTCAAATCATAATGAAATGTATATATTATTTGATTTGGTTCTGCTTGTGCCCCATTCAAAGGAGCAGAATATTCATAATTAGTTGAAAAGAAGATTATTTGATAAATACAGTGACTTGCAAATATATAACAGAAGAAAGATATCTCAATCTGCTTGAGTTTTTACATTGTGCTGACAATAAAACCATGGATGCTAGTGATCAACTTTGTAAGATGGGATGTTTTTCACATGCATCAAAGAGAGGTGCAACAAAATTTTCATTCCTTTTCAAAAGCTGGTTGTTGTGCTATTCAAAGATCATCTCAGCTTCAAAAAATACATTTCCAGTAAAAGGCATCACTTTGAGCAAATTATTTGTACTCTGCAATTATGAAACAGGAATAATTGTAGATTTTATTTTGTTCACAAGTATAGGCACAGGAAGAACCACTTGGAGAGTCATATGCAGTGGTGAAAATGATAAGGTATAGATATTTGATAAATACAGTGACTTGCATATTGGTAATTGGAATGCATCGCCTTCACTTTCTCAGCATCTCTATGATCATGATATTGGAACTTGTGGAGATCTGTACGGATACAGATTTCTGTATCCACAACCGACCTGTAGCCGCAGGCTACATATCCGTATCCAAACCATACCCGCAAAAATTTCTAAATTACCCAATGGGACCCCCACGAATAAATTATTCGACCTGCAAGGAGAAGTTGTATCCGCAGGCAAAAATTATCTGGAGCAACATCTACAAAACAAAACCCAAAAATTCAAAAGAAAATGACTCAGCAGAACATATCAATGACCCTCTCTTAATGCATATAATGTTTTGGAAAATCCCACCAATAGCTCCCAAAGAAAGTCACATCCCTCAAAAGGTAAGAGGGAGGGTCAAAAGAGACCCAAAGCCTTTAGGGTTATTGGCTTGGACGGGATAGGAGAAGGGTGCAACCAACATTATTGTATCTCATACATAAGACGCTTAATTTTGAGTTTAGCACAGCTACTGATTTTCGTATCTGCACCCGCAGGCTATATATCCAACCTGCATCCGCAAAAAGTTAGGTATAATCCAACCCGAATCGCGACTTTTCGTGTGGATATCCACGGGCTGGTCAGATAAATTGCAGATATGCAGATCTCTAGTACAGTACTGCTAAGGAGGAAATTTATGCAAGATTTCACATCATGCATGTGATGTAATGATTACCAGCTGTGGAAGATAGACAATAGATAAAAGAGATATTCACATGTTGATGACAGCTCACAAAGGAAAAATGGATGAAACTAAAAAAGAACTTGTGCTTTAACAAAAAGTTATGAAACCTTAGGTACTAATTGATAAGGTACATACAGAACATCAAATGGATAAATCTGACATGATGATAGAATCTGCGTTTGGCATTGTATCAAGTGGTACATTTGGTAGACATCACCATTTACAATGCTTATGTTTTTCTAGTAAAAATGAAAAAATTAACCTTTTTTAAATTTAGGTATAATGTGATGCACCAACTTCTGGAACACTATGGGACTCTTCAACCTCTCCATCCTGGTAGTGCAAGTTCCACTGCTGCTTCAAGAGGTCGTACAGCTGGGGCGTGTCTACGGTTAGACCCGTAGGGTTTAGGGGAAGAAAGTGTCAGCCAATAAGAGGTCTTAAATTTCCCTCACCTTTCAAAATTTCTTGACAAGCGCTGTTGACACAATTGCTCACACTTTTCTCGGCGACGGCGAAAGCATGGGCGTGCTTCATTCGGATCTATCAGAGCATAGAAGTTCACTCATCCACAGCTACTGTTGAAGTAAGCAAAAATGGAAACTTGGCAACATTGCGACCTAGCCTAAGAGAAATAACCTGAATGCAAGCGGAATACTGCGAGTCTCAGCCATACGACCTCTTGAAACGTATTATAGTGCTGTGCATTTTGCAGACAGTCACTATTTGTCACCTTTGCCAAGTACTGGAAGGAGGAAAAGTGCAGTGTCAGTCTCCACTGTGTAAAGGTCATAAAACTCACCACAGTGAAGTGCAAAGAATGTGATGTCCCACTATGCGATAGAGTTTCACACACTAACAAAATACTAAAAGTTGGTCATAGGATGTACAGAATGAACTGTTTTTAAATGTAGTAAATAAGTAATTAAACTGAAATTGCCGTATATACTCGTGTATAACTCACACCCATGCTTTTTGCCAAAAAATCCCGACTTTTCTTATACATACTTCATGTATAACATGCACCCTTGATTTTTGTGGGGTATAAGAACAAAATTTAAGAATTATATCGTCATGTTAAGTATTAACTAGAGTACCATAAATAAATATGTTAAAGCATTAAATTATCACCAGTTAACAATTTTAAAACGCTTGGACTTGCCCATACGTATTACATCCAATAAGCATCAATAATGAAAGCGAATGAGTTGAGATGGCAGAAACTCATACAGTAAGTTGGCCAAACTGATGCCGCATAGAAAACTGCAGCGCCACTGCTGCCAATCCTTTTAAATCAGACAAAAAGGGATCTGTAAAAGAGAAAGAGTTCATACACGTCATTCTATGGGTTTTTAATTACTTACATTACTTAATTGTACTACATACTAGAATCATTAACTAAAAATTATTTCAATTTACTTGTATGGTTTTTGTTTTCTATGCGTGTTTTGCAGTAAGTCTATCTGATGATTTTGCAAAGGGTACAGCAATCAGCTGATGAGCTAGTGAAATGCGGAATATTTCGAGAGGGTGGAATTATAACTGTATAGAAGTAAAGCAGTGTTCTATATGTATAATTAATATATGTATAGCCTGGATTGATAATTTTTGTGGTTTTCCCCTTAATTCACTAAAAAAGCGAGGATCTTGTGTGAGGTAGGTTCACTTTAATTTCCGATTTTAAGTGCCCAAAAGTATTACCCGTGTATAGCGCGCACTCCTACTTTATGACCTGAAAATTTGGTCTTCAAACTGCGCGTTATACATGGGTGTATACGGTATGTTTTTCCTTTGGTCTGCATACATACTAATATTATTATAAGAAAACTTTTTAAAATTTCAGGATGATGAAGTTTTGCGCACAGCTGAGATAGATTGTAAAGTTCAAGGTTTAAATAAGGATTCAAACAAAATAGATAATTTTTAATCAAATACAACATGAAGAATCATAGTTGGAAAGAAGCTATTTTCTCACTCATTGAAGCAAATGCAAGCTAGCTCCTATATATATTTCTGTTAGTAAATGTTGTGTTTAATTAGTACACCTAAATGTTGCTGCTTATTAACCAATTCCTTCTGTTGCAATGACCATTTGCATAAATTTGAAATTAAATTGGATGGGGAACCATTTATGATTTAGGAGAGGTTAATTTAATTTTTGTGTATTTGTTACAACCTATAAATGAAAACATGTCTAGAGTTTTTTGTATGAGTTAATATTTTGGATATAACATGTATATTACAACAACTGTTGTAATAGCCTAATAAAAACTTGGGCTACAGTTCTGTATTGCTCCCCACTCGGTTTCTATGGACTTATTGATATAAATAAATTAATTGAGAGAACTACGTTTTATTTGTAGATCGAGTTAATATCAGACCTGATTGGTCGGTCTCGACATTTACAAACCCAACCACCGGACAACGGGGAGGGATACTTTGGTTCGGGTTGAGGCAAAGGGCGAGGTAGCGCCCGGAGACGACTACCCATTAAAACAAAGCGAGCCGAAGGCTCGCCAATATATACTTTCAGTGTTATATTCTCTTGACTAAAGTACTGAATAAAATAATTATTGTTTACATAAATTTTCTTAATCTTCATATTATTGTTTCAATATAGGGTGGGGGGCAATATGGAAGTGGCCCCATAGCAGTGGGGGGCAATACGGAACTGGCCCCAAAACTTGTGCCTGACCGATCTGTTAGTGCAGTCAAACATCATCTCATAGAGAACAGGCAAACAAAGTCAATTATAGTTAAATAATAATAATAAGATCAAAGAGAATAAAGTGAAAAAGCACTCTCACAACATCTGTGAGGACAAAGTGAATAAGTCAGTTTGATATTCTTATTTTCACGACATTAATCACTTAATCCTTTCTTACATTATTAATTTAAGAAACTTTATAAAATTCAATGCGAAACTTACTTTTAAAATTAAAATTATAAAAGCTGTGATTGGGCCTAAATTGTGTCCAGATGTCCCGTATTTCATTGACTAATAATTCCACATACATTCTTTTGCCCCTTATTTGCAAAAAAACGTAGCGAAATATCTTCTAAATTTTTTACTGTAGGGGGAAGACTTGTTATGAAGGAAAATACCATTGAAAAATGTACTTAATTAATATATTAAACATTTTTATTCGCTTTACAAATTTCGTTGAAATTCAAAAGTCCTCATAAAAAAACAGTTCGAAGCGCTGAAAAAGACAATTGAATATCGAAAATAAAGAAATCTCAATCAAGTCGTGCGCGGCACGTAAGATGTAATTTTTTTGTTTAAAGTCGTAACGTCTCAATCCTAACATATATATTTGGTGGTTTTTAGACGATATTTGCGAAATGGTGAGCTGATAATTCTAACTCATTAAAAGAATCATTTCTTCGAAATGGATAAAAATGGGGGCAGTGCATCTGGCGCCAGAACTCTGTCAGGGTTTGTTTATCGTCGACCTGTGTTGGCATCCAAATCAAGAAACCTCGTATCTCCTTCGCCCGTATTTCCTAGGCCTTTGGCTGCAATGTTAGTGTTTGTTGCAATTAAGCGAAGTGGTTTAGTGCAGTACTCACTTTCTTACGTTAGCTTCGCCTCGACATGAAATACAAATATTAGGTTAAAAGCTTTAGAAAACATTCTATGAATACATTTTTATTACATATTTTACAGTTCGCCGCAAACTTCTGGAAAATCAACATTTGAAGCCAGCTCTCTACAAGAAACATCAGGTTTTTCAAACAACAAAGTGACGAAAAACGAAAATCCATCAAAGTCGGACGGTGCGTCTGGTGTTTCTCTTTATATTTTACAACAAGTTTATCTATGCAAATAGTATAATATACTTTTTTATTTTAGGATTCCATTTTGATCATTTTGAGGAAAACTTTATAACAGATGAACCGAGTACGATAGCTACGGAAGAAGTTACTAAGGACGATGATGAAGATGACATAAAGATTTCGAAAAATAGAAAAGTAAATAAAGTCTTGGCCAGTGACAGTGAAGACGATTGCCAACCAATAGGAGATGACGATTCCGATTTTGAAGTCTCCGGTTCTTATAATAAGAAAATTAATAATGTCCGTCCTGAAAGTCCAGAGGTAAATTAATCTTAATGCATATTTTTTTGATCAACCATTTGCAGTTATCACTGGAGAAGCCTAAACTTGAATTAGACGATTCTTGATATGTGTTTGTACCTGTTGAGTCGTTATAACTGGCAATAGTTTTCACTTTGAAATAAAATCAAGATATATATAAGTTATGCACGGTTAAAAATGCTTTAATCTAGGTCGAGATAGTCTGCCCTTCTCCGGAAGTTTCTAGAAAAAAGATAAGTCACGTGATACAAAGGATAAATAGTGAATCAAACCAAATCAGCCATACGATTTCATCTGGTAGTAATGCTGGTGTCAATGAAGGTAATATTTCAGCATCTGAAAAATCATTTTGTAAAGTATATTTAATAATGTTATCTAGCTTTATAGTTCCCATATTGGCATTTAATGTTATTGATCATTTATCAACAAAAATATCAAGCACCATGATTTATATTTCAGTAAGCCCCAAGAAAGAAAATGAATTAGTGAAAACACCCGATCGTAATAATGCAAAAATGAGAACTTGGTTAAAGGGAATTGAAGCTCATTTCTCCAGAAATAATATTTCTCCAAAGGTAGCGTATAATTTATTTTTTAATGATATTATTTTATTTCTCCTTTTTACATGAATTTCTTGCTTTTCAGATGCCTCATAGTGAGTTGGTCAGAAGTGATAATGAACTTAAAAAGGTGTACATGAAAATCATAGAAAAGTCATCTGAAATATTGGAAAAGATTCCATTGCGTGCCTTAAACAAAATAACTGGCCTTGACTCGTCAATCTTTATTGAAATGAAATGCTTAAGAAAAAGGCTCAGTGCTAAGCAGAAGCTGATAAATTCTTATCTTAAAAATAAGGATGATGCCGATACTTCTCCTGTAGCTTTGTATTCTAAATCGATAGAGGAAGTTAGTCCTTTCAAAGGTGAACAAAATTGGAATGCAAAGTTTTTTAATTCTTCTCAATTATCGGAGGATTATTTCAGTCAACCTGATGAAGAGTTTGGGAGCGAAAGAGAGGAATCTCCCACTACATCTACAATTACATCTCCTTTCAAAAACAAAGTTTCCCAAAGCCCATCTTTATTAAGCTCGATAGGGAGAACTCAGTCAAGATCGATAGAAAGGACTCAACCAAGTTTGTGTGAAATTAGAACTCTACAAGAGAGATATAACTCTGGTGTTAACCCTGATAGGAGTAAACCAAACGTATCAGACAGAACCAGTATAGATGGTAACGTTAAAACAAGTGGACATCAGATGTCAGAATTGTCTTCTTCTGAAGGATCGGGTCCTTTTAAGTTTAAAACTCCATCCCTCAAGAGCAATACGAGGCTTTCGCTCTCACTAGATTCCTCCACGACACCAGAAGAATTGAACAGGAAAAGTGATTTTCAAAAAGAAATTGAGACTCCTGTTAGTGGTTTGAGGTCTGCATCATTCCATAACGACAGTAATTTAGCCGTTGTAAGGAATGCAGGATGTGCAAGTTCGACTTCTTCAACAAATAACTTTCCCAGTTCTCAATCACCATTAAATGCATTTAACTCTGATTTTGGTTTTCAAACAAAAGGTATGTATAATTCATGCTTTTGTTCAATTAACAATGCCTTAATTTTTCACAACCTTATCATATCATTGGCCCTTTGCAATAATAAAGTTATTCTGATAATTGTAAAATTGATTTTGAGACATTTTGAAGTGCAAATTTTATTGTATTTTTAAACTGCATATACAGGTATCCTTGCCGTTTGCAGGAGAACCCACAAATTTCAAAACCACAAATGGCAAGCCCATAATGTAATAGAGAAAATGGGGTTCAATTCCCACATCCATGAGAATGAACTCGTGATTTTGTGGTGTATTTTATTTTATAGACATGCATATGTTTTTACTGTCTGTTCGTTTATTAAGTTGATCAAATTTAATAGCATGTAAACGTTAAGAGGTAGAAGACTGAAATTTGCAGGGTCTTTGTGATTTATGATTCCATTTATTACGCTGCCAAAGAATATTTTTGGAGAAGTTGCCGATGCCTTTAAAGTTTTAAAATTAAGATTCTGAGTAAATGGCTTTAGATAGAAAGTTAAAATCTCTTCATTAATTGTTGAAAGTTCTCTTAGTTTTGTTTTTGATTTTTTATAAATCTCTTCTTAGAGAGATATTGGAGAGTCAGTTATCTTCTTCAAATTTATGCTTCTGTCCATGGATGGTTCAATCACTGTTAGTTTTTCTTTCTACTTATTAGTCGTCTTGAAGATTTCCACTAATGCCTCTTCTGTATACCATTGTTTCTTAGGACATACATCTTCTTTTTTGCTCTCACTTGATTGCACAAGTTATACAAGTCCCTCATTGATCAATTCATCTTGTTGGAACTAGAGTAAATCATCCACTTCTTCTTTCAGATCTTTGAAGCCCTCCAACATTTTTAACCATTTTGATGATCCTGCCAACTTCTCCGCAAGCGCTGGGATTGCCTTTTGATTGAAAAGCTTCAGACCAAAGTTTTTGCCAGCAAGCATTCTTCGTTGATTTTGCCACCTTGTCCTAAGATTGGTATCCATTTGCTCTAAAATATGGTTGAAAGTTCATAGGATATAATAAATTTTTAAGGTTGCAATGACCCTTTGGGACCATAGGCTGTAAGAGTGACATTGCGTTTGTGTGTTAAGTTCTCAAGAGTGTCTTTCCGAGGTTGGTTGCTATGACTTATGTATTTCTCGCACCCTTTTTTATTATCACTGCCATGAGTTAATTCCAAGCTATTTCTCACCAAAGCTTTCCAAAATTCAAACATTATTTTATTATTATTATTATTATTATTATAAACAATGTAAGGATATTTCTTCATGCAAAACCTGTCTCCCTCTGCAAGGATGGCTCCCATATGCAGGGCCGAGGAGGGGGCGCATGCAAATGAGCGGGGCATGGGCTTAAAGGGGGCCCGCTCTCATGCAAATGTTTCCTTTGAAGATGAATTGCAATACCTTAACGGGGCCCAGGAGGGGAAAAAGCATCGGGCCCAGAATTTCTCTCCCAGGCCCCGCCCATATGTATACATGGAAATAATATCTTTAATCAACCTTACCATCTTACTCCATCATTTTAGCATTGAAAGTCCTACAGAGGTCTCCTATTCCATATCTGAATGCCAAATGGTGAAAATAATTATGAAAAAGGAAAACTAGTAATTAGTAAAATCGCTGACAAATCACGAATAAGCAATACTGCGAACGGCGAGGGATACATACCTGTATTTGTCAATTTTATGAAAAAGATTTCATAAATGTGGACATTCAGTTTGATTCAGTGTTAAGCTAAAGAAAAAATATTTATTTTTTGGCATGGTAGTTGGGAAAAATCAGCAATCAAACTGGACTGGCAACACACAATTCATAGATTGTGAAGATTCTGAAAGGATAGGAGATACTTCTTTTAACAACTATGGACCAACCATTGATGAAGCTACTCAACCACAAGATTTGCATCAGCACGATCCATTACAAAAAGGTAACACACAATGATTAAGAAGAAACTGTTATTGTCCAAAATTTTGTACACAGAACAGCATTTTTATTTATGTCTTCAAATGATTTTACTAATTCATAATTATTATAAAGTTCCTTCTAGGCCCAACACGGAGTTCATTAATTACTCGGATGCCGTTTATTCTGAGAAAAGTACAAAGATCTCTCCGAGTAAGAAAAAGTATGCTGAATCGATAGGCCAATTCCGCAGCAATATAAGAAATGATGGAATAACTGGAGAGTTTTCTGGAAAGAGTTACCCCCATTCCAAAGAAATGTTAGATGTAAGCTTTGAGTGGTTTTTTACTATTTTTAAATAGAATTTATACCATTAATACAGTGCGCTATATTAAGAGTAATGATTTTTAAAACTGCATATTTTTTGTCACGTTCAAATATTTTAAAATTTGATTTTGGTCTTTTAAATTTGATTTTATGTATACAACTTTTCAAAAATGAGCTTACTTGCAATAATTTAGATTTCATATGCTCCAAATTTTATCATCACTAATGTTAGTTTTACAACAGTTTGATTAGGAAATACTAAGAATAGTTTGTATTGTTGTGTTAATGAAAATGATTCATTAAATTTTGTAAGACTTTTCATATGACCATGAAAAGTTTTTATTTTAAAACCATTTTATGTTAAATTAAATTCTCCATTAATGCATCTAGGAACTTTCTTTTGTTGATAGGTCTAAAAATTAAATAAACTGGCATTTGTATTAATTATTCAAAATTAATGTGTTAATTATATAGGATGAAAGTATAAAATTAAATTTTAGGAAATGAGAAAATAGCAAAAATCAATCATTGGTTTACTATGAAAACACATGATGTTTATTTCTCCTTGTAGATATTTCATCAGAGATTTGGTCTTCACACATTCCGTCCAAATCAGTTGGAAGCAATAAATGCGGCATTACTAGGGCACGATTGTTTCATACTTATGCCTACAGGAGGAGGGAAATCACTTTGCTATCAGTTACCAGCTCTTGTCACCCGAGGAGTGTCAATTGTTATTTCTCCCCTTAAGTCTTTGATTCTCGATCAAGTTCAGAAACTAAATTCTTTAGATGTGAGTATGAGTATTGAAATTTTGTATTCCTTTTGGCATAAAAATTCAGGAATAATTGGAAATGAAGCTTTAACTGTGATGGAAATATGCTAAATATATTTTTGATTTGCAGATTCCAGCTTCACATATGTCGGGAGAAATGACTATGACAAAGCAGAATAGCATTTATGCAGAATTAATGAGGAGAGAACCAGGTTTGTATCACATAATAATATTGTAATATTATCATATAAATTTTAGCCAGCCAATTCTTTTGCTGAATTTTTTGTAATTTTTAATCATTAACTTTATGAGGCCTATTTACTTGAGTACGATTTTTCTTTCTATTTATTATCAGGTCTCAAACTGCTATATGTAACACCGGAGAAAATTAGCTTAAGTTCTAAACTTGTAGACACTCTGCAAAGTCTGTACAACAGAGGGATGCTGGCTCGATTCATAATTGATGAAGCTCATTGCGTTTCCCAGTGGGGCCACGATTTCAGGCATGTCATTGACATTGTTTAATATTTGTCAATTTTTTAAAAATTTAATTATGATATGCCACTTGTAAATTTTTATATAATTAATTAACATCATTCCAAACTTTAGGCCTGACTACAAGAAGCTGTCGGTCCTGGGAGATAGATTCCCTAACGTAAATATGATGGCTTTAACAGCTACTGCCACACCTAGGGTCCGTGTTGATATTCTCCATCAACTAGGAATGAAAAAACCCAAATGGTGATTATTAAACACGTATAAATAGTGTCTGTAATGTGTATGTATTTTAGGACATATCATAATGTTTTAGAATCATCAAAGGGATATGCAAAGGCGGCTGTATAAATTTATTACTTGTTATCTGTTTGCATTAACATTCTTGAAAATTACTTAATAACTGAGGAAGCATTGCTATTTGTTTAGAAATCTATTATGAAAGCTCCTATAGATTGTGATTTTCTTGTCAAGTAGTAATGAGGTTGTTTATCTCAAATATAAATTATTGCAATATTTTTTTCATTGGGAAGGAAAGAAGTTGAAGTGAAAGATACATGTTTAAGGTTAAGTTTATATAAGGATGAATACTTTCTTGTTTTTCAGGTTCTTATCAAGCTTCAACAGGCCAAACTTGCAATACAGAGTTCTGCCAAAGAAAGGAAAATCAATCACCAAGGATATTGTTGAACTGGTTAAAGCTCATTTTGTTCGGCAGTCGGGAATTGTTTATTGCCTGTCTCGGAAAGAATGCGACCAAGTGGCCAAAGATTTAGCCTCATCTGGTATAAAAGCAATGTCATATCATGCTGGTCTTTCTGACATGCAGCGTGGTGAAGTACAGCATGCTTGGATTAATGATCATTTCAAGGTAACAAGTTGAATTTTTATTTTTTAGTTAATTAATTTTTGTGATAATGTGAGTTTTTGTCACAATTTGTTTGTGATAACTTTTTTATTTTGAATCATAAATTTAATCCGAAATAGCTTATTTTGGGCTATAAATATGTAAAACTGTGTATTTTAAGATTTCAAATATCAAGAAAAATGATAAGGGGGGAAATACAATTACAATTGCAAATAAATTTATATCAGATTTAATTAATCTATGAGTTTAATAATAATTTATAAGGCTACATACATGATTATTTTAGAATGTTCATTATTTGCTAGTAACATTTATTGATCATGCTAAGGCAAATTTTTGTTTTGTGCAAACAAATTATATTTCACTATTGTCCAACAGATGGCATAAGCATACACTTTTATCCTGGACAGATCACTGTTTATTATTATGATAGATTATATTAATCTAAAAACTTGTGAAGCTCTTGCAAACTATTAAAATACTGTTGTTAGTACGTATATAATATCTAATGATCATGACCTGTTATTTTTGTCATTTAGTTGTTAAATTTTTGTTTGTTTTATTCTCATTCACCATTTGTACCTTATGGCAGTTTTTCATTTGAGTTTGTTTCTGGTTTCATCTTATTAGGTTGTATGTGCCACCATTGCTTTTGGTATGGGTATAGATAAGGCTGATGTACGATACGTCATTCACTATTCACTACCCAAATCAATCGAAGGATATTATCAAGAATCTGGGAGAGCAGGGAGAGATGGTGAAAAAGCTGTCTGCATATTGTATTATTCATACCAGGATGTGCATCGTATTCGAAGAATGATTGCCTGTGAGTTGTTGTTGTTTCATTTTTCACCACATTTCCAACCTTTGTATTGAGAAAATAATTCTAGAGAGCATACCCTGCTATTAGGTGAAGTTAATGTTGGTATCTCGTAATGTTCATGACTCGGTCTATTTATTTATCCCTCTAATTAGTGGATCGATCCAACATTGAAGCCAACAAGACGCACACAGACAACCTATGGAGAATGGTAGCCTTCTGCGAGAACAAAGTAGACTGCCGTCGGACTCAACAGCTTAACTACTTTGGAGAGAATTTTGATCGAGACAAGTGTCTTGCTATTCAATCTACAGCTTGCGATAATTGTTTACAGCAGGTGAATAATTACTTGCACGTTATTGAATGCATTTTTACAAGTATCAGCGCAACAATAAAAAGCAAAACTACTCCAAACAATTGCATAAAAAGCACTTTTTACTGAAGTTTTAAACATTATTGTTTTCTGATTTTCTGTATTAGTTCTTGAGGTAAAATATTTTCTGCCACACATGAACTGAAGTTGATTTGTTACATTCAATGTAGGATGAATATAAAACTACAGATGTGACCGAAGATTGTAAAGAAATTGTGAGAGCTGTGCAGGAACTCTGTAGTGGAACAAATAAATGGAAAAACAACTACACCATGCTTCATTTTGTAGATCTTTTCAAAGGTGCTGAAACAAAGAAGGTGAAAGAGTCAGGTAATATTCTTTTATCCAAGTTACTCGCTTGTCTCTCTTCCAGGAAGTGAAATAATGAAGTTACTTTGATTATTTTAAAGACGATAGAGGCTAAAATTATTTATTTTTAGGTATTCTGCATCTTAAATTTTCTCTTTGACTGTTATGAAAAATATTTTACACTAACTAAATAGTGAGCAAGATTACCATCAGAGCAATCAATCATATGTGGGGTAAAGCTCACCTGCCATCATAAAAAATTGGTGTTAATCATTTATGTTTTTATTTTACATAGATTTTTTGCTTGTAACACTGATGGTGGTTTATTTAAAAAACTGTATGGCAAAGATAAAATAATAAAATTAAACCTCACAAATTTACAGTATTAACATCTTTCATTCAGATAATCTGCAAACCTGATAATTTCGTAGCACGTATAATTTTGAATAAACATGAATTAACATTTGTAAAGATAATAATGATGTTCAATTAAAACTTGACTTTTATAAGCTTGCCTTTTGGAGTGCCATGATTAGAAAAATCGATAGTAGTAACAAATTAAATGATGTATGGTGCTTTAGGATGAAATGTATTTTTTAAATAGGTTCTCAATGCAAATTCACCTGAAAGTGCCATCAACCATCACTAATTTCTGCAAAAACCTTCAATCAAAGATAGTAACAAATTCCTTGTAAACATTTTTATGATAGATTGTGAAGTTGCTCTACATAATTAACACCGAAACATCAATCACTTTTTCGCTTATAATATTTAATCATTCTTTTCAATTCATTGTTGACCTTGCCTCGAAAAACAGTTTTCCCCAACTAACAGAATCATTCAATCCTTTGAAGGCCATCAGAAGCATCCTCTGTATGGCCGAGGGAAGCATTGGCAAAGAGGGGATGTGGAAAGACTCATCAGGAAGCTCATTATTGAAGAGTTCTTGCAGGAAGACATGGTGGTGACACGAGAAGATATAGCAGTAGCATATGTAAAATCAGGACCACGAGCTAACCAGCTTCTTCGAGGGAATGAAAGGGTATTTATGTATTCTGTTTTACATTACATTTTGTTTATATATTAAATATGAAAGTTGAACTCCCTGAGGGAATATGTTTTGTGTTTATTTATGATATAAATAAAACAAAATGGTAGTGTTACATTAACTTCAGTAATGTCTTGTTGTGATGTTGTAGCTTGGCATAAAAACAAAGCATGTGAAGTTATTTCATATTATACGAATGTTCTCCGGTTCTTCAAATGCTAATATAGGATAAAGAACTGCATGCTACATTAGAGTAAATATGGTATTTTATTAAGTTGTCGAAAAAAATTTTAGCTTTGATACAAACTTCTTGAAGAAAAATTGCAGGTACTCTTATAATAAATGTATTAGTTTAAGCAAGCTTACAAAATACAGGATTAAATAGCACAATATTGCCATTTTAATTACTACATTTTTGAGTTTTTAAAAAGGATTATATAGACTGTCAATTGTCTACAGATAATGTTTTCAATGAAGTCATCTGCAAATAAGAAAGATGCTGGGAGGAGAAGCTCAATTGGTATTCCAGGCATACCCGAAATCTCTAAGGAATTGAAAGCTCTTCAAGAGAGTTGTTATGAAGATCTAATGAATGTAGTGAGATGTTTTGCTGAATCTCTGGGTGTAAACAGTGCCAGTATAATGAATGTTCAGGTAAAGAACTTAAACTTATTACAGAAAACATATTTTCATAGTTAGTAGCACTTGAAACTCTAAAACTACTTTGGTCAATTGCATACCTTCTTTCTATGCATTCTGCACATTTCACCAAAACTAATTATAACTTAAAGTGTACTCCATCTTTTCTATTTTTTTTTAAATATTATATTCAAATAGTAACAAATTTTTGAGTTGCGAGATATAATTATTTTTATTGACCAAAAGGACTTTTGTGCAACTTCGAAAAATCACTTCCTAGAGATTATTCATGGTAATCATCTTCCATGTAGGCAATAAAAGCAATGTCCCAGATAATGCCGGAATCTGTCAATGAGATGCTGAAAATACCACACGTAACGCAGGCCAATTACGATAAGTATGGCAAACCACTGCTTGAGATAACCATTCAATATGCAACACAGAAAATCTGTAAGCTATGTAGAGATGATAATTGTATCATTTTCTTTTATTGTTAACTTAAAAACGTTTACTAACATTTGTTAATTATCTGAACATTCCAGTGATGAACACTGATTATTCAGATGATAACATGGACTTGGAAGGGGGAAACAATTCACCCTATTTCAAAGGCGATGCCCCAGACAACGTTAGGAGTGTAAGTGATGGCAAAAGGAAAAGTCAAGATGATGTGGTAAATAAAATCCGAAAGAGAGCAAAGACAACTGCTGGAAAAAGTGGTGCTGCTAAACCAAGGTTAGTGAAATTAAATTTGCTGCATGCCACACATCAATTTTTTATTTACAAGCTGACTGTACTGACATAAACTGTTTATTGACTGAAAATACTTGTATTTACCTAATTTTATAAAATAGAGGTAAGGGGCAGAGCATAAAACATATTGAAATGACGTACAGTTAATATATTTTTTTTTACCAATAAATATGCTATGAAGTGAAAAATATGATGTTGGAAGATAATAATGTATAATGTCAAAAACTACTTAACGTACTTATGATTAAATCATTTTTCTTTAGTTATTAATTATACTTAATGGGAATTGGTAAAAGCTGGATATATCAGAAATGTTTGTTGTTGTGGTGCAGTAAACATCGCCAATGGCAAGACCTTGATTACATAAGAAATAGGTAGGGATCAGGGTTTGCAGAATGAAGCCTATCTTTTATTACAAATAAATAGTTGATCTTAATAAAGGTGTAATTAACCTACTATTCCAATGTAATATGATTAAAAATCCACCTTTTTTCTTTCTGTCATGTTTTAGAATTCATTAGTTTTCAGATAGAAGTCAAAACAGAAATTTGGTACTGTAAAGTAGTTTGCTAGCCAAAAAATTCAGAAAAGTGTAATGGTTATGCAGTAATTAATATTTGAAATTTTTCAGTAAGAGTAACATTGCATTAAATTTCAAATCATGAAAGTTGCATTTTAACATTGGTTAAAATTGAGATGCAAACATAGTATTGGAACAGGTGTTTAGCAGAAAGATTTATTTATTGCTGCAAGAATATTTGTTCCAAATAAGCCCAAAATATTGTTTATAATCTGATTAAATTTTTGGCATGTTTATAACAATCAGAAGTTTAATTACCATGTGTACCTCAGTTACTGCAGTTGAGATAAACGCCTAAAACTTCATTTCTGGCATTTATCTGCAAATAGACCACACATATGGGTTGAAACATTTGATTTCAGTGAAAAATTAAAGAAAAATCAATGAAATTTAATAATGCATTCATTTGAAATACAATTCACCTGGGAATTAATGTTCAGTGCATTGACAATGCTAGGTGACATTTGATTCTGTTGCTATAAAATTTTCTAATTGTTGATAGCAGTGTCTACAATCAAAATTATCCCAATGCCATCTAGCATCATATTTTGTAAACAGATTTTCTTGTAAATATAGGCAGCGATCTCAGCAACATCAAAGGTAATTTTAATTGCACAATGATATTTTGCTATACATAGCAACAGATAACAATTCTGTTTACTTATTGTTTTTCATTGTGAAAAGTGATTCGAAGTATTTTTCACTGTGAAAATTATTCACAAGTATAATTGCCAATAAATAGTCTTGAGGATGCTTTGTCGAGAGCAGTGTAATTACAATTGAAAGATATTCCTTACTCTGTACGGAAAAAGTCATGTGCTGGGCACATCAGATTTTTTGTTGTACAATATAACTGACACATTAACACCACACATGACAACCAATACAGTAATTACACCACTTTTAATTTTATTTATAATTTCAATCTTTATTGTTAATAACATCACCTTATGCTATTTCTTTGATAGAAAAATGTAAATATTTCCTGTATGAATGAAATTCTAAATAAATCAGCAAAAAAGTTTTATTTGGAGAGTCACCTTTCTTTAAAAATAATAATGCCAAAATAAGCATCAATCAAGTGATAAAAATGATGCACCTTCATGGGTACCTTTTATAATGTGGGTGTGCATGGGCCTTCTTAGCACTGTAACAAATCTGCTTGGAACAGGGTCAAGCAAAACGAGGTACAACTATGTTTCACTGAGTTGATCAATCACTGTTGGTGATTTTATTTTCACGGATTTCTTTGTTTTAAAATTTCCTTTTCTGTACAATTTTGCAGAGTGAGAAAGGTAGGCGGGGCAGGTCCTTTCAATAAAGCTGGAAATGCCCCAAGTACCAGCAAAACCACAAAAGCTGACAACAAGAACTCTTCAAGTGGTGCAGTAGGTCTGATGCCAATGCCCCAACCTTCAAGAAGGATGCCTCAAGGTGGTAGATCATTTCTCCCCAACCCAAAAGTGTCCTTATTTTAATAACATAATGGGGAGTTGAAACTGCTTTTACTGTTATGTGATTAACCTTGTTTGTCTCTCAAGTTCTTTTTATCCGGTCTTTCGAATAACGTGTTTTTCTCACTTTGTGTTTTGACTATTTAAGTAGCAGAAACTATCAAATGTAAATGTATTTTTGTTTTAATGACCCTGTTGTTAAAACATTTTTTCGCTGATTTCATTTCACTCTTTTTCAATTTTGACATTTTTTTGTGTTAACTTTTCTGTGAAAAGGTATGCGTGTAAAATACTGATTGCTGTATTTTTTGTGATAGAGAACAAATGTTGCTATTTTCAGCAATAAAAAAGAAACGGTAAAGAAATGTGTTGAAGTGTATATATGTTTTATTTTCTAATACTATGCACAACATCAGATGTACATAAAAGCTGTTAAGTTAATCCACAGGATAGAAATCTAAATCAGTATACTTATAATAATGCCAAAAACTCTAATGTACATTATCTTTGATAACTTAGCAGATTATGATCAGGATGCTTTTATATGTTTTATTTAAATACTAATAAAACTGGTAATTTATGGTTAAAGCAATTTTATTTTTTAATTGTAATTTATACCTACCTTTGAGATAAATGAAAGTTAATAAATATATCTATGCGTGAAAATTTTTTAAGGAATAGTGAATTATAGGTTGCAAACTTGGTATTGTCTCTCATCTTTATAATTACAATCTGCAATTGGAGTTACAGTTCTTGAGTCATGAGCATTTATAAATACTCCAACTTAATTTCATGCAGCATTACCTATAGACAAAATTGGGCTTTTATTATAAAGACAATAGAATGGGTCAAAAATTTTATTTTTTGAATGTTATCTCATGATTATGAAGATATTAAAATCTCTTTATCAATATAATAGCAGTTGCCTACCAATTCCATTGTTAGATCTCGATATAATATTGTTATTTCAATCCTTATGGGTGTAAATGTGCTTTGAATGCTTTTAATACGAGGGAGGGGGAGAGTGGGAGGGAGGGAGAAGGAAGGAAAGAGTGAAATGATTTTCAAGGCAATTGAAGTTTCTGATGTAAATTTGATCTCCATAGATACCTTGAACGATCGTATCTTTACTCCCGTCGTTTTTGACAGGCTATACGCTAATATAATAATAAAAAGAATACAAAAATATCATTTGGTAAAAGACAACTTGATACTTTGCAAAATAATATGAAATAAGACAAAAATTATGTCTAACAATATTACAAGCAAGAAATCTGGAGAGAATATAAGAGTGGAAACTTTATTAGGTCCTTTACAATTCAGCAAATCAGATTGCTTTCACATGGAATTTAATAAGCATTAATTTATTTTATCAAACTTATAATTTAAGCAATTCTTACTTTAAGAACACACACTGGTTCATCCTGTTTTTTTCCCTTTATGGTACCCAAATGATGTAGGTATGTTACGGATGCATGTGTTCGTTGGATCACGATGTCTTTCCATGATACTATCACGTAGTTTTTCCCTGTATTTGACCCATCGCATATTTTGGCAATATTCGTAATAAATCCTCTTCTCATCAGAGAGTTCTCTCTTGATAAACAGTTGTATTAGTTCCCAAATATTGTCCTTCGCACCAAATTCCTCAATCAAATCTATGGGTATGAGCATTATTACAACATCGGTGTGTGCCAGAACCTCCTGATTCTTCCAGCATTCACCTAAGAGAAACAAATATTGCATTTGCAAATTTGTAGGGAGCATATTCATTGAAATTAAGTTTAATTTATGCATAAACAAGATCATACCTAAGTTGAAAATCATTCCTCTTCTAAAACATGCAATGTTTAGAAGGTGGGTTTTAACATGACACTGAGAAGGAACATCGCATCCATCATATGGATAAGGAATGAAAGGTTTTCCCTTATCGTTTAATCCATGTACCATATCCATGTGATGTATCACATGGCATTTGCCTCTGAGTACCAGGTGAACGTGATATTTTTCTCCAACATTGTGAGCTATTCTTGAAATAATAAAATATATTTAATGGTTTGTTTTATTTGGATTTTTACAGGTAACTCAATGTAAATCAGGTTCCTACATTTTCGTTACTGGGTGAGAATATAGTGTTATATTATCGAACGTTTTTGTAAATTCCAATGGCAAACAAATTGATAGTTTGTGATCATGTTTTATCATCACTTAAAAAATTTTATTTTTAATTTAACTTTTCGTTTTCATGTAATCCAATCTTGGGTGTAGAAACTTCAAACTAAAATTATGAAATATTTTGTTTAATGAAAGCAGCATAACCATGACAGTAAGAAAAGGAGTATGATAAAAGAAATATTATCTTTTAGAGGAACTTGACCATTTTTGGGACTTAACACATTTGGATGGCCTAAGCATTTAAAATCAATATCGTAACAATTAGGTTTTTGCTCACAATTTCGGTGCATCAAATATATAGTATGAGAATTTTCCAATCAACCTTTGGTAAAACGTGTGTCCATGCATACAAATAAACACATCACTCAAAATATATTTCATTACCCATAATTGTTGAATGTCTTGGATATTTTTCAATTGTTGCTTTAGTGGAACATACTCTGAAAGCATATTCATTCCAATTTCTAAAATAAGAGAAATGAGACATAATCTGTCGCATTTGATCGCTTCTTTTTTGAAGTGCAGGTAGAAGAACTTCGTCAAATTTTGATTTGTGCCAAAAAACCATTTCACTGACAGCTGCAGAAAAAAACATGATTTGTCAGGCAAATTTGCCATTAAAAACACTTCCCAAATTCCAATTTTCCTCAGTGTAAATATTGAAGGACACAAAGCTAAAGTGTTTATATTTATTACTCTATTAATTAACATGATTAGTAAATACATTGCAATTGAAAAATTGAATTCAGCTGGCTCTTTAACCATACTTTCAGGATTTATTAGATGCAACAGAATTTAATGCAATAAAATCATAAAATAAAAAACTAGAATTTTTATGATTGCTTCCATAGCAAAAAAAAACTCTAAGTATAACAAAAAAATGAATGTCCTCTGGGAGAAAAGAAATGTTCACATGATCAACAAGAAAATATTCCATACTCAGAGACAGTAGTACAAATACTGTTTTACCAATATTGTGCACCATGGTGCCAAATTTCTTCTACCATTTTGAAATTATATTTTTCATGAGAAAGTTGCTATTATCATTTTACCAATACTCCCCTTCATTCATTTTAGTTATCTCGCTTTTATTACATGAAAGGCCTATATTATGATTTATATTAAACCCTTATCCAAATATACATTCAACCATCGATTAAATTCCTGTTTGAAAGAGTTAACTTATTTCAGGGTTAAAAGGTGGTTGAGAGCAAAATGTGTTGAATAATCAATATGTCTTACCTACAATTATAGGGAAATAAATCATGTTGGTGGCTGAGTTACTTTAATGTGAAAGAGAAAAGAACTTTAGCAGCTACGTCTCATTTTTCTCAATTGCACGTTTGAATGAATAGTTAAAATCGGTTCATCACCTTACCCATGGTCACCACGGTGATAATTCGAGGCAAATTGTAAAGTAAGGAAACTTCTCCGAACATCTCTCCAGGTCCGATCGAACCAACGGGAACGAAAGAAGTAGTAAAAGTCAGGTAATCCATGCGTTCTTGAAGGATAGAAACCTCCCCGGATGTCATGAGGTATATCCCGGTGGCTGGTGATCCTCTCCTCATGACTTCTCTATTTGGACCAAAGCAAAACAACTCTGCTGTCCTCGCCAATTCCAAGTGAATCCCCTATTATTTTTTTAATAAAAGCTTCCGTAAAAAAAGAACCTTAATAATTTTGTTGGTTTTTTTTTAACTTTGAAGGATTCCGATAACTTCGTTTCATACTTTAAGATTAATGTTGCGAAAATTCACGGTTCAGAGACATTTAGGACAAAACGAATTTTTTGTTTGGATCTTCAGTAAACTTTACGTGTCTATCATGTTTTTGCTGGTATAAAAAAAATGTTCAATTTTTCTTTGAAATTTACTAACATTTTCGTATATTTTGAAGGATCTCATTTTTGAAAACGCTTCAGCCAATAGTTGGATATCCTTTTCCGTGCGTTCCTCAGGATGTTTCACGAGAGCCATCTTTTCCTGAAATGGGAAAGAATGCAGACATGTATGTGATCAGGGCCGGACTTACGAATAAGCTAAGGGCCTCACGATAGGAGGGGCCTAAAAAAAATGCATTTCACGTTTTACTGTGTTGCTTTACTGCTTTACAGGAAAACGTGGAATTGTTTTCAAACAATATGACAAAAAATTTTAAAAATCTAACCGCATTGGATCAGAAATTGCGTGTTTTAGAATGCCATCGAATTTTAGTGGCCTCATAAACTTTACATAGCATAGGGTCTCAGAAGGTCAAAGTCCGGCCCTGTAAGTGATCCTGTGAAAGCATCAAACTTTTACTTACAAATGTGAATCTATTTACCGAAGACAGTGTCATAGTTATATTCAATTCTAGGGAAATTTAACAAACGGTTTCCCAGGAAATATTCATCTTTAATGAGTAAAGTGATCGTACAATCTATTCGAACTTGAATAAATTTAGACCGAGCCTCATTTTATCCTTCTGAAACAATTTCAGTCACTTTCTCCTTCAATAGATACAGATTCACAAAAAAAAACAATAATGCTAGTTTTCTGCTATAAAAACTTTTTTAAATCGCGTTTTGCGGCGGAGTTTGTTTCACCCAGTACAGTTTCCTTCGTGGTAGCTTTGCAACATAAATGCTCTATGCCCCAGTTATGCGCCTCCTCAGAAAATTTTCAGGATGGGACAAAACATATATATTATATGTATTATGTACAATTATTTGTGAAATGCATAAGTTGGGTGGGGGCCGCAATGTTACCCCGAAACAACAATTTCTAATTTGAGTCTTTGCCAAAATATTTTTTTGTGCACTTCGAATTGAAAACATAAAACTTTATTGAGATTAAAAATTCATGCTCTTTTGCTGAAAACCTCATGCTGGCATAATGATTTAATCGAAATTTTAAAATATGCTTCATTTTTAAAATCCATTTTTTTGAATCCCTTCGTATGGCACTTACTTGAAATGTCAGGAGACTCATCGGACCTTTTTTTCGACGAATATGCCGAATTTGGAGAGCAAAATTTTCTTTTTTTGCCTCTTTGTCTCCTGGATCTGCAACCATCCAAACGAGGTGGGACATCACTAAACGCACGGCAGCCCTGAATCGGAACTTGGGATTCAAAGCGTGCTTTTTCTTGAGCGGTGTAAGGGTTGATAGTCTTTTTCTCGTATCCCTTCTTTCTACCTCGCTCAATCTTTTGCCGTTCTATCGAGATCGATTTAAGGTATTAGTGTAGAAAATTGCGAAAAATCAATTCGCAACATTTTGGTTATTAAGTATTACACCATATCCTGTATTGACCGAAATTTGAGGACAACGACAGAAAACATAACTGAGAAATTTTTTGATTCGATGAAATTTAGATCTTGTGTTACTACAGAATAAATTTCACCAATCCAATTATGCAGTCATCCTGATAAATTTTAATTTAAAATAATTTTTTAAAATTGTTTGATAATTTTAATTGAAATTAGAAAACTTCCATTGTAATTCAGCAAATATGGAAATAAGTTTTTAAAACTGCACTGTAGCATAATAATGTTTCCCTTTAATTATTAAAAATGTCACACTGATTGCAGTAGAGAGATAGCAATTTCATTAAACTTTTCCATATTGGTAAAATAAACCGAATTTGGATTTAACAGACCGCAAACTTTAATAAGCACATTTCTTAAAAAGCATAGAAAAAATAATCGGAGGGGAAACTACTAACAACATCTTCATATGTTAGACAGATTCCGGCTGTAAACTGACTTCTTTGCACTCCCTCCAAATATTTTTTTCTCAAACTATCTAGAATAATCTGAGATCTGTGACTTTTCTCCACAATATCGATTTTTTCTTCGTTATCAGTCATTATGCCAAATTGTATTGCAACCTCTTTTAGTTCTTTATTGGTAACTATAGTAACATCGTAAAGCTACAGATTTTTTGCCCAACGAGTATCTCATTTTGTCTTTCGTCACATTTTTACAACATAAATAAATAGGTACCTCATTGTAATTATTTAAATTTAACCGAATGTGGTCACATTAAGCGAAACCCATTGTAACAGGCAAAAAGTCCTATTCATTTAAAGTTAATAATAGATTACAAATTCTATCACGGCCTTTACAAACGTGATACACAACATTAATTGTAAGTTTTAAAAATAAATGTGCACAATCAATTTGCGAAAAAAATGTCAAAGAAAGGGATGTCAGTATTTAAAACGATAAAAATTAAACTTATTCAACAGCTAAATGAAGCAATTCAAATGAAACGAAAGTAAGCGAATCACACAGAAATAGTGAAACAAATCATTGACATAAAAGGTGGAACTTATCATTATAACGCTCGTATTTACCTCCAATATTACAAGCAACAGCGCCACACAAGACATCAACAGTAACGGAGCAGCTGTTATATTTTTGTTTGAGTTTTGTTCCTCATCGTTTGCTGTACTATTGAAATTGAGTTTTCTGACGGGAAACCTAACATGTCAAATATGCTTCCGAGCAATGAATGGTTTTGGCATAATTATAATATGTGTTTTCAATGGCAAGAACGTCATAAATACTCTTATTGGAAGTCTAAAGCACTCGCATTAGAGTACGAAAGAGATGCTCTTCTAGATCATATTCGATCGGTGTACGCGAACAACGTAAGTAAATTCATAACTGTGTTATAACAGTGTGTTGATATTTTTATATAAATCTTAGATATTCCTTTTTTTTTAGAAATTTGAAGCAAACTATTCACGCCGTGATATGAACAGATCACCCAGAAGAACGAATGTCTACGGTAGTGTGCAGCTAAGTTCACAAACATTTGAGGGTAATTCACTATTCAAAAGGCCCAATGGAAATAGAAACAAAGCCAAAAGAAGTTCGCGAACGTCTCGAGAAAACCCGTCACACCATCGTTTTAAACAGGCTGCTGACAGTGAAAATGGTTTCTTAAATCCGGAACCTGAAGAAAATGATACAACTTCTCCAGAATCTCAATTAGATCAGGATTTATTGGAATTTTTCAAGCAATCGATGAAACATAAAATTGAGCTAAGTAAGTATTGAGGTGATTGATAAATGCATCCATCATTATATTTAATGACTTGTTTATCTTTTATTTCCAGAACAGAAAAGAAAAGCTTCGGAGGAAAGTGATTGTAAGTTCTAGCCTTAATTTTAGATTTTTCAGTATTTTGACTGTATTAGTCTTATTCTGCCTGAGTAAACCAAAGAATACATAGAAAGCTAGACATTAAATCTATATGATTTAAAATTAATTGAATGACTTTCTGCCAACAGCAACTGATTCTTTAGCTCTCAACCAAGAGTTATTGTCAGCCAAGAGGTCGGAAGAAATGCGATTGTTGTATGGAAAAAAAGCTCCAATGATTCAAGGAATGGAAACTGCAATGCAGTTAACTTTTGAAAGAAATTGTGACAAATTAAATCCTGTATTATGGCCAGTCCTTCCATTAAGAATGTAAATATATATTATATAAACTTGTATATTGTATTTTTTGTAATTATCTAAACATAAATACATTTCCTTTTGTATCAAAGAAGTCTGTACCTGACTATTAAAATGAATAGCTTCTGTTGCTATGTAAATTATAAGATTTTATTTATTCATAAAATAGTTTTTATATCAAAAGATCTAGTAAATCAAGAAGTAAACATTCTCTGTAAAGTAAAAAATTTTGTTTAAACGTTTTGAGTATAGTCAAACCTTGATTTAACGCCCCCTATACAGTGTCACCCCCTCCTCCCACAGTGCCAACGAATCCTTGTGAACAGAACTTCCGCATTATGATTACATAGAGAAACTCTCAGTTAAGTACCACCCCCACTAGCTGCCATATGCCACATCTTTGAACCCCAAATATACAGTTTTGCATCAACATTGAGTTCAGTTTAATGCCATAGCTACTCATGCAAAACTTTAAATAAAATGTATAGGTAAGTATAAAACCTCTAAGTCGGCACTGCGTTTGAGACATTCTGAGTGAAAAAGATAAGTGGGTGAATCAACCAAGAGTAAATGTGAAATGGCTAAGGGCCCAAAACACGAAAATCTGGAGAATGCGTTAGTTATTTGGATAGGGCAAGTGACTGCAAAAAAAAAATGTACAGTAACTATGAAGTGATTAAGGAGCAGGCAAAATTAATGGGAGATCAGATGGGCATCACAGTCTTCATGTACAGCAATGGGAGATTGCATTGTTTTAAGTAGCGCCGTGAACTGATGCAACAAAGAAGACACGGAGAAACAGCCAAGGTTGAAAAGAAGTCGAAAAGGGATTTATGACATTTTAAAAACATATGATCTAAGTCTTAGATTCTGAGCGATGTTTTCAATATGTATTACACTGCTCTCTTTTACAGAATGCCACCAGACAGACAGGTGGTTCTGTGGAAGGATGTAAAAAAAACAAAAGCCAGAGTAACTGTACAAATTCTCTACAAATGCTGATGGGAGTGACAAAAGGATTGTTACTGTTGTTGGAAGGGTTGCAAAACCTCGATGCTTTAAGAATTTCAATACATCACTTTACATGAATTACAGACACAATACTAAAGCATGGATGACTACCAGGGCTTCTGAGAGCCAGAATGTGCCCTTGGGCAAATGTCCTCGCCAGGCCCCTTTTCTCTATTTTAAGTTAAAAATAAGGGAAGCGGGCCCCTCGATAGACCCAGGGCAGCAAACTCCTCCTCCCCTTTTCTCTACAGTTTTGGTTTGTAGTATTGTAAGCAGAAATTTCATTCCATTAAATATTTTATCAAAATTACCTATCAAATATATGTTGGTATTACCGTATACACTCGTGTATAACATGCAGTTTGAAGACCAAATTTCATGTCATAAAGTAGGGGTGCGCATTATACACGGGTAACACTTGGACACAAAATCGAAAATTAAAGTGATCCTATCTCGCACCAGATTCTCGCTTTTTGAGTGAATTGAGGGGAAAACCACAATAATTATTGATAATCCAGGTTATACATATATTAATTATAAGTATAGAACACCTAATTACTTTATACAGTTATAATTCCATCCTCTTGAAATATTCCACATTTAACTAGCTTAGCTGATTGCTGTAATTTTTGCAAATTCGCCAGATAGACTTCCCGAAAAACGCACTGAAAACAAAAAACATGGAATAAGTAAACTGAAATAATTTTATTTAGTTAATGATTCTAGTATGTATAGGCATCTCTCGATATTCATCCTTAATTGGTTCTGCAGATGCTAGACAATTAGCGAAAAGACGAATATCGAGGGGTATTTTCCCTTAGACACAATGTTATACATGTGTAATTCATTCCTGAAAACCAAAAAAGCAGACCAAAATATTGATATTATTTTATGGAGTTATTGGTACTATAAACACAATCTATAGGAACCTACGGCTCACGAAGGGGCGATGTAAATGCAATTACAAATGCAGCCGCCACATAATTGACTGATTTAATCACAAACAGCTCAAATTCTTGTTCAACAATATTAAATTGTGTCAAAATGCTAACTAAGGAAGAACAAACAACAACACGGAGCAAGGTCGAGTAGCTGAGACCAGTGGAGTCGATGGTTGAACGAATACTAAAACAGATCATCCAAAATTACTCCTAAACTCAATGTGATTATGAAATCATCTCAGTGATATGCTTTAATTTGCTGTTAGCCTCAGTCACAAGGGGTAGACAGACATCCTACGTGATATTTTCATTTCTCGATCGTAAGGTTATAAATTTATACTGCTGAGAACGATAAATCCTTAGCATCTCATCACTTGATGAGTAATTGTCTGAGAGTCCCTCTTCATAGGCACCAGCTATTTCGATCACTGATTATGTCTCTCTAAGACAAAATGTGGAGCTTATTGAACGTAATAGTTATGGGCAAGTCCAAGCATTCTAAAATTGTTAACTGGTGATAATTTAATGCGTTAACGTATTTATTTATGGTATTCTAGTTAATACCTAACATAATATAATATTGTTCTTATACCAAAAAAATCAAGGGTGCACGTTATACAAGGGGTATAAGAAAAAGTCAGGATTTTTTGTCAAAAAGTCAGGTGAGCGTTATACACAAGGGCATGTTATACACGAGGGCGCGTTATACACGAGTATATACATATATATATATATCATATCATAATTACACATGGTATGATTCGATTAATGTCGAGGAGTTTTTTTAAAAAAAGACGAAAAAATTGCGAAAGCATGCAAAATTTGGAAAAACTTTAAAAAATCATAACTCTTGATGTTTTCAATTTATTTTGATGAAATTTTTTATGTAGTTACATAAAACATGAAATTTTTAAACAGTATCATTTAAAATATCATGTGTCACGCAAACATTGCTACATAGAAGCGAATGAACAGTAATTGCTAAATTTTACAGTGCGCGTTCGCGGTTTATATAACTTTCAATGAAAGGTATTGACATGAAATCTTATTCAAAGAAACATTTAAACATTACTAAACATTTCATTTGCTGAATGTACCTATCTAAACCAATTAGGTGAAAAGTTTGTCGCATGTCAACTTTTCCATGTCTTGACGAAATTTTTAACTAAATGAATTTATGATTTTTAAAAAGGCGTTTCATTAATAATATAAACATTTTAGTTATGCAGTCATCATTCTTAATCATTACAGAAGTCTCATAAAAAAATGGTTACATTTAGTTCATTAGAAGCGGAGATATGATGTTGCATATATCTTAAATACTTTTAGGCGCAGAATACGGAAAACTTTTAAAAGTTACATATTAGCTCACAAGTCCTTTCCTGATTGTTTTAGAAAATGTACACATGCGTAATTGAATAGAGGAGGGAGGTGTAAAAAAAAACTGCAAAAATTCCCTAATAGATACAGATGAAGAAAAAAATTTAGGAAATAAAGAATAGGGATTTGAATACAGACACCTAAAAGGAAAGAACTAATATATATATATATATATATACTTACCTATAATACAAGAAATATACATATACAACAAACGCTTATATAACATATATATACCTAGAACATAAAAGAAATATACAGAAAAATATAGACACATACAACAAATGCTTACATAACATATACATATCTAGAACATAAAAGAAATATACAGAAAAAAAAATATATATATACACAACAAATGCTTATACAACATATACAAAAAGGAAATTTTTAAATAATGAGCAAAATTAAGAGAAAATTATTTTTACAGTAAGGTACATTACAACAAATTATAATTTCAAAATTTAGAAACCACTATTTCCAGGAAGAAAAAAAGATTAATTATACAATATAATGCAAAACTAGGAATGAATGTTACATGAGTCTAACAAGACAGTTTTATGAAATTTATGCACTAAAAAACTTATAAAAGGAGACAGGAACCATTCAGAATCAGGGATGGCCAGCGACATGGGAAAGGGGTTGGCAGACGTTACTGGAACCATGTAGGAGTCCATTGTACTCTTCTAACTATGTTTCATGTCCCTTGAGAAGATGTGCGTATTTTTTTCACGGTATCCTTTATACCAGGGATCCCCAAAGTTTTTATTGAAAGGAGGGCCACATTAGGCTTTATGTACAACAGCACGGGCCATGTAAGACTTTTTCAAATGACTGATCGGGCCGTGTGAAAACTTCAAAGAGCATGTTTCGAGGGGGGGGGAGGTGGTTATTGAGAAACTTCACCGTTAAAAATTATTTCTAGGGGGGCTGGGTTGAGTTGGATTGGTATGGCTGGCGGGCCGGATTA
The DNA here is from genome assembly GCA_036926305.1 of Uropetala carovei. Classification (NCBI taxonomy): domain Eukaryota; kingdom Metazoa; phylum Arthropoda; class Insecta; order Odonata; family Petaluridae; genus Uropetala; species Uropetala carovei. The sequence continues at coordinate 4,382,266 of JAXCHB010000100.1, forward strand.
AATCACCTAGATTATAAAATACAATAACAATAGTAAAATTACAGGACATGCATTACCGAAGAGGCCAAAGCTTCCTCTATCAAAATACTTATAGCTTACTCAGATTGACGAATCTACCTTGCGTAAATAGAATGTGCTGGCGCACGGAATTTTCAGGGCAAAAACAAAAATTTCAACGTAAACTTTCATGTAGATTATAAAAACAATATTAAAATTACAAGTCAGGCACTCATGGAAAGACCAAAGCTTCCTCTTTCAAAATATATAAAGGTTATTAAGATTTACGGAAATCCCTTGTGTCAACAGACAATTAAATGTGGTGGCCTCCCTATTTTCTGCGCAAAAATGTAAATTTCACCGTAAAATTTAAGGTAGATTATAAAATATAGAAACAGTAGTAAAATTACTGGACATGCATTACTGGAAAGGTCAAAGTTTCCTCTTTCAAAATATATAATGGTTTTATAGATGTAAGAAATATTAAGTGAGTTAAACAGTAATGAATGCAAGCACTTCCTCGGACGTACTGTGTACGTCGCTCGGCGGCATACGAAGTTCTTGTTTGACGTACACTGTACGTCGCTCGGTGTTGAGGGGTTAATGGGAGTCAGAACATAACGTGATATTTTTGTAAACTCTCTCAAACATATCTAGTTTGGCAACAAAGGGCAAACTCGTTTTCCAACGGACCAGATTAATACAAAAGGCGACATTGAGTCAAAATATTTTTATACAGTGTAGTGACCATTAAAGGGAGAGTCAGAATGTAACGTGATATTCTTGTAAACTCTCTCAGATGTATCTCATTTAGCGGCAAGGCGAGAACTGTCTCAATACTACACATAGTCAAGTAAAATTACATTGATCTTTTACAAAAAATATAGGTGTGTATTATACATAGTGATAAGAAAATGTTCACATTTCACTCATGAAAACATGGGTGTGTATTATATAGGTTGCGTATTATAATCGGAAAATTACTGTATTCGACAAAAATTTCTGTTTATGAGTGTTGATTTTTCATCACTAAATGTTTTACAAAATTATATGTCATGGTTTTTAATTTGATTTTCCAAATTAACACCTAATGTATTTTAGTACAAAAAAGCAGTTTAAAAGAAAATCAGTACTTGTCATGACAGACAACCACATTTGAATCGGGATTTGCTACACTTAGCAACATGAGGTTCCTCGTGACATTTTTATGAAACTGCATATCTTGCTCTGCAACAGAGTCCAAAAGTACGATTACTAATAAATTCTCATAAAATTTCTAGGAACCATACCAATACTCCATCCTTCGAAGGGGAGTTTCCCATTGTCTTGATCTGATGTCGAAGAAGAATCATTGTGTTTGTATTCTAGGCTTTTTTCTAGATTCCTCCTGATTTTTTAATCATCGGTGGCCATGATGACTACTATTGAATTTTGTTAGTGGATAAAAAATTTCAACAAGGAGATGAAAATTAAGAAGCATAATGTGTTTATGCTTCTAGACAGCGCACCTTGTCTCAAAGCCTTGGACCTTAGTAATGTGAGAGTCGATTTCCTACCACCCAATTGCACTGGATTTCTACAGCCTCTTGATGAAAGCATTACTAAGAGCTTTAAGGCACACTATAGGAGACATCAAGTGAAAATGATAGTAGAGAGCATTAACAATAGTTGTTCAATCGAGTTATCCTTGAACGATGCTTTGCACATGAAAAAACTGTCATGGGATAAAGTTTCAGCAGGAACAATAAGCAATTGCTGTATAACAATTTGTGTCAGTGTTGAAGAAATGGTGGTGCTAAATCGAGGTTTGACTGTATTCTCCTCCTTTTTATGGCGAAGGAGTTTTTGTTTATTTACTATTGTGATAAATAGTTTATTCTAAAATCTTTCACAAAGATGAAAATGCAATGATGGCACAAGAGCTTGACTAATTCTCTGCAAGAAGTTAGTACTAGTTTTAATAAAAAATATAGCTTTCACCATTGCAGCTAAGGTTGGATTAAATGCAGAGCAAATGGAGCAGTTGCTCCATCTCCCCACTTTTGCTGTTCCCCCTTAATGCAGTGAAATAATGATTTACATGTTAAGTTGAAGTTGCCTCAGGCCCTTCTACCACATTTATTTGGCCCTGCTTTCAGCCTTTGGGCATCATAAACTTCATACTTAAGTTAAACATTTGATTTGCATATTCCCAACCTGTAGCCTTATGAAGTACTTGAACCTTTTCGTTACTCGTTAAGTCTAAACTGCATGTGACATCATTGGTATATATCAATAACTATTGCTAATCAAGTAAAGTACATATAGTATTTTTAGTAGGCTTGTAATGTTTGCAATTTTTTACTTGCAGTTTCGTTTGTCAGGGAAAGATATACCTCTACCTTTTCCAGTTCTATAGAAAGTAATAACCATCACATTTAATGATGAACATACTCATAAGTTACATGACTCAAGCATGAAATATTTGTATAATAAAGTGTCATTTAGCTCTTTTATGTGACAAGTGATGGTGAAAGTGGTTAGTATTCAGGAATACCTATCCAAAGGTTTGACTCTTGTATGCAGTAGTTTTTCAAAAAATATATCAATCGCTCTAGCTTCACATTCTCCATCTATGCATCTGACAATAAGTTATAGAGACGAAAACATAATGTTGGCTGGGTTTCAGGCTAACCATTGGAATGACTTGAATGGCTACAGTTATGCAATATGGCAAGAAAGAGAAAATTATCTTACTATCAATCTATACCACTGTGATTCTAGCAAGAAAGGAAGAAAAACTCCAGAAAATAGTTACTAGATTGGTGATAGTATGAGATGAAAATAAAATCTAGAAAATCTAAAGTTCTGAGAATAATGGGAGAAGAGGACCTGAAGAGAAAGTTACCATGAATTGTAGAAAGTTGAGGAGAATAGAACAATGTGGAGAATGTATAACCACAGACCTTTCTCTGAATAAAACAGCAGTGATAATGATGATCACAACTGATTGAGCATAATTTCATTAAGCAAATTGCAATTAAGTAAAAGTTATAAGAAATGCTATCTATTGAATCAAAAAAGTGATTTTAATCAGCCCCATCCATAGGAACAGAGGGATCTGCTTTCCAGCTGATTGGCAGCATAGCCTTGACAAAACCAGTGTATATGAGATGTTCTCAGAAAATTCCTGGACTGTGCTAGGCATGGCAACACTGATGCTCTCATGGAGTTTTGCCTCTAGGTGATTATAGCATGTGTTATACTGAGTTACCAGTCATGAGCTGCGTCCTCCTATCTTGCTTCTATCTTGAGTTACATGCCTGAGAGTAAGGTTGTGTTTAGTGCCAGCTACAGTTTTTTCTGGCTCAGGTCATTGTGTATTGTTTCCAGTACCAAGTTCAGAATGACTTAAACTTCCATTCCAAGATTATTACAGGCACAATTTGGATATGAAGCGGCAGCCTTCTCATTTAGCAGAACAGCAGTAATGAGAAATGTGAAATGTTCCTAATTTCCGTTATAATTTTCTCTACCTTAAGAAATTAAAATATTTTATCAATAGACCTTCAAGATTATTTCCTATTAAGTTCTCAATAATTTATAACTCAACTCTAAAATTATATTAATATAATGGTTAAGAACAGAAAATGTCGTCATTATGGCATAAACTAAACATAATTTCAAAAACTTGTTCTCAAAGAAATTTCTTTTGATCCAATTAATGCTCTCCCTGCAAGTGACAATCAGAGTCAGCCAAGTCCTGAAGGGGGCCCAGATATGAATATCAATACGATATCAATATTTACAGTAATAACAAATGATTTATGAAGCCCCAGTTTCATATGGTAACTTTTACAGTGTTTTTGCAATAGAAATGATTTTGGCAAACAATTTTTAATCAATGTTTTTACAAAATTTACACTCAATACTTGAATAATTGAGATCTCAAAAGTTATTATTCAAGGAGCCGGATGACTCATATCTGCTGCATTCTCCCTCTGACCAGTCCTGGTGATAATTTTCTTACAATTTAGAAAGTTATTACACACTTTTTCTCTCATGCATAAATTACTTATACCTACTAAAACAAAATAGTTCTTGTGATTTATATATTTTTCGTATCAAAGTACATACAATGATATTTTTATTCCTATACTTTTTCAGTTAATGCTGTACTATCCAAAAATTATGTTAATTACATTAAGAAAAAATAGTTTAAACATACGTGTTGCTATTGGTTGGAATGCAAGTAGCACATTTAATATTGGTTTTACTTTTTTGTAGAAAGTTCCATCAATTAATTGAAAATGCTGTATCATTATTTAAAATGCACATTCACTTTAAAAATAAATATGCAATTATTAACCTTTAAGAATATAAAATGAAATGACAAGTATGGGTAAGAAGCATTTACAAATGCATTCAAAGGGTAATGACAGTAGGTACATAGTACCAACTTTTTTTAGGATTCACAATAGCTGCAGACAATTTAATACCAGCTTTTCAAATATATAACCCAATAAAATTCTAGAAATTGATGGAAAGAATGGATTTTAATAGCCTTATACGATTGGCCATTATCAATCATTGCAGAAACTTTTTCTTGATTTCAAACTATTTCCTATAAAATGCAACAATTGCAACAACGCCTTTGTATAAATCTTTGGATGTAGAACAATTTAAATTATTTTTTTAGTACCAAAAAATCTAATTTAGCTATAAATTCTTCAAGTGCCATACATTTGATGCTTATGACCTATTAAGCATTTCAAATTGGCGGTTAATAGGATTTTTGCGGTAGTCAGTTATTATCGCTGACACATTATTTCATGCTCGTAATTGCTGCAACTGAAATGCCCTATAAGAACTCAGCAGATAGCCAAGAAAATAATTTCTTCCGGAAGAAATTTATTGCTATATGTATATTATGTCAGGAATTATTATGTCAAGCAAAGCTTAACTCTGTTGCTGGTTTAAAAAACTATTCAGAAGTACATTGAAAATGCTTCAAAATTACATTATATACATATAATTCTATCAAAAGAAGATCATCATGATCACCAATTGTAGCTCAAAAACGGACGTATCATTACATGGCTTTCTATTCCGTTTTTAAAAAGCCCGACGCTCTCAGCGCAAGGTTGAAACCGTGCTTTTGTTATCGATATTAAACCGATTATCTGACCTTACATAGAATCAGGTCGACTCTGATCAATTAAAATTTGGAATGATGGAACTATTTTAATTTATTAAATAACTAATTATTCAGAAAAAACGTTAACTAAAACATATTAATCCTATTTCGGTTTGACCATTGATTAGAGTGGTAGTTCATAGGAGCTATCGTAGTAACTTTGTTGTAGGGCACTGTGTCATTAAGGGCCCTGAATATTATATGATGAATTTGTATATAAATAATTGGGGGGAGTCTCAAGAAATATTATATTTTATTTCGCCTTAACCAACTTGGATTTTTATCATCCATTCATTAGGGAAAATTAAGTTGGTAGTGATGGACATGGCGACTCGCGAAGGTAAGGAAACGATAATAATTCTTCTATATTTGAATTTCGGAAAAGTAGGTCTCTTGATATTCTACGAACTCCGTGGTTGCATGCGTACATGATATAGTCCCACCCAAAAACTCAACTTTTAGCCTGTGTTTAGGCCTGTATTAATACTTAAATTCAGGTCCATATCGATGTTTATGGTGTTTTCTAATCGCACGTTACAACTTGGACCAAGTGTATATTTTTCGTAGACTGCTGTTTTCGTAATTTGTACTTCTGTATTTATCGTTTTTATTTAATATGAAATATTTTTACTCTTAGTCTGAAGGAAATACATGGAATGTTTACCATAATGTGAATGACTTGAATAGCCTATTTTTATAATAAAAAATTTTGTTTTGGAAACTGCCGTGGATTTATTATCGTGCTTGTAGTTCGTTTTAATGAATCATTATGAATGAATTTATCTTATACAATTGAAATTTGTTTTAGATCTGGGACTTGTGTGGATTGGAGACGATTTACTTCAAAGCGATACCAATGAAATGATGTTGAATCCGCAAGCTGGAAGTCATTTCTTTTTTGATAGCCCAGCAATGGAAGAAATGAGGCCAAGAGATCCATTGGTATGTTCTTTTTATGAAAATAAATTATTCCATGCAAAGTGATAAATTTAAAGCATTTCATTCGAGTAAATTTTTACCAACTTCTAATTTCACATTAATAATCCAATAAAAATACCATACGCTGTTATTTTATACATCTTTTCTCAGGATGTTGATAGCTATATGATGTTAGATGAGTATGATTCATATGACGAACCTCCTGTTAAATATATGACATCTGCTGCTACCCAGACAGTGCAACCATCCAAGAAGATAAAGCCTGTGAAGCATCCGGGATTAAAATTGAAGACACCTATTGCTTACCAACGTGATTCAGATTTAAGTGTCATTCCAATTCAAAAAGATGGAATGGGTGAGTCAAAATTTTCTTTTTTACACAATTTTCCATTGTTATTCTTATCCTTTGAATTACTGCAATATTGCAATGTTTTATTTAATGAAGTGTGTATAAGCTATTCTCAAACGTATTGATTCCCTACACTTTTCACAATGCATACCTGAGTGTATAAGATTCTAGTCAAATGGTGTTCTGTTTTCTTTTCGATTGCATTTTAATAATTGGATTTGCATAGTCCTTAGAGTAGAATGTAGAATATTTTGAATGAAGAGGAAATGTAAATTCATTAACCTAGATACATAGCATCACTAAAAAATTATCATTAAATTTACCAGTCTTTATTTTTATTTATAAAATTATTTATTACTCCTTTAGTTTGTCTGTTGAAGGCAGTTACCTTCATAAAAATAAAAAAATGTTGAATATCTCCTAGCTCTTTCTTAATTCATGTTGACTTTTTTTGTAATGATTACATTATACAGATGTCTGTAAATTTCATGTTTTTATTAAAGTAATTCATATCCAAGATACTTATTGTGAGATAAAAGATGCTGAACTATAAGGATGAATGAATACCAGATCTATTATTTGACATTGATTTTATAGTATTTTTTAATCATTAATTTCATTTACTTGGTACTGCATATCATTTCTTTCTTTTGATATTTTTTTGCTGTTATTTATTTGGTCCAGTGATAGTCATTGCTACCAAAGCCAATCTCCACCAAAATGTAAATATTCTTTGGTTGATTAATTTTTATATAAGAATCAGACAAATTTAACATAAAAATGACAAAATTACTTGTATACTTTGCCATTTGTATTTATTTTGGTAAATTATTAAAATACAAATGTCAATGTAGTCACTTGCTTTTATCACATGTTAAACCTAAACAATTTATATTTTCCTGCATAATCAGAAAATGAATAAATGAATGTGGTGGAAAATTCATTCCTCAAATAAAAAAATCCAGATTTAATAATATGTTGCCCTGTGATGGCTTATATTAGAAAACAGAAATTATTCTAAAAGGATTTGTAGCATTTCTCTTATATAGATTTAAAAAGTTATAATTACTCAAATATTTAATCGATGAGCTAAAGTACAGAAAAACTGTGGTGCTTAGTCATGATAATTACTATTCTTTAAGTTTGGGAAATTTAGGGTTTTTTTCTTTTTACTTTCTCCATACGTAGCAATGGGAAAGTATTGTCATCACGAAAAAAATCGACTTCGTGATTTCAACGGAAATACACGTTTTGAGGTCTCTAGAACACGTTTAGACTATTTTCGGAATGATGTCTGTGTGTGTGTGTGGATTTGTGTGATTGTGGGCAGTCCAACTAAAAGTACTTGTCATATTAACACCAAATTTCATATATAACTCTTTAGCATGAGCACAAAGAACTGATTAGTTTTTGGACAATAATGGTTAACCGGAAGTCGATGTTTATTCAAAACCCGATTCGGTTTTTGCGATATTTCTCCGATTATATGTCATTATTGTATACATTGACCATTACAAAAAATGTAGAAAATATAATTTCCTACATCTTTTATTTCAAACAATTTTCCATAGCAGTTATTGCTTAGGAATTATTTATAAATAATCGGTTTTTCGGTTTTGTCAAATATCTCCTTAAAAACATCGTTATTGGTAATCTTCGTGAGGACCAAAGTTGTAGAGAATAATATTTCTTCCAAGTTTTGTTTGAAACAAATTTTCATAGAACCATCCATTTTGGAGATATTTTGCTTTTTTTAATACCAGTATACAGTGCCACCACCATGTAGTGGTGAATTCTGTAAAAATATTCAAAATATACCTAATTTACGGCAATAAGGACGACTGTATTCATTTACGATACAAAGTAATAATTTTGCCTCATGATGCTATTCATAATAATTTAAATATCTATACCCCAAATATGGAGAAAGTGATGTGATGGCCACATCAGATTTTTAATGTTTGCTTTAAATTTAATATTATTTAGAAAAACTTCCCTCTTATGATCAAACTCTTCAAAAACTTTTCTGACTTAAAGAAAAAATATTAATAGTGAGCCCTATGGTTAATCAATGAAGATGAGTGGAGGAACCTCCTAATAAGCATACAAATATTTAAAAAAAAGGAAAAATACATTCACACTGGATTAGGGGAATTTACTCCATGCCAGTGACCAAACACACATGCAATCTCACACACTCCGGGTTTAGGGGGAATTACTCTAGCACCAAGGACTCATTTTCTTTGTTTACACACATACGAATACATACCAACCAAAAAACACAACCAGTGTGCGAGTATTTTTCCTTTTTTAAAATATATTTGCATGGTTATTAGAAGGTTCCTCCATTCATCTTCATTTTCTGACTTAGTTCTTATCCCAAAAAAATCCACCTTACATACCCTTCTAATTGTATTTCCCAAATAAGAAGGAAAAAAGAATTTTATATATATATATAAAAAAAGCTTCTTTAATTTAAACAACTTTAAGGAATTAAAATACCAAGTATTTTAAAAGATATTTACAACAATATTCATTACTTAACATCTTTTATTGCAAAATTTTAAAATTGTTTTAAAATACTCTATTACTTCTCAAGTAATTAATACTATAAAATAAACAATTTCAAAACTATTAAAAATTTAGATGGTTAACAAATGATTCAAACTTACCATACTGAACTATAGGTTGTAATTATAGGTTCTATTAGGACATTTTCGTTGCAATGTTGTCCTATATCTGAATAAAATTATTCTGTATATTTCCTTTGTTATAAATTATGTTGTTTACATTTGTTTCCGTTTGTTTCTATGAAAATGACCTCAGCCATTTCCATTAATGCAACAATAAGAAATCCATATTTTACTCTCCCTTGCCCTTATATTATCTGTAAGGTATCTATTAATGAATTTAGTCAGAGCAGTGGTTCTCAATCTTTTGCCTCTTGCGTCCCACCTTTTCAAGAAACCCTGGTCCCGCCATGATATAAAGAAAAACCTCACTTTTCTGATAAATGTATTTCTACGTTTATAAGCATATAAGTAGTACATTAATAATTTGTGCAGGCAAATTCCAAATATAAAAGCTAGCTGTTGAAAGTTTATCTATATGTCTGCCTTATTATGATTGTCATACAAATTGGAGTATCTTAAGAACTTATCAACCAAGTGCTTTTCTTGGAATCTTCCAATCCCTACAATGTTCTTTCATTAAAAACTATTCCATTAGCATTGTGAAATTAAATTGCTGCTTACTTAAATACAAGTCTTTAAAAATGCCTACAAACCACCTAATAAGAAAAAAAATGAGAGTAAAATCTATCTTTTACACTATGATATGATGGTTTTGTCGTTAAGAGTCCTCTTTTAGCTCTTTTAAAAAAAATCACATATTTTCACTTTGTCCATGCACTAAATTTTGTCTGTCCATCCATGTGCAAAATTTTGAAGCAACAAGAAGAGCTGGCAAGCTAATATTTTCAGGATAGTTTTGGCTGGTGACAGAAAAATCCTTTTGATTTTGGGGCCTGTCCATTTTCCTTTTAGCAGGATTAAAAAAAATGATGTGGCCAACACATGACTTTCACCATATTTGGGGGTACAGATATTTAAATTATTATGAATAGCATTATGAGGCAAAATTATTACTTTGTATCGTAAATGAATACAGTCGTCCTTATTGCCGTAAATTAGGTATATTTTGAATATTTTTACAGAATTCACCGCTACATGGTGGTGGTGCTGTATACTGGTATTAAAAAAAGCAAAACATCTCCGAAATGGATGGTTCTACGAAAATTTGTTTCAAATAAAACTTGGAAAAAATATTATTCGCTACAACTTTGGTCCTCACGAAGATGACCAATTATGACGTTTTTAAGGAGATATTTGACGGAAACCGAAAAAACCGATTATTTATAAATAATTCCTAAACAATAACTGCTATGAAAAATTGTTTCAAATGAAAGTTGTAGGAAATTACATTGTCTATAACATTTGTATAGAATTGTATATACAATAATGATGTTTTAACAGAGAAATATCGCAAGAACTGAATCGGGTTTCGAATAAATCTCGACTTCCGGTTAACCAGTATTGTCCAAAAACTAATCAGTTCTTTGTGCTCATGCTAAAGTGTTATATATGAAGTTTGGTAAGGATATGGCAAGTACTTTTTGAGTTAGAGCGCCCACAATCACATACACATGCACACACACACACACACACACACACACATACATCATTCCAAAAATAGTCTAAACATTTTCTAGAGACCTCAAAACATGTATTTCCATTGAAATCTTGAAGTCGATTTTTTTCGTGATCATAATACTTTCCCATTACTACGTATGGAGAAAGTAAATAAAATCTGATGTGGCCAACACATGACTTTCCCCATATTTGGGGTATAGATATTTAAATTATTATGAATAGCATTATGAGGCAAAATTATCATTTCATATGATAAAAGAATACAGTCCTTATTGCCGTAAATTACTTATATTTTGAATATGTTTACAGAATTCACTGCTACATGGTGGTGGTTCTGTATACTGGTATTAAAGAAAGCAAAATATCTCCGAAATGGGTGGTTCTACGAAAATTTGTTTCAAATAAAACTTGGAAAAAATATTATTCTCTACAACTTTGGTCCTCACGAAGATGACCAATTATGACGTTTTTAAGGAGATATTTGACAAAACCGAAAAACCGATTATTTATAAATAATTCCTAAACAATAACTGCCATGGAAAATTATTTCAAATGAAAGTTGTAGGTAATTACATTCTCTATAACCTTTGTATAGAATTGTATATACAATAATGATGTTTTAACAGAGAAATATCGCAAAAACCGAATCGGTTTCGAATAAACCTCGACTTACGGTTAACCATTATTGTCCAAAAACTAATCAGTTCTTTGTGCCCATACCAAAGTGTAATATTTGAAATTTGGTGACGATATGGCAAGTACTTTTTGAGTTAGAGCACTCACAATCACATACACACGCACACACACACATACATCATTCCAAAAATAGTCTTAACGTGTTCTAGGGACCTCAAAACGTGTATTTCCGTTGAAATCTCGAAGTCAATTTTTTTCATGTTCACAATACTTTCCCATTATTACGTATGGAGAAAGTAAAAAAGACCCCTTATGACCCATCTCCATAGATCCTTTACTATGTTAAGTTCTGTTTTGTTTACATTGATACAACTATAAAATTGTAATTACATTCAATTTACATTAAAAGAGGGATAAAAATCAGCTTAACTGTGGTGAAGTATGTTTTAAATAACTTTGATTGTTTATAGATTTTAAATTTTGTGGGAAAAGGGAGAGAAGAGGTAAAATATCTATTCTAAAATTTGCACGAAAACTCTAAAAAATCACTTTTGGAATCTGATTTTTCAGTTCTTTTTTAACGTATTTCTCTATTACTTCAAGATGAAAATTTTTTCTTGTAAACTTAGTTGTAAATTGGAGATAAACTGACTCTAAATACCCATTCTTCATATTTTTCTCCTGTTTTTATTAAACATTTATTTTAATAATGATGATTATTGGAGTAAGAGATATAAACAAGCAAAGGATTATGAATACAGTCTTACCTTGCTTTACACAATCCTGTTTTAAGCAGATTCATTATAGCTCGAAGCAGGCCCGTGCCTACCAGGCATTCGAAAAACAAACTTGGCCCAACCATAAATGTAACAGAAATTTTTTACAGACTTGTGGATTTTAGTAAAATTGGCTATGGATTTCCCATTTAAGACCAGGATATGGCATACCCATTTTATAAAAGAAACCTCAATGGCACACCATTTTTTGTAACTTGATTGATGCTTGTTTTGACATTATTGTTTCTAAAGAAAGGTGACTTTATAAATAAAACTTTTATTGTGATTTATTTAGGATTTCGTTCATACAAAAATATTTAGTTTTGCCTGAATATAATGGTGTTTTTAGTTTTCTATATCATTTGAAAATATGAAGATGAGTTATTGAAAGTATGTAACGATTTGCGTCTGGTGTTGATGAAGGAAGCTGTTTTTTCAGGTTAATGGCATATTTTTATTGATATTCCAGTTTAGTTTATGCATTTATGGAACGTATCTTCAGTAACTTAATTTGCACAAATTTAGTTTAGTGTGAAATTTTCAGGAACCTATCTGTCATGTAAAGCAAGGTATGGCTGTACATGAGTTAAATACAGAATTAATCCCTTGACAAAAACCTCCATTTAGGGTACAAAACGCATTCTTCATGTTGGATGCTTTTTTGCATAGTGTATGGACCTCTGGTGTGGTAGTTTTGATCCATAACTTTATATTAAATTTTTCCCTTCATTCTCCATAGCTCATATTTAAAATCTCACATTCAGTTTTCTTGGCATTTTGGTTTTTATGTTGGCTGTGTTTTAATAACCTATCAAATAAAATAATTTTGAGGAAGAAATAGAATTTTAGTGTAATATACTAGCTGCCCGTACAGCTCTGAAATTGGAGCTCTGTTAGAGTATTATGCTAAGAAGGCTCTCTACTGCCTAACCCGCATGCCCCCAACCTGTGTGTCCCCAACACCCGCCGCCCTGCACTGCCGCCACCATGCACTGAGGCTCAAAGCCTTCTTCCAGCTACCCATGTGCCCCCCTTGCATATACTTCCCCTCAAGCATGGCTGAGTGAAAGTGGAGGGGAAGCTTCACTTCAGGTTGTGACTGACATAGGCCTTATTGAATTAATATATACATTGATTTATAATGTTTTTCATAACATTTTAGTTTCCTTTGGAAACAAAAGGGTTCGCGATAGATATAAGAATATCATATGGAAGCAGTGAGAAATGCTATAGAGCCTTTCATTATTACAAATTGCAAAAGCTGGATTTGTAAACAAGAAAATTGGGGACGAAATCGTAAGTAGTACAACTGATTTTGAAGACTGGGTTAAGCCAAGGTTTGAAATTACCAGCCTAATGCATTTAGAAGATTTTGCTAATGTTGATGGCATAGTAGCAACTTTCGGACAATGTATGAGTTCAACAGATATTCTTCTGACGGATACAGAAGCGGCTGATTCCACAGTAACTTCACAGAGTGAGGGAGAAGAGGATGAAAAGGAGAAACTCCTTGAACCTACACATCTTACACATAAAGAGGCCTTCACATCACTTGCTGTGCTCAAATCTCTAATGAACTGTGATGTAGAGAAGAGTGTGATTAAAGCAATGGACAAATTAAATGAATTTTTATCCGTTAAATAAATGACTTTCTCAAAACAAAGTACAATTAATGAATATTTCAATTTGATATGAATAAATGAGGTGATGACTTATGTTTTCTTTTACGATCGTTTTTAATTTTAATAGTTTTTATGTTAATGGTAGTTGATATTGATGCATATGTGTACTATATCTGTTTGTTCATTAAATACACGTTTTTCACATCCAGCGTCGAGTTTTGATTTAACTTACTCAACCATCCAACGCCTGCTTGGTGATGACAATGACATTCATATCCACACCAGTGAATGAGGGCTTGCAACTTCAAGTTTTGGTGCCAAAATTAAATACCATATTTACTCGTGTATAGGTTGATTGCAACTTTTTTAATAAAAACTTTGTTTTTTTGAATATCTCATAAGTCGACCCCAGTTTTTCAGGTGTAGTAAAACAAAAATTTTTTATTCAGTAAGTATTAATCCATTTAGTTCCACGTAAAGATTCCAAAAAAGACTTTTTGTTGCATCTCTATAATTCTTTGAATATCAAATTAACTATGTGGTGTCAAGTTGCAGCGAAGTAGTGCAATGCCTCCCCCAGAAGAGATGTTTCTTTGTTTACATATTACGGAGTTTGCACGACTCTGTCTTGCTGTTGTTCGTTGTCCTGTTGCCATCATGTTGTCGAATGTTGCGTTAATGAAAATTGCTTAATTACTTTTGAACCATCAGAGACTAGCTTAGGATCACCGAATTATATAATAACTTGATTCTTTCGTATACATGGATATTTAAATATTCGATAGTTATCAATACAGTTTAAATACAACAATAGTTTCAGTTCCATCTCATTTTAACAACTAGGTCAAATAACGTCATGCGTTTTAACCTAACGCAAATATTACTCATGTATAAGTTGACCCCAGAGTTTTTCGCTAAAAATTTGATCTTAAAAACTCAACCTATACTCGATTATATACGGTATGTATAGGATAATTCGAAGTTACAAATTTTTGGTCCCTGAGTTTTGAATTAATGCGATTTTCCTGTATATTTTGTAGCCATATTCGTGGTTGGTGTACTGCTTTTAGCTTATTCTAAATTGAACAAAATTTCCATTTGCACCCACTGAAAAATGAGCCTTTAAACTGACCAAGTTGAAAATTTTTACCAAAAACAATTTATTATCACAGCTGCCAAATTTTATCATGCATTACAAGCTACTGGAAACAGTTTTTGCCTCAAGGTGCTTATCAGATATGTGGTAGTCAGCATTTATTTGTACATTTTACTTTCTCACATGTGAAGCATACAGAAAGTATTGTAATTGTAAAAAAATTCAACTTTTAGAATTTGATGAATACACATACTTTAGGGACTAAACTGTTCAACATACTCTGAAGAAATCTTGTACAGGTGACTCCCAAGTTTCAACCGTTTGAGATTCGACAAATTCGAGTATTCGACACAGCCAATCGAATTGGGAACTACTTTACACGGAGTAATTTTCGCAGAGTAATTGGTTCCGACTGTAACCAAGTTTTAGTGTAGACATAGTTATATCTGCTCTAATTTGAATTTGTACTAATTTCACTTTTTTCTGTTAATCTTTTATTTAAATTTATTTATTTTATTGATTTATTTATAAATTTATCACTTGACATGGCACCTAAAAGGAAACGTAATAGTGATAATGTAAGTGAATCAAATAAAAGAGTGCAAGACTCATAGTTATGAATTGAAATTAGAAATTTTAAAGCGTGTTGAGAAAGGTGAAAGCCATACTGAAATCGCACGATTGTGGGGAATGTGTCGTTCAACTATTAGCACTTATGTGAAACAGAAGGAGAAAATTGTAGAAGATGTGATAAATTCACGTAATTTGATAACAACAATAAACAGTCCTAGGTGCGGTGTTGTGATTCCTAAAATGGAAAACTTTGTGTAGATGATCAGTGTCAGAAACACATTCCTATTAGTGAGACCATGATTAGTGCAAAAGCTAAGGATCTCTATGATGATTTGTGTGAGAGGGATGAAATTTCTGTTGATGTGCCTCCATTTAGTGCAAGTCATGGCTGGTTTGACAGATTTAAGAGAAGGGCAGGTTTGCATAACCTTAAATTAACTGGCGAGGCTGCAAGTGCAAATACTGATGCTGCCTCAAGTTATCCTGATGAATTCCCCAGTCAATAGCCCATCCAGTTCCCCACCCAATAGCTCCTCTTCCAACTAAAATCTTCCAACTTCTCAATTAATAAACCAAGTCCAGTAAGCACAGTTGAAAAAGATTTAAGATATGAAAATATTTTTAATTTTATTGTTTTTTTATTCTTAAGTTATTTTGTGCTTTTTTAATAACTTTTATATTAATATCGCTGCGATAAATAGTTGTATGTATAGATAAATGTTTGCAGGTATGTTATCCAGCTCGCGTGAGTCGTTTGTAATAAACGACTCGCACGATCCGGACCAGGCCGTCTGCAGAACATATTGCATACATCTATCTTTGAAGTTCGAAACAAAAATTTATTTTTTCCTTTTTAGTGCAAAAAATAAGTTATACATTTAAAATATTATTATATAATTTATTCATAATTTAAATTGTTGTGTTAACATATTAGTAATGTTATTTTATCTTTATAGAACGTGAGGGGAGACTTTTTCCCGAGATATGGGAACGTATCCCCCAATTATAACATGCAAGTATATGGAAAAATGGCATTTGACAATTCGAGATTTGACCACGTTTTCAGGAACGAATCCCCGTCGAAACTCAGGTGTCGCCTGTACTTATATAGTATATCAACTGGCATATAAGCAGTGCTCGAAATGAGCCAGAATGCACCGGAATGCCGCTCCTGCTCATCACACGTGCCGATGATACCGTTCCGTTTCGTCAGACATTTAGAAATACCATCCCTTATAACAAGCGTTCTGTTTCGTAACATTTTCCATTTCGACCACTGGATATAAGCCTTGTTGAAATGAAGCATATCGTGCAACAATGGAAGATAATTTATTCTTGTCAGTTGTTGATTTACCCAATTTTGTTTCAAATTCATTATAGAGTTTAATGCCATAGACCATTGGTGCCCAACCTTCTCTACCTATCGGGCCACATCGGTGGTTGTAAATCCTTCAGCGGGCCGCTTTGGAAGTTGCCAATTCTTTTCCGGGCCGGATTATATTTTAACTGAGAAGTTGCCTATACATTTTGAGGTTCAAATATTAAAAGTTGTATTATAAAAATTTTCATAAAATGCATGAATTTGTGTGTTGAATTTTATGGATTGGTTTTTCATGGCTTTGCGGTGCATAGGTTGGACACCACACTCCTAGGCCAGTGGTGCCCAACCTATGGCCCTTAGGTCGGATGTGGCCTCTAAAGGGTTTTTGTGCAGCCTGCAAATGAAAAAGCAATAAGAAGAATTTAACATACAAATTCTTATATTTTAATTAATTTGATAATAAAACATTTAATGTTGAAATGTTAACACTGGTTTGAAGCAGTGATATGCATACCCCTAGGGGTACGCCAAGAGTTTTGAAGGGGTATGGGAAAGTGTTTAAGGTTGTAATTTATCTTCATATTTCGTCTTTCATCTATGACTTTGAAATCAAAAGTTGCGATGTTACAACTAAGAATAATGGTATAAAACAGAAAAATACACAAAAACTGTGAATTTTAACATTTAAGTTCTCTATCTTAAGGCAAGTGTTATTCATTTCATTATTACATAAAATGTACTAATGTGATCATTAAACTATGCTAATAGGGGTTTGTCATAAAAAAAGAGGTTGAAAAACCCCGTGTTAACCTTTAAATCCTTACTTAGACCTGATTTTCCTTATGCAGCACCTTAGAATTCCAATTTAAACTTGAATCTGGTCCATCAAAGATTTGTCATCTTTCATTGTGGCCCACCAAAGGATTCTCAATCACCGTCATGTTGAAAAGTTTGGGCACCACTATGGTAGGCATTGCTACATAAGTCTTATGTCTACAAAAATAAATACGTATATATAAAGTGACCAGACGTACTGATTTTAGAGATTGTGTACTGATTTCAAATATGTACTGAATTTTGTACTGAATTATAAAGTTGTACTGATTGTAAAAGAAGAAAAAATCTATAATTATTTAGTTCATTTACTGTGGGATTGATGGTTGAGGTGGCTCGGGTGCAATGTTGCCAGGATGTGTAGAGAGGACTTGCAGCAACGCTGTGTAGTTCCCCCTAGCAGACATTATCTCCCTTCCACCTATGATTGGCTATGAGGGAGGGGAGTTTTTCAGTCTTTCCTTCCAAACCCCCACCCCTTCTCTACAACTATAAGTCTCAATTCCAAAGTAATGTCGTCCAGACAATAATAGTTATGGTTGTTTATGTCATGTGAGTAGTATAATATTATAATGCTGTTTAGTAAAGTAACATTATTCTCAGAATAGATTATTAATATTATTATTTAATTATATTTAAAGATCCTGCCATAAATAGAAGAAAAAACAAATTTTCTGATCAACTTCAGCAAGAGTATCCAATATATATAACAATAATGTTATATACCTATGTATACTGTATAAAATTTCAATATATATGAAGTATTATATTGAAATGTAGTTTTCTTTCATGAATATAAGAAATATTGAAAAATGTACTGATTTTACACCCAGAAAATCTGGTAGTTTTCTTTCATGAATATAAAAAATGTACTGATTTGGCATCTAGAAAATCTGGTCACTTTACGTGTATACTGTCAAGTGACATTGTAATGCAACGAGTTTTGTGCTCTGCCGCTCCATACTCCAACACCAGCAGCATTACTGCCCGGAGATAAACTGCGAGAAAATGTTTTCTGCCAATAATTACAGTAGATCAGCAATTATTTGTTGACTGATTAACCGGCTTACAATATTATCTGGCGGTCCTGGCCGATCCGGCAGAAGTTGTGAGAAACGCATCAAAGGCAGGTATCAGCTCTGGCGATAGCGCACAGCACGTTGCCAAAACGTTTCGGCACGATCGCGAGTAGTACAGTAAGATCTGGGTTATAGTATGTACATACGTAATACACGTTTAGCCGTATTTTTTGTAATCCCCAGCGAAATGCCATGCAAAATCATACTGACTAGTAGTACGTAATTCTTGTTTATATGTAGGACTTCTTCCGTCCCGTGGGAGTTTTTCTTTCATACGTAAACAATTAGTGAATGGTTTTAATGGCCTTTTCTTGCACATTTCTTCGGACAGAAATTCATTCGCTAATTCCTTCCATGCATTTTCTTTCTTCGAAACGTTTGTGTACCCATTATTCTTGAGGATTCCCCAGCAATCAGTGTTAATTCGTGTAATTCAATTTTTTGTAACCTTTATTTGGTAATCGAAAATTATTTTATTGTAATCTGGCAAAGCAATGGCTTGGTTACAATGGCGAATAGCCTTCTCCGCTTACCACTTCTTCGGCGATCGGCGGAAATGTATCACTTGCCACAACTACATTGTGTTACTTTCTGCCGTTTTTGTGAATCTGGCGACCCCTTCCCCTCAAGGCCCCTGATAATCGGTCTACTATACATATGTATTAATGTCACCATTGACATTATATTGACTAGAATGATACAGATGACAGAAAGTTAGTGCAATGTGTGGTGTACTGATTTTTTTCGCAACGAAAACCATACAAGGATTCTTTGTTAATTCACACCGAAGAAGAATACAGTTAGCCTTTGTTTGCAGTTTTTCGTATTCATATTTACAATTTTTATGGTTAATAAAATTTCCGTTGTCATTATTTCAGAAGAGTCAAAAAATTTATTATTCACACCCGGAAACTTTGGAGGAAACCCTGATTTTCGCTTTTTACAGGTTTTCTGGCATTCAGTTAAAAATAGGTATGTACTGTAAATTAAAGCAAGACAAGCTGTAAAACCGTCATTATTTACACGAAATTCGAATAAATGCGATTAATAGGATGAGAATAAGAACTTCCATTCTTTTACGCTAATAATAGTACAAATTCTGTTTCGATGTATTAATTCTAAGGTATTTTACTGAATGGAAGAAAAATACCTAGCCTGGCGGATTTCAAAATTCCCATATAGTAAATCAAATGTGAAAGAAAGTTCCTGGATTCCAATTCGGGCCATCAAGCTTCGCAAAATAAATATCCTCTGATTTTTTTCGGATAATTCATTCATTTAGAGAACAATGTATTATTTATAAATCTCTGTTTAGCTATCACAAGCCTCTAATTCTTTTATACTTGAGGGCGAGTTTCCATTTTTTTCGTAATTATTAATTAAATGCATTGAGCCGGAGAAATTTACGTAAACCCCTGAACCCGGAGAAAATTACTTCACCCGGAATCTCCGGTTCAAAATGATACAGTTGGCAACCCTAGTACCAACGTAACTTTTTCTACGACGTTGCGGCGGAAACTTGGTGGTTCACCGGGCGGGAAAATCAGCCTGTGCACCTTATGTTCCATTGCGAAGTATTTTACGTTATAACTCAGAAGCGAATTCCGTGATCGCTTATGGAAGCGTGTCCGTGTTGCAAAGTGGTCATCTCGTGTTTCTTTATCGTAACTGTGGCTGTTTTGTGACGAATGCGTTTTGTCATGCAGTTTAATTAATAGTTGTTTTTCTCACATTAACGAAATACTACGTAGTATCGGGTTCTTTGGCATCTCGTGTTATCCTTCCATGTGCTCATCACAATACCCGTTGGAACCACTGATATCTTGAAAGTAATTATGTATAAGTTGTGCAAACTGTGAAGAGCAAAAACCACTGTCTCTCTAACTAGCAACGACACTCGTCAGAATTGCACTTTACTTACTCGAACCTTCGGTCGGTTTGTTCATGTAATTTTTTCGCGTCCTTTATTCGGAAAACAGCATGCCTCATCGACTAAAAAATACGGCGATTTTATCGTTCTCAGATAAATATAAACACTTGATATAAACTTAGCAAGTTCTGACAATTTAATTTGATCGCAGGTGTAGCGTTTGAAAATCCTTACAATTCAAAATTATTTTCGTCGTTGTTACCGGTACCAAATTAGTTGTTTTAAGTGATTTTCAGTTTAAAAATATTGTAGTACAATGAATGCATGTTAAAGGTGGATGTTATTGATTATGTGGAATCGTCTTACAAATTATAATTGCATGTGCCTTTACAGATTTTAAAAAAATGGTGTCCTTCTTTCCATGTTCCCTAAGCTGTGTGTGAAAAATGTGGTGCCATGGGTGTGAGACATGCCTTCTATACTAAGGAAAGAAGATTCTGCAGCTTGGCTTGTGCAAGAGGTGATGGTGATAATGTAAAGAATGAGCTACCCGTCCAAAAAACAGCAGTTGTTCCACAGGTGTGTTAAATATGATCAATAAAAGTAAATATCAATTTTACCAGAAGATTCAACTTACAATTAGAAAATTGTAAAGATACAGATCTTCCACTCCAAATTTCCTTTTCTCAAAATATTTTGGAAAAGGTTTATCTAATGATAAACTTGCATCTGTTGTACAGTAGGACCTCGTTAACCGGCATTAATTGGCCCCTGGAAACCCTGACGATAGTCGAAACCTATTTTCCCCATAGAAACAATGTCACGGGTCAGCAATTCTTTCAAAAAGACCTTACCTGCATCATATAAAACTGAATTTTTAGACCTTTGTTTACTGGAAATTTTAGACTGCATCATTTTCATTCATTCACTTCTAGTTTTATTTGCAGAGATGTCACATTTCTGGTCCTTTTAGCAGCATTGTCACTAGCATTGCATTTTGGGGCCATTTTGATTACTTAGGGTTTAACAAGCTAAAAATATTTAAGAAATATGTGAGGGGGGTTATGTTAACTGTTGACAAATGACAGCTGTACTGAGGCAATCCATGGAGGAATGTTTTACTGTTTGATTCTTAGATTTGAAGGCAACATTCTATATAGGTAGTATGTTATTGTTTAACCCTCTTTCAGTTTACATGAATTTTTTTTCACTTTAGCATCAACTAAATGTTCTCTGAGAACAGCCGCAATGCACTGTTTCGATAGGTGAGGCAAATTAATGCCTATGTTACAAAATTAAATGTGCGTTACATAATATGTTGCCTCAGGTGACAGAATGTCTGGACATGGTACTGGCAGACAGCATTTTTGTAGAATAGAATGTATACATTCAGTACCATAACAAAAATCGAGTAAGAAGAGAAAATCTTTCTTCGGTCATTGCATTTGGTATAAATGGCGTTTCAAGATGTTTCTGAGTGAAGTACATCTTTATATTCGGCTAAGTAATAATTCCCATAAAGAGAAACATTCCTAAAAGAACTCTAATTTCATCAGGAGAAGTAGGATACCACTTCGAAAACCAAGACATTCGAAATAAATTTATTTTGGTTTTCTCTTTCTCCAAAAAAAGACTGCATACCGATTGGTCTCGTCGACGATAAGTTTTATTAGACCATCATCAAAAAATTTTTAAAAAGCTCTAGCGGACTATCACTTGAAATATTAATATTCACCTTGTTTTCACATTCACTCAAAAGAAGAAACTATATTTGCACTGTCGATATCATTCCACTTAAAAATACGGGGAATCTGCTGCTCTCGTTCTTCAAATTTGACGCCAACACCTTCCTCATCCTCAAATTCAGTTTCAGAAGTTAACAAATACCCTTTAGAACTATTACTTACAAAAGAAACAAAACTTTCGTCGACACTTTCTTCTTATTCCATAATATTTAGCAGATCTACTTCAGAATATGTCTTACTCCTTACTTGTGGATGCCATGTTACTTAACTAGATAAGGGGGAAAAGCCCAGGCAAAAAAAAATCTTTGGGTAAGGGGAAGTGCGCAATATTTGTATAGGAAGGTTCAGTCATCCAAGGAGATTAAGGTCACGTTTACTTTATGTCTAAAACTCGAAAAGCAATGGGTATAGGGGCTCTTAAAGTTGACCCTGCACAGAACGACATATGTTGTCGTGCGTGCTTGAGGGGTTAAACTCCTTCACTTCTTTGGGAGAATAATCATTATTGATAGAATCATAAATATTTTGAGCCTTTTCCTTTATGGTTGTGAGATCTGCCCATGATTTTCTTTTTGTTTGATTATGTATCCAAGTTAAAAGCATTTTTTCCATTGTTTCCATTATCTCTGGTCTTGTTTTTCTTGTTCTAGTAGCACTTGTACAACTAAATTTTATTTTTTCTGCAGTATTACCGGTATTCCTTAGTGTGGATTCTTGGATTCCTGAGGCATGAACAATGTCACAGGTTTTCTCATTTACTTCATAACTACAAATCACCTTGAACTTTTGTTTAACACTTTCAGCACGACATGACTGGAATTCCAGTCATGCTGTGTTGAAAGTGTTGATTTATTGATTTTCTTACTCTCTTAGTTGTTGATTCTTTCTTACCACTACAGGATGCTTCTTACCTTTTCAACTCATTGTTATGAAATTATTTTAAGGCTAATAATGACATTAAACAAAAATGCACAAGAATATTAGTGAGCTAACAATAAGATACTCGAACAGTAGCAAGGAAATACTGAAGGTTTCTTTATCCCCTCAAAGAGTGCCAGTAGTAGATGTGAAGAAGATGTTGTCCGACTGACATTGAGCCAAATATTCCCTTCTCCCTTTGCCTTCCTCCTCTGCCTCCTCCTGCACAATACTCTAATCCCTATTCCTCCCCACCTCTCTCGATCGACCAGAAAGCAATTCGCATTAAAGCAAGCGCTATTAATTGAAATCTGCCTAAATTTGTTGAGCGCACCGCGAAGGGTTTTTATGCTGCCTGCAAAGCCATGATGGAAAAACAATCCGAAAAATTTAACACACAAATTCATGAATTATTTTGAAATTTTATATAATAAAACTAATAACATTGATATTTTTATCATAAAAATCCCATTTAGACTTGATTTTCACTAAAATGGCACCTTCGAACATCCGATTTAAATTAATCTGGCCTGCTGAATAATTGGCAACTTCCAATGTGGCCCACCAAAGGATTCGCAACCACTGATGTGGCCCGCCACGTAGAAAAACTTCAAAGATGACAGCAATAGTCCAAAACCACGAAACTGCGAAGCACGCGAATTTCGAAGCCACGAATTTGGGGGTTTTACTGTATATAGAAATAGAAATAAATTTTGACAAGAATATTTTCAATATCATTTGGTAACAGATCAACAGCAGGTTAGATTGCATTGGGAACTATATGTATGCCGACTCTAACTATATTTTGGTTTAAATGTTCATTAAGTTAGCAAAAACGTTAGTATGAAGTTTCTTTCCTATATTTACCGCCAAAATTTGAATTGGTATTGTCTGCACAATACGCAGTTAATTTTCCTTTTAGATTGTTCTTTTCAAAAATTGTAATTATTGAATCAGAAATTAATTGCGAATTTTCGCCAGGTAATGAAACAAAATCAAGAATTCTTATTTTGATGCCAACATTTGGGTAAAAAAATCGAATAAGTGTTGAGAAAACTTTTAAATCTTTATGATTAGATGCATCAGAATACATGGAGATGAATTTGGCATTCTTTAGTTCTTTTTCCAACTGCAAATACGAAAATGGAGATAAGACAATACAAATGATTGCCTCGGGTTTTGTTCTGGCACATGAAAACTTTTTTTGAATAATTGTTGAATGATTTTTGATGTACAGTCCATTGACTGAAAACTTTATGGTTACCTAATTACATGGAACGAAAATAGTCCTGCTGTTGCTAATTGTCTTTTCTTTTCTCCAAAATTAGGTTTTCGGAAGAAATCGAAGTTAGAGCAGAAAGCAGCATTACATAAGGCTCTTATGTTTTTCTCTCTTGATAAATGTTTAGTGATGTCATATCTACCACCATGCGAAACAGAAAACTCACCGTTACATTTTTAGCAACGTACAGTATCTTCAATTTTAGTTCTTTTCAGAAAAGGAAAATCTTTTGCCTAAAGTTCATTGAACTTTCAAGTCCACATCCTATTAGATTTTTTCCCATTTCTACGGGTAAAAGGGATATAACTTTTTAAAAGGAGATTTAGAATTTTTTAATTATTAACACGCCTTATATTTTCACGAAATAGTAACTCACCGACAAGTTACGTGAAAGCACTCGTCAACCTCCAAACTATTTTGTTAAAATCCATGCTTACGCTAGATGCTTCTGTAATACATAAAATCGTATATTTAAGATCAGTATAACAAACGACATATTGGGAAATACGCATTATGCGAAAATACCTAACATTTTTTGCCTTACCTTTATATAAATCTTTTCGCGATGGGTTGCAAATTGCGGCGAAGTGCTTACAAAATAGTAACACACCGACAAGTTACGTGAGAGCGCTTGCCATCCTCTGATCAACCGATTTTGTTAAAAAAAACGAGCTTACCCCCAGATGCTTCCTGTAATGTATAAAATCGTATATTTGAGATAACTATAGCAAATAACATGTCAAGCGAATACGCATTATGTGAAAATACCTGACATTTTCGTACTTACCTTCATGTACTGCTCGTTGTGACGGGATGCGAATTGTGGCGAAGTGATTGCAATTGTCACGTCTTCTTCTCTGATTGACTGGCGTATCATATCATCGACAAAATGAGCTAGGTGAGTTACAAAATTAAAGGCGCGTTACAATGTACATATGTTGCCTTACAGGCAACATGTAGCACCGGCGGGCAGCAATCCCCTTGGTGCCAAACGACGGTGGAGCGAAACAGTGATTATCAATGGCGACGGTTATTGAGGATCTAATGTACATATTTTCGTGATTGCTAGAAAGCGGGACATTTTGTGGATCGTAATGGGCAGCGGGACAAATCATCAAAAGTCAGGACTGACCCATCTAAAGTCTGGTCACCTTACCTATGTATATAAAAAAATTATATAAAATTAATTTTATATCGTTTTCATTTTAAATTAAATGCAATGCATCTCATCGCTAAATGTGGCTAACATTAATTAATTTTGACGTTTTTCAATATTAATTTCAACCCGTAAGTTAGTGCTATTCAGGAGCATGAATATTGAGTGTCAAACCCAGACTTAGAGTGAAATCCGCAGAGGTGGCAACCCTAGTCACGTAGGAAGCCCAAACTTCTAACTCCAGTCATCTACGGATGGGAACTTCTGTATGTAGACGGTGAGTTTTCGCGTAGCGTCTCGTGAGCAAATATTGGAAGGATAGGAACAAACAAGTTCAAACACTTGAGATGGGGATTTCCTTCTTCCTTTCGAACGATGAAACCTTTCAATTGCGTCAAAATTTCACCACTCCGTATACCGTGAAGTGTATGAGAGAAAAGGACCAAACTTGCACCTACATACATACTCTCCAGCTGGCAAACCCGCAGTAATCATTGAACTGTAGCTATCAGTATTCTTTTTTCCTACTTTCACGATTTTTTCTTGTGGATGACGGTCAAGGTAGAAGTGCTGCTGATGATGTTGAGAAGAAAGTTGCGTCTAAAACTTTCGCGGTTATTATTATTATGCGTCATATAATGTTTTCGGGTGAATGAAGACTCCGGAAAGGACTTGAAACGTTGACGAGAGCCTAGTTATAAGCGCGGGATTACCCTAAATACAATACAATATTATTAATCTATTAATTAATTAATTAAAGATGAAATGCAGAAAGATTGCTTGATTTTGTTGTTTTTTTACCCAGTATTTTCTTGAAAAACTTTCAAAACATTAGGGGTCGCGTTATATTTGAGACCGGTTTATTCAGGCCAATACGGTAACACCTGCAGCATTCATCTCGAAAGTACCTTATAGATTTTTCCAGTTCCCTTCCATGTCATTTTTTTTAGTGTCAGCAGAAAATTGGACCATGAAGATACCTTTAATTAAAATAATTGTGGCAGTTTATCGGGTTTTTTAATGAAGTATTTGGTCTGTTTCAGTTGTTTAGAAAATCTTACATTGCAAATTTGAACATCATACAAGCAAAATTTCTTATAATGAAATGTATTTTAGATGCAGTGTTTACTATTGATTATTCGAATAACTAAGAAATTGTAATGCTAAAGATGAAGTTTTAAATTTTAAAGTAAACTAGATTTTTTCTAATCATTAAAGGATTAAAAATAATAACCCAACTATGTTGTTACTCTTAGAATTAATGTTTAACTCGGTGAATATTCTATGTTTGAAATGTTATATTAATCGATTAAGGTATGCAACTTGATGCAGTTCCACTAAGGTACAATTTCATTTCACTCCGAAAATTAACTTTTTAGCATCTATGCAGCTATGGTAATAATCCCATATAAAAAACTATGCCATTGAATATTTGATTGTTTTCAACATTGTAACACATTAGTGCAGCAAAAAATCCATGCTCAGTGTATAAATTAATAATTGTTGATAATTTCACTGTTTATAGAATCTTATAGTTTTAAACATAGTTGAGGAAAGTTAAAAAGATTTGTTTAAATGGCGCATTGGTGTACAGAGCATGTTTGAATGTGTTAGAAATTTATCTGTGTCTGTTTTGGGAAATGATGGTTCCCATTTTGAATAACAAATGTGCCATCCATTTTTTAAAACAGGTAGAACCAAATGGTCCACAATCACCAGCTAGTCCTGTAGAGATAAAAGAAGAAGCTACAGAGCCACCTCCTCCAGCAGCAGAAATGCCAGCAGTGGTGACCAGAGCTCGAAGAAAAACCTCGGTATCACCTTATCGAGAGTTAGACGAAGAGCAGGATTTATCACCTCCGCTTGGAAAGAGGGGAAGGTCGTCAGATTTGGCAAACACGTACGATTGGAAAAACCAGTTATCTGAAAGTGGTTTTATCGCAGCTCCTGTTTCTTGTTTCAAGCATGTGAGTTGATCCTCAATTTTTATCTCTATAATCTATGATTAATTTAGCTAAAATAATAGGAAAGCAATCAATAATTTGTCGCTCATATCTGCTTATTTTTATGTCTGAAATAAAATAGCTCTGTTTGTTCATTCTTCTGTCCAGATATACTGTATTTATTCGCATATAAGCACTTTTTTTCTAAATTTTAATTAGAAAGATTAGGGTGCAGCTTATGCACGAATACAAAAGAAAAACATTCTTAAAGTGAGGTATTCTCACATTACGATTGCAATTTCCCATTTACATCATTTTTTATTAGATGTCGTAAGACTATATATATATATATATATATATACATTGTTCTCTTATCTAATCTATCTTTATTACCTGACTAGTCGAACAAGTTGTTAGCAACCTTTTAGCTATTGTTTTTGAGGAGTAAAACAGACGCAAAACTATGTGCGTTGCTTCTGCCTGTAAAAGTTTAAATATTTCACTAGTGTAATTTTTTAGCATTATTTTGTTTATTTTTACATCTTTTTGCCTATAATGGTGCTTATATAAATATATTATGATAAAAAAATTTTAAGAATGTTTTTCCTTTATATTCGCACATAAGCCGCACCCTAATTTTTACTTTCTCCATACGAAGTAATGTGAAAGTACTGTCTGTGATCACGAAAAAAATCGACTTCGAGATTTCAACGGAAATACACGTTTTCAGGTCCCTAGAACACGTTTAGACTATTTTCGGAATGATGTCTGTGTGTGCGTGCGTGTGTGTGTATGTGATTGTGGGCGCTCTAATTCAGAAAGTACTTACCATATCGTTACCAAATTTCATATATAACACTTTAGCATGAGCACAAAGAACTGATTAGTTTTTGGACAATAACGGTTAACTGGAAGTCGAGATTTATTTGAAACTCTATTCGGTTTTTGCGATATTTCTTCATTAAAACATTATTATGATATATACAATTCTATGCAAATGTTATAGATAATGTAATTTCCTACAACTTTCATTTTAAATAATATTCTATAGCAGTTATTGCTTAGGAGTTATTTATAAATAGCCGTTTTTCGGTTTCCGTCAATTATCTCCTTGAAAACGTCGTTATTGGTAATCTTAGTGAGGACCAAAGTTGTAGAGAATAATATTTCTACCAAGTTTTGTTTGAAACAAAGTTTTGTAGAACCATCCATTTCGGAGATATTTTGCTTTTTCTTAGTACCAGTATACAGCGCCAACACCACGTAGCGGTGAATTCTGTAAACATATTCAAAATGTACGTAATTTACGGCAATAAGGAAGACTATTCTTTTACGATACGAAATGATAATTTTGCCTCATTATGCTATTCATAATAATTTAAATATTTATACCCCAAATATGGAGAAAGTTGTGTGTTGTCCACATAAGATTTTTTGAATAAAAATTTAGTAAAAAAAGTGCGACTTATATGCTAGTAAATACAGTACATACCAGCAGACAGTATGTGTGTACATATGGACATACGGTATCAATTTATGACATACGTATTGGTGGATGTATGTTAAGCAGGCACTGCCTGTATTTTTTTTGTCATTATCTCTGTCTTTTTGTTTTAAAGGCACCCAGTTCTGATTGTTGGGACAGTATTATTGTTGGAATGAAGGTGGAAGTGGAGAATACAGATGGAGATGAATTCTCTGAATCTTTTCCAGACTCTTTTTGGGTCGCTACCGTACTGAAGATTTCTGGTGAGCATAACTTTTCTAATGCAGTCTGTTACAACTTTTAATTATTTTTATATAGTTTTATAAAGTACACTTTCTAAAGTAAAGTTTGTTCGCTATACAAATCCACACCTTTATATACATATCATCACAAAACTTTGCATAGGTATATAATTTTACCCTGCGGGTAACATTGGAGGGAGAGGGTGATTAATTTAATAATTCTTTTTCCTCAAGTTTACATGTAATTTTCAATTTTTCAGAGTGCAAGGTTTTTCCCTTAATCAAAATACCATAATATGGACCATTTTCTTCATTTTTGCTTTATTTGATGGTTAAAACTGTGTACTATCGTATTCTTGCGATGTTTACATGTTACAAGGTCGAAGTTTTAGATTCACTGAATCCACTGAAATTCATCAGGCAATTCCGTTAGTACATCTATAAAAGCAACGATTTCAAGTTACAAATGCTTTTTCCTTACTTGGGAGTTAGCTCAGTTTTTTTATTTATGTTATCAATGTCATTTTGATGTTCTTAGTGATGGTGTTCTGAATAAATTACCATAATATCATAATTGATGGATGTCTGGTTTTGGTGGTTTAACTGCACAGGTGTTAAGTAATAATCTGTTACTTTTTAAGTCAAATATTATCTCTTTCCTTTCAATAAATGAAGGCATTATCAGTAGATATTATTCCATATTTTTAATTGCAATAAGTGGACATTTTATGTTATGTGATTGACTACCTGTGTAGGTTATGAGGTGCTCCTCCGATATGAAGGCTTTGGTCAGAACGACAGCAAAGACTTCTGGGTCAGCCTCTGCTCCTCAACTGTTCATCCTGTCGGATGGTGTGCGGAAAGAGGAAAGCCTTTAATCCCTCCAAAGAGTATGTGATTTCCTATCATAATTAATCAGTATTATGCTAAATAAGTCATATGATTATTTAAACATGACATTTCTTTTAAGGGAAATCTGTCATTTTATTGCTAGATTGAGGCAAATCTTGTGTTGAATTTTTCTCTACCTACAATGCAAGTAGTCGGTTTGGAAATTAAAAATAGGCTATATTTAGAACTCAACAGTGATGTGCTTAATGTAATGTAATCTGTTACAACTTTTTGAAATTATATCTGTAAATCAATTTATAAAATCTAGCTTCATATCACTTATACATTCCAGATGTGTAGAGTAGGCTTTCACTGCGACATTCTGGTTGTACACTTTCTGTAAGGATGTTGCACTGTATTGTAAATTTTTGCTGTTCACGATGGTTTTGCTTGCATGACAGCTGGCATCTTCAAGTTGAACTGAAGATGCAAGTTGTAATGCAGGTAGAATGTCAACAACAGAAAGAATTGAAAATTGTGCACAATATCCTAATGGAAAGTGTGCACAGCCAGATGTGATTTGGTAAATTACTTAGGGAATGAAATAAGTTTGAATATCTGCAGAAAACAATTGACCTTACCTGTAATTACATTTAAACCTATTTATTTTTTCATAAATGCTAAATGATTTTCTTCTTTGAACTTACAGCCATTCATGATAAGTACAAAGACTGGAAGGAATTTTTGGTTAAGAGACTGACTGGAGCTAGAACTTTGCCTTCTAATATATATAGTAAATGGCACGAGAGCCTGAAGTCGAGATTTAGGTATGTATTGGATCAATCATTTGTTGTAGTTTATTTTTATTTAGAAAAAACTTCTCAAATATTTTTGCTTTGTTCTTTCAGGTGCGGTATAAATTTAGAGGTTGTGGACAAGAATAGAATATCTCAAGTAAAAGTTGCTACGGTTCGAAAAATAATTGGCAAGAGGTTACATGTAAAATATTTTGACTCTGCGGCAGATGATAATGGTGAGACTGAATCTCATGTTTGCATTATTATCGTCAAGCAAATGGATATCCAAATTTTTGTTGCAAATTTTAAAAGTTGAATTCTAGAATTGCTCACATTTTGTTGCCTTATTTTCTACATTGTTTGAACTGTGGATGAAATTTTAGCTTTAGTCAGCTACATTGATAAGAATAATGTAATTGTTTGATGATTATTATCATATTTTTATTTTTTTGTGATATTTATTTTGCAAACTTTTGTACATTCCTCTGCCAACTTGTTTGGCAGTAAAAACTCCTGTACATTCCTTTGCCAACTTGTTTGGCAGTAAAAACTCTAGGAAGCCTTGCCAAACCTTTTCATTTTTTATTTGGCATCCAAAAGGTTAATCCAACTATGTCTCCATCACATAGATAAAGCTTGCTTACAATTACGTATTTAATCGACTGTAAGCTGACCCTCACTTTTCGCAAGGGCACGCAAGGAAAAATCCATGTTAGGTGTACGGCATATGTTGCAGAAAAATACTGAAAAGTATGAATGCCCCAGTTTTTTCAATTTGTAATTAAATAAAGAATGACAACACAAATTACGTTATATTCAAGCATTCAATACAATTTTTACTAAAATGTAATTTGTCCTGGTTATGTCCCAGATTTTTAATCTCGCAAAAAATATCCCAGTTCCTCTCTTTGTCATTCACTTTACTTTTTTGTTCATTGATTTTTGAGACCTGATTCTAAGCCAGGTGGCAATTTTTAAGGCTGTAAAAAGGTAAAAAAAGGTTGGATTACAATCGATTAAATACAGTAATCCTGTGTCATTATTTGGGTAATTTTATTTTAATTTGGTTATTCTCTTAGGATTTTGGTGTCATGAGGATTCTCCCCTCATACATCCTGTGGGCTGGGCACAGGTTGTTGGCCATAGGATATCAGCCCCTCCGGAATATCTTGAACGCTGTGAGAAACACCAGTACGATCCAGATGATGCAAAGGTTGACCTTTTTCCTACGCACCCACCTATCCCATATCCTGTGCCAACTGGGTCAGGATTCGTTGAGGGAATGAAACTGGAAGCTATTGACCCTTTAAATTTGTCTGCAATATGTGCTGCAACAGTTATGAAGGTTAGTTTTGATTGAAATCACTATTAATAAACTTGAGGCTATAGCTGACTGAAGTTTTTAATTTAGTATTTCAAGAATTAGATTAACGATGTACATACTCGAGCATCTCCAATGACCATCATAGGTAGAAAAATTTGAAATTTGGATAGATGAAAAATTCTGTGCTTGAGTGAGGATTGAACCTGGGTCTCCCACTTACTTGGTAGGAGCTTTAAACAACTAAGCTATCAAGCCATTCTAGTTCTCCATTCTTTAATTGGGGTATATTATGATGTAATACAAAATCATAATCAGGTTCTTGAGTTTATCATTCTAATTCTTGTTCAATTTATGCTTTTTTCAGTATGTGCATATCTAGTCATGGTGGTATAAGAGATTGTGTAATTTAAAAAACTCTTAACATTTTCAGAATGAATGTTTATTTGTGTCATAATTACAATGTTTGAAAAACCAATTCTGAAAATGTTGGCGAATACTGTATTTACTTGTGTACCCTGTGCGCGGTTTTTCCCAAAATGTTGGTAAAGAAAAGGGACTGCATGTCAAGATTTCTGACCAAAGGAAAAAATATAAATAAGAGACCTATGTTTAATTAACTATTATCAGTGAACAACCCTCCTCAGTAGGCCGATCGGCCTACTGATGATGGAATCGTTGATTTCGAAATGCATATTTAGGCATTTTTAGAAAGGAAGTACTTGTGTGTGGTTTTTGGCTTGTATTTTTGCGTGTGCAAACAAAAAAAGGGGTACCTTGCATTGGAGTAATTCCCCCTAAACCCAGAGTGTGTGCGTTTGCGTGTGTTTTTGGTCCCTGGTGTGGAGTAAATTCCCTAAACCAGTGTGTGTGTACTTTCATTTTTAAATAATTTTATGATTATTTGGAGGGTTGTTCACTGATTATTAATGATCAAGTTTTAAAAATTGCTTGCTTCGATAGTAAATTTACTGCAACATGCATGCGTCTTCGCAGAAGATGAAGAATTCTATGAAGTATACTCTTATCTATATGACCAAGCAAACGTTTAGAGTTTAAATTTGTGTTTTATACTGCCATTGTTGCACCTTTAAGATTGAGATGACGTAATATTTTTATAATATTAAAGCTGTACCTTTTAACCCTTTTGCTGCTGCGCTCGAGTATACTTGAGCTTGACTTTGTATTGTCATTTCACCATCAATCCTTTATTTAATTTTCTCTAAATCAATTAAAATGCTTTCTTTTATAGAAGTTGCAAGAATAATCAGGTGATTGTGTGAGGAATATTTGACTAAAATGAACCCATAAAAGCCAAAATTATTTTTATTACATTTTATTTTTTTAATGAAAACATGCATTTAGACTATTGATCTCATATAAATTTATCTCAGATACATTCCTGAGGATCACAACAAACATAACCCAATGATTTATATGTAATATGTTCTGAAGAGGAAAATGTAAATATGTAATTAACTATTTTACATTTTTACTCAATTTTTACCAAAAATCGATGCGATAGAATATTGTATACGACTGCTGCGAGAGAAAGAACTGCTCACAGATAGTGTCAGTGCTTCAATTTCCATCCGTTCTCAAGGCATGGGACGCGAAATCAAGTACCGTATCACAAATATGCTTTGTGAAATGGTATTTGCGGATGAAGAAGAACTGTTGGAAGAAACAGAGTGTGTTGATGATGAAGACGTCGCCATGCAAAGGGAGGAAATTAAAGGAATGGATGTCGAATCACAGCATTCTTCTCCTTCCTCTTCATCATGTAATGAAGAAGTCACGAGTGCGGATAATATTCCGTTTTCAATGAAGGTCAAAGCTGTTAAGTTGTCATAATTACATCCGACATGGAGTTTTAAATCATTGCGATCGAAAACAACGCGTCACTTACAAAGCAACTTGCAGTTATGGAGATGGAAAAAGCAACTGGAAGGTGGTGGAACGTTGGCTGATAAAGTAGTGATGATCGAATCGTACGTATACGATCGCTTCAAGGAAGCTAGGCAAAATCTCCATCTTGTCATCACGAGAATGCTACAGCAATGGGCAATCGCTGCTGCGTTTCAATACTGTGGTGATAATTATGCTTTCAAGGCCTCTCACACCTGGATAGTTAGATACACAAAATTAAATATAGATAAAACAGGTTAACGTAAATAATTTCACAATCGCGGAAAATGCGAACTTTTCGCAGGAAATACCGATAAAATATAAATTATGCATTATTGTGTCATGAAAGAAGAAATAAAAAACGAAAAAAATAATTCGCGATAACGGGTCTCGAATGCGCGAAAATAAGTTTCGGCGGCCGCGTCTCTATCGACTAGACCACCGTTTCGCTTAGCAACTAATGGCTTATTATTGTATTCATTTGAGCTTCAGTTGCCTTAAATTTTTAATCGCAAATTTCTCAATAACGACTGCTTATCTACACCTAGCGTTTTGCACACGTACACTAGGGGAGTGAAGTTACCTACTCGCAAAGTATGACAGGAATCCATGGATTTCACGTCAAGTCCTCTCCTTGTCAGTGTTTAATTTTCATATTTAAGTACTTGAGGATGATTGGGTGATCAGAGGTGTTGTGGAGGAGTAGAAGTGCTTTCTTTGAATGTTGCTTAACAGATGGACAAAAACCATGACCAAACTAATCTTGGTAATACCTTGAGCAATCAATCCTTATGACTGAATGTTATATTATGGGCAGGTTTGCTTTGCTGTAGTCCTTCAGTGCTTGAAAATTTTAAAATTATGAAACCAGCAAGGGATTTCAATTTGCAATCCCCTGTTGAGTTTCCTCCATGCTGGAGAGTCAGGTGTTCTGTAGCATAATGTTATTTTACAATGAATTGGTTTACCTTTTTTGGGTTAATGTTTTAAAAATTGCACAGGTAATTTTTTCCAATTAACAAATAATAATAATAATAATAATGGAGTGAAAAATAATGGGGCCTTATTGTTCTGAGTTCTGTAATTGATTTTAATAGATATTCATAAAAAAGTCATGATATCTTAATCATTTAGAAGGAATGGTGAAATTTTTAAAAGCAATCTGGATGAAGGGAGATGCACCTTTTGGACAATATAAATTGTTCTTTTCCTGCATTCTTTACATCCTCGGTACTTAGATACGTCTTTTATAATTGTGACCTTTAGTAGATGGATTTCTTCCAAGAGTGAGAGCAATCTTATGAATCAGATGAAAGGAAAGTCACGTATCCTGTCTTATTTTTAGAGAACTACCCTAATTTTCTGATTAAAATATACACCAATGTTTTCATG
Source organism: Uropetala carovei (assembly GCA_036926305.1). NCBI lineage: Eukaryota > Metazoa > Arthropoda > Insecta > Odonata > Petaluridae > Uropetala > Uropetala carovei. The sequence continues at coordinate 4,417,766 of JAXCHB010000100.1, forward strand.
AGCGAAATGTGAAAATTCTCTTAACATCCTGTATAATATGCACCTAATTTTTTGTAAAAACATAGATGTTGATCAAACTTGATATTAGCAGTATCGAGACAGTTCTCGTCTTACTGCCAAGTGAGATATGTGCGAGAGAGTTTAAGTTACAAACGTGGCTTTTAAAGTGTTGCCTCACAAATGCCATGGATGGTTCTGAAGGTGACATCATATGGGATGATGATTTCACCTACCGTATATTCTGGTGTATAAGTTGACCTTTGAAGTCTAAAAAATTTTCCTAAAACTTAGGGTCGACTTATATGCCGAACATAAAAATGTGAACCTTAGATTACAAATGAACAACATCGATATTAAAGAAGACCGTTGATCTTTCGATGGAGGTGATCACTATTTTGAATCAGCTGTTCCAGTATTTACATTTTATGACATTTACCGTATTTACTTGTGTACCCCGTGCACATTTTTTCCCGAAATGCCGGGGAAAAAAAGGGGGGCGCATCTCACACGAGGGTTTCTGAACAGGTTATATAAATTGTGAGTAATGATAGTAAATACTTTGCAATATGCTTGCGTCTATGTTTATATTCGTAAAAGACCTCAAATTCTACGAAGTATACGCGTATTTATGCGACCAAGCAAACGTGTAAGTTATGCCCGTGCTGCAGGCAAAAACTCGCAAAAGTAGGCAGAAAGAATACGCCGACTAACTGATAACTATAGTTTAATGACTACTGAGGGTTTGCCGACTTGAGAATAGGTAGGTTCAAGTTTGGTCCTTTTCCCTCATCCACTTCAAGGAATTCAGAGTGGTGAAATTTTGTTGCGAATGAAAGATTTCATCGTTCGAAAGGAAGACGGAAATCCACATCTCAAGTATTTGGACTCATTTGTTCCTAACCTTCCAATATTTACTCATGAGACGATATGCGAAAAAACTCCCCATCCACGTAGGGAAGTTCCCGTTCATAGATGAACAAATATTTCGTGAAGCTCTGTATCGGTGCGTAATATTACATCAAAAACAGTGAAGTGGGGACGAAGTTGCATAATATTACAACAAAAACAGTTAAGGGGTTAACAAAAGAGGACTATCGGTGAGGAGATTTCTGCTAGTATCGTCATAAAGAGATCATCCAATAAATTGCGTGACATAGAAGGGAGAAAATGCTTAACTTGATTGGAACTTGTTTCAGGGAGCGGGGATCGGTGACTTAAAAAACTTATTCTGGCTCAAATTAATTTTTTCCCTCCGAACTGGCCCAAAAATAGGAGTGTGCGGGTTGTATGAGTAAATACAGTATTTTAGAAGATTTATAATAATTAATTTTAATACTGTATTTACTCACGTAATCCGCGTCCTCGTGTACCACGCGCAACCCTATTTTTGGGCCAGTTTGAGGAGGAAAAAATAAATTCGTACTTTAATAAGTTGATGTCTACAGCGGCGGAAAATTAGAAAAAATCAAAAAAATTCCCCGTAGGTGTGTTCTCTCCATGGTTCCCTCTAAGCTGCGCAGCAGAATTTGAAGTGCCGCACATTAAATTTTTCAAGTGCGCACAATTGTGTATTTTAGAATATATCGGAATAGGACCGCGTCAACCCCGGTGCATATCCACGCACTATTGTCATGTACGCGCTGCTTTTCTTGAGTAACAGTAATAAACTTAAAACTCTATTAAAAGGTACAGCAACAGTGCATTTAAAACCTACACGTTTCTTGGTCGTGTAGATACGCATAAACTTCTTAGAATTCTTCGTCTTTTGCGAGTGTAAACATAGACACAAGCGTGTTGCAGTAAATTTACTGTCGAAACTTGTAATTTTTAAAACTTGGTCAGAAATCTTCATGTATGACCAACATTTTGGGAAAAAGATGAGCAGGGTACACATTTGCGATATTTTATTGAATTTTGCCACAGTAGAGATCGATCGCGATCACTACGTATAGTTCATTAGCAGCTGAAATCAATCAAATTATAGGAAACTTTATTTAATGGGTCAAGCTCTCCAAAAATAAGTTTCTTAATGGTTGAAATTAAAACATCTGTTACATGGAATGCTCAAGAAGAAAAGCACGGACTCTAAACAATATATTTTTGTTATTGTTTATTTCTGATTGGTTAAAACTTGGATTGTACATGACTTTGATTTTGTCTGAAAACGGTTTCATGAGAAGTATTTTTAAGCGAAAAAGTGGGGGTCGACTTATACGGTGAACATATGTCTAATCATGTATTTTCATTCAAAAAAGCAGGGGTCGACTTATACGCCGGAATATACGGTAAGTGAATAGTGAGGATGAAGACAACATTTGCAGCGACACCATTTATGTGGACAATAATAAGCCGTTTTCTATGTGACATCAGTTTAACCAACTTACTGTATGAAGCTGTTGCTATCTCAACTCATTCGCTTTCATTATCGATGATGTCTCTCTAATACGTAATGTGGAGCTTATTGACTGCAATACTTATGGGCAAGCCCAAGTGTTTTAAAATTGTTTACTGGTGATAATTTAATGCTTTAATGCAGCGGTTCCCAAACTATGGTACTCGTACCACTAGTGGTACGTGAAGCTTTTGCCAGTGGTACGCGAGCAGAGTGAAAAGCAACAGAATACCTGCTTCGAATAGGAAGAAGCAGGGACAGATCAATTGTGGTACATGAGGTTGGTGCCACATTCACTACTACATTCACTACATTCATACTTACTAGTAATATGTGGTACGAGGAAATTTTGTCATGTTTTTGGTGGTATGCAAAAAAAAGTTTGGGAACCGCTGCTTTAATGTATTTATTTGTGGTACTCTAGTTAATACTTAACATGACTTTATAATTCTAAAATTTTGTTTTTATACCCCACAAAAATCAAGGGTGCGCATTATACACGTAGTGTAATAAAAAGTCAGGATTTTTTTGGCAAAAAGTACGGGTGTGCATTATACACGAGTATATACAGTATCTCATAATAAACATCTATTTTTACACTGTAGATGTACAAATACATTTAAACAACATCATGTGAAAATTCAGAGATTTGATTATCCCATAAATCTAAGTGTCTACATATCTTATTTCAGGTACTACAGGAAGGCTATATTATGATCCGGATTGATTCTTATGATGCTGATGCAACAGGATCAGACTGGTTCTGCTACCATAGCACTTCGCCGTGCATTTTCCCAGTTAGATTTTGTGATCGCAACAGTATAGCCCTAACCCCTCCAAAGGGTTATGAGCAAGGAGATTTTGACTGGGATACTTATATGAAAGAGAATGGTGCCATTGCTGCTCCTGTATCTCTTTTTAATAGGGTAAAAATACATCAGCTTTTAAATTATTTTATTCTAAGAAAAGTATGTATCAAATATGTAAAAGTGAATAATCAGAATATCCTGAATTGCTCAGGCATACTGATTTATATCAGATTTGAATTTATGACCAACTTTAATAGAATTCTGTTTATGAGGTGGCATATTTACTTAATGTTTGACAATTTGTAGTAGAGGGAAAATATTGTGGAGTTGATTTTTAGGCTTCAACTTTGGTTGTTATATTATTGTAACCCCTTAGGACATCATAAACTGGCTTGTATTAATTAATACATCAATCAATGATATCAGCTTAAAGCATCTAAATCATTTTATCCTTCTAAAGATTGTAGTGATTAAATTTACAGTTAGTGTAACTTAGTGTGTGATTGTGGATTGCTCTGATGATCTTTTAAACTGTCTTTTTCATATTAAAATGGTCACGTAAAATTGAAAGTTGTAGTATGTAAAACTCCAGCTGTTGCATTGGTTTGTCAAACTTCCTTTACAAATACAGGTGAGCCCAGATTAACGCGGCCCCGGCCAATGCAGATTCGTTATAATGTGGATTTTCTTTCAAATTTAAATTAAAAAAAAAATATAGATATCTTATGCACAGTGCGACCGCAGTCTTATCTTATGATTTTTTTAAATTTCGCACTAATCAAATTTCCTAAAGTATCCTAAATATTGTGATATATCAGCAGTGTCTGGTGGCCAATTTCACTCTTTTCCCTGTAAATTTCACAGGTCTAACAAAAAATATTTCTCCTAAGGTGGAAAACATTTGAAAAATGGAAATAGAAATATGATTCATGTTTCTTTGGCATCATTGGATCGTAAAAACTTTTTGATGATTTATATTTTTTAATCTATAATTTTTGATAATTACTTTATTACAATGTTAATTTACCATATTAACATGTCATTATAAATAATAATAAAACAATGCTACACCAAAAAATTATATAATTCTGATCTGCATATGAAAAAACGTGATACGCACAAAGAGATCTTAAATGTTTGAATGCATATAATGTATAATAATATATAATCAGTGATGAGCTGGAAAAATATTAAGAACCGGCTCTAATAAAAAAAGGGGGTTAGGAAATTTGGATAACAGTGGCTGAAGGCCTATATGCCAGGGGCACCATATCGCTCTAGTTTAGTAATACCATTCTGCTAGCTAACAAGTGTTAGATTCGTAATATATTCCATTTCATCTACTGTCGGCAATTGACTATCAGATAAGGCAAAATGTGCTTGAAAGGACAAAATCAATAAATTTTCATATTTTCTAAAAATTTAACAACTGGCTCGCAAATTCTGAGAAAAATTAACAGCAGGCTTGAGCGAGCCGGCGGGAGCCAGCTTCAGCTCATCACTGTATATAATGATATATAAATTGCAGAAAACCCAACACGCACTGCTATGGGTTTGATATATAAGCGGAGCTGCAAGAGCATCGTCGATCAGTGCATGACTTTGTTGGAGGAGCACAGTGTCTTCACACGAGTGAGTGCCATGAAGTGGGGCTGCGACGGACTATTTGAATGCTACTGACAAGTTTTACATAATAAGCAAAAAAAATCTAAGCAGTTGACCCTGGACTTTTTTTAAATAAAACTTTGTAGGTGTTCTGAGAAATATTTTGAAATTTTGTACATTTACCGCTAAAAAGCTTATTTGTTGTACTGTTTACTAGGTAATTTTATAGTTTATTTAATAATTTACGTTCCAAAAGTCCGGTAGAAATATGTTTTACATTGAATGTGGGTCCATACTATTTGGGAAGTTATTTCCTTTGGGTACCTAAAGGTTATGGTGCCCCGGCGAACGCGGATTTTCGCTTAATGCGGAGACCTCGGTAATGCATCCCCCGTGTTAAGCAGGGCTCACCTGTATGTTTTTTTGGTCTATTTTTGTATAAGTATTGGGAAATTTTTCAAAGTAGATTTTGCAAAAAATTATTTTTATCACTTTGCGCTAACATATTCTACTGTATAAGAAAATTTACTCTTTTATTTGTTTCAATGAAAGAACTTAAGGTACATTGCTGTAACCTGAAGAACCCAACCTAATATTTGTCAGTAAGTACCTTTGCAATTTTGAGATGCCAAGTATTGCATTTTTGTCTCTTTAGGAAGTGCCTGTGCATGGATTCCGAGAGGGTATGCGGTTAGAGGCTGCTGACCTTATGGACCCTCGCCTTGTATGTGTAGGGACGGTGTCTAGAGTGGTAGCACGTTTGCTTAAGGTTCATTTTGATGGCTGGGAAGAAGAATATGACCAATGGCTGGACTGTGAGAGTCCAGATGTTTATCCCGTTGGTTGGTGTCAGCTTGTAGGGCATCGCTTGGAAGGACCACGAAATAGCAATCCTAATGGTAAGTCATGTACATATAATATGATGTATCACAATGCAGTTATGTTCAAAGAGTTTATTTATTAAATGGGGTTAAAGCTACATGTTCTATTTATCAAGAATCGTTTTTCATGTAGAATGTGTGACAATTAAGAATGTAAGGAAAAATTGGTGCCCTATGGTTAATTAACTATGAGTGTGTGAGATTGTGTGTGTTTGGTCCCTGGAGTGGAGTATATTCCCCTATGTGAGTACTTTCCTTTTTAAATATATTTATGGTTATTAGGAGGATTGTTCACTCATTATAATTAAGAATTTATTGCTAGAAAAATACCATTAAATCTAAGTTTATCAATTTTCACAAATCTCCATACAGGTTCTTGAAGTGGAATTATTCTGAAGATATATGCTAATCTAACCAAATCCAAATAAATTTACTCATTTTGTGAATGATACCTTGGAAGAAGTTTCCAGACATTCTTGTTGTGTTATGCTTTACAGGAGAGCAGGACAAGAAATGCAGTTTGTATTGCAACAAATCTTTCCCGACCATTGTTTTACATAATCTTCTGGATTTTAGGAGAGCCAACCAAGGAAAAGAACTTCAAATTTTATGATCATTTCAGTAGCTACAAGTGTTGAATGAAAAAGATTATAATATTCATGATGCTGAAAGATCACTCACATTTTGCTGTTGATATACTCAAAGTATTACAGTTAATTTAAGTGGCTGAAGACCTTTTCCAAAACTCTAACAGTCACCACTAATTCTCATTATTGAAGGCCCTAAACAAATGGATGTTGGATACTAGCACCATTTCTTGTAGCTGTTTGCCTCATAATCACGGGTCACTTTCCTTTGGTAATTTTGACACATCAAAAATCTCCAAATTGTGGATTAGGTCACAGGATTTTTTTTTGTGTTTGTCCAATTGTCCTTTATTGAAGAGATAAAAGAAAAACTTGTTTTAAATATTCATTTGTTAATATTATTGCTTAAATTCCTGAAAAAAAAGTCTTGCTGGCTGATTTTGAGTACCTTGCCATGGTTCAGTTTAATTCCTTCGCATTCCTATTTATTGATTGCATTTTGAGCTGCTTCATAGTATTCACCTAGATTACATGTCATTGATGGGAGCAAATGATATTTCCAGCGAACAAGACAATGAGCTTCTGGCATTGTAACTTGTCTATCTTTTGATTTCTATAAAAGGTGGTAAAGGAGTGACAGAACAAGTAAGCCTAGGGCAGTGATAGCTAACCTTCTATTGCCCGCATGCCAATATTACTGAAATTGTTGAATCTTTTTCACCTTGCGTGCCAACTAAATTAAATTCATGATGAAGACATTAGAGATTGAAATTTGTAACTATAAAACTAATTTTTACAATAGTTAACTAAATAACACAAATGTTTTTGTGGCACTAAATCAGTACAATAAATGCTTTGATTGGGTTTCGCCTTTTGTTGGCATGCCAACCAAAATTGTCTTGCGTGCCACTTGTGGCATGTGTGCCATAGGTTCGCTATCACTGGCCTAGGGTAAGAAAGATTGGCAGGCTCCCCTTAACTAAGGTGACCAACTGTACCAATTCAGTATTTTACTGTTTTTGACAACTTTGTCTTGACTCATTTTTGCAAACTATTTTTATGTCGTTGCATATTAGGATAATTATTATAAGCTTGTCTGCTTTATTGAATTTTTGTCTATAGTTATTAATTATAGACTAATTGTAAGTGAATGGCTGACCAGGTCCATCCTAGGTTTCAGGGCATTGCCCTGGTTTAGTTCTGTCACTGTGATGAAGTTCTATCAAGGCATTCAACATGAATCCAATATTAACATTTGTCAATTGGTTCCTTTTTATTCCTGTGTACTGTGCTTGTTTTTTAAACATGATTTTGGTCAAAAAAGGATGGGATGGATTGTTAATACGATTAATTTATATAACAGCACAAATATAATACATTTACAGATATCTTTTAAAAAATTTAAAAAAAGATTGTAAAAGTATCATTAAATTTGTGCTGTTATATGAATTATTCGTGTTAACAATACATCCCATCCTTTTATGATGGAATTCCACAAAGTCTCAGCCTCGTCTATTAATTTTATGATTTTAGTCAGCTGATGTTTATGATTATACTAGTGTAATTGCCTGTCAAATATGACCGGTATTCATGAATTAAGTATTACGTTAAAATAAAATAAAAATTAATTACGCCAACTTTTATGTGCACTAAAACGTAAAAAAATAATATAAATTCCACATACCCAAATGCTCCAGAAAGTAATAAGCCTTAGAACTGTTATGGGTCAACATCAATATTCCTAAATTATTCCTAAGGAACTATTTTCAAATGTTTCAATATAAGCAGATAACCCGTTTAACATGGAACCTATTAAAGATGCAGTTCAAACTATCAAGAAAAACTTGTTTAAATTAACTAAAGATACTATTTTTGCTGGATCTGATATTTGTTAATAACTTAAATTTAATAACTTTCACATTATTATACATTGTATAAATGTACTTTCTACAGTATTCATTAATGAGAGAGAGTAGATAATTTTTGTTTACTTTGATCTGTTTTATCCAAATATATACTTTATTAATAAGTTAATTTGCTGTAGTTCAATGAACAATACTATTAGAGATCCTTATTGTAAAAAAAATAAACTAATTGTTCATCATAGAAACCATTACATAAACAAACATAAGTGTTTATTATATAATTCCCGTCGTTTTTGCCGAAAGAAAGATAAGTGAAATTACGTTACTATAAAATTAATTTAATGTGTGAAGTGCAGTGATCATCGAAACTGAGATGTGGTATCATGTAATCAGTCAGATCAACGAGCACTTTACATGAAGAGCTACATGAATTTTATTATACTACATAGAGTTATTTCGAGAACCATTTAACCGATATCAACCAAATTTAATATTAAGAAGTATAAATATGATCTATACGTCATTTGCAATTTTGTTTCCATTCTACTAATTATAATGACAACCCTTCATTTATCGTCATGTGTTTCTGATAACATGGTTATTTAAAAAAATATTTGTTATTTTCTTCATAGGTAGGTATGATATTTACATTAACAAATAAATGTGCCACTCAAATATTAACAACTACCAAAAATATATTGTGATAGAACGCGTTCAGTATTAGCTAACTGACAAAACATTTTCAAGTGGTCTAATTAAATTTCGCTGTCGGCCATCTTGCATTCCTTACAGAACGTTTTTATATTATAAGATGATTTTTTCTGAAATTACTCCTACTTTTTTCCTTTTGAGTCAGCATGCTCTTTAACCGTTATGCTGCCACATTCAGATATATCTGAACGAGCTTATATAGTCCTACACTGCCACATTCAAGTTTACCCCATGCCCTTGAAAAAACTTTCTATCAATACTGCTGCACTCGGTAGCCCCTCTGCCTTATAGCACTCTCCTTATACCTCTTACCGCCCTTATTTGTGTAAATACTGATAAGATGTGCTTCACCCACTTTAGACCTCACCCTCTGTGTGGAGTGTGTGTGTGAAGGTGCATTTGGGGGTGGCCTTTCCTTTTCTTTGGCTATGAGCAAGCAAAGGAAATAAACCATACTTGAGTTGTTGCCAGTTTTGAGAGGCTAAGGAAGCTTTTATGATGATTTGAAAGGCAACGAAATGACATATTTTGTCCATTTTCTGGTATTTTCTCGGTGGTTGGACGTCCTTCTTCCCATTCTTTTATGAAAGTATGAAGCAAAAATGTGGCAAAAAACCAATTTCTTGGTTAAAATCAGATAATTCACAAGATATGGGGAGAGTAAATATGTTGTCTATCATAGGCAATTGTGGGACAACTGAAGTGGAGGTGAATTCTAAGAATAGAAAGAAGAAAGTAGTAAAGCCAAATATACAAGTACCGTATAATAAATTCATGGAAGGAGTAGACAGATTCGATTGACTCTGTTCTACATACCCATTCAATGGAAAATCAAGTAAATGGTATATGACTATATGGCATTTTATAATTGAGTGGGCTTTGATAAACGGTTGGATTGTTTACAACAGGAGTTCCCAAACTTTGTGAAGCTACGGAACCCTTACATTCAAATTTTTTTTCTCGTGGAACTCTAACGAAGAGATGTAAGCCTAATTGCAATAAAATTAACTTTAAAATCTTTATAATGCTTATTTATATAACCTATGTATCTTACAGTATACAGTTTACAAGTAAGGCTTGTGTTTCCTGCTGTAAATAAGAGAAAGAAAAACGGTCTGTCACAGAACCACATTTAGCTCCTGCGGAACCCTCGGGTTCCATGGAACACAGTTTGGGAAACCCTGGTATACAATATACAAAATCCCAACGGAAAATTATCACAAAGGAAATTCAGGGAGCAAGTCATAAATGGTCTTTTAGAATCCTTTGAAAGGCAAATGAACTTGAAGCGAGGCCGTCAGATTTCATCCCCGTTACAGCCTTAACTTATGGAATGCCACTTTCCGAAACAGTTTTAACCCATTACTGCCCAAGCCTAAATGAAATGGATTTCTTTTGGAAAATTTCATTCAATATTGTTGACTTTGCTCTAAATAAAGAAAAAACTTGAAGGAAAAATGTTTTTATTGTTCATAGCAACAGTATAAAAATGTTGCATTTTTGCAACGTTGGGCATGAGAGGCTAACAGAAGTTTTGCGTTGATTGGAATATGTAATAACAATGAAAGGACTCAATTTTTGCAAATTTTCATATACAGTGAAACCCGTTTAATACGTTCTCGTTTAAGATGTTTTCCCACCTAAGATGTTCAAATCATTTGGTCCCAAAATTTTTCTCATAAGAATAATGTATTTTTTCCCAGCTTAAGATGTTCCCGTTTTAAAATATTCCTCACTTAACATGGTCATTATGAACCTTAATAAATGAAATTTTACCCGCTTAATATGTTTTCCGTAAAATTTCAAAAAAGGGAAAGCAACTTAATTGCGCAACAAAAGAACATCGAATTGCACTCATGTATATTTTCTTATGGTATCGTAATTTCTGGCTCTATCTTAGTTTCCGGTTTGGAGTTTTAGGAAGGTGTCGTGTTTTTTTTATTGATTTACATCATAGCTTTTTATTTTCTATTTTTAATCCCAGGATTTATTTTTCACTGTGATGGCTTCTAAGATGGGAATAAAAAGAAAACCGCTAATGATAAGTGAAAAAGTTGAAATTATAAGTAAAGTAGATGCTAATCCAAATAGTAAACCCGTGAAGATGGCATAAATAATTAATATTACAGTATCGATGCTAAATAGTATCATGGTGAACCGTGATACAATACTAAAAGATTCGGTTAATCAGCAACTAGGTTGGAAAAAGTAGAAGGTTGCAAAATATGAAAAATTGGAAGCTGTCTTGTTGGAGTGGTTCAAACAAATGCATGTAAACCTTCCGATCTGTGAGAGAAAGCAGAAGAAATAGCCCTTACAATGAACTTAGAATTTACGGCTTCAAATGGTTGGATCGACCGTTTCAAAAGATGATCAGATCTTGTATATAAGGTAATTAGTGGTGAAACTAAAAGAGTAAATGTCGGAGAAGCTGATTGTTGGAAGACAAATGTACTCCAGAGACTTAAAGGAATATGACCCTAAGGCCGAATTCAATGTGGGCGAATGTGGCATATTCTTTAATTTGCTACCAGATAAGACCTTTGCTTTCAAAGGCGAAAACTGCAAAGGGGGAAACGTAGCAAAGAGAGAATTACTGTCCTGATATGTACAAGTATGGATGGAACCGAGAAGCTGCTGTCAGAATGCTTCTTTGATTTGTATTGAGTGAAATCTGAAGCTCGATCGCGAACTTTTTGACGTGTTTAATGCTCAACTGTCACGATCTTTTAACGTGTTTTGACAAATTTCCCGACTAAGTAGAAGATTGAAATTTGCTAGGAATGCTTGATTCAGATATTACAAGGCAATGATGAAAAAACTCCGTAAGAAATCCAGTTTATACTCCAGGAGATAATTTATATTTTCCATAAGATAACATGTAAAAATCGATTTTTCGACTTTCAAGCTTTTATCTTTTGCCAATTCAAATCAGAAAGAATTTACATACGATCTTCGGACCAGGACTGTTTTAAAGAAAAATAATGTTTCTTATTCTTATTGTCACATTTTGCCTACGATTTGAAATCGCTCAAGTTATCCTTTTGAATCATATTTACAGGAAAAATTTAAGCTTTTTTAACATGTGTTGCCTTTCCGACCGTGTCATTGTTAGAGTTTGAGATTTTGCAGAATTTATTATTCCAGTACAATGAACATGAATTACATCAGCTAAACAAAGTTTCTGTCGTTATTTAATAAAGAAACCGAAATTATGAATTCCGATACTTGGTAATAAAGGCTGTTTACCATAACAACCGTTATGTTAGCTTGTACAATGCATAATCAGGGAATGTGATGAAACTCAAAATGAAGGGAAAACAAGATTTAACGGAGGAGCACAAGATCGCTGTAGAGCTCGCCAAAGCAAAGAATAACGTGTTAACATCATAGGAAATGCTGGAAATATTGCTGAAGCTAGGAGAAGAGAAACGGAACAGGATACAGAGAAAAGGTTGAACAATCAGAACAAAATGAAAAACGAGGCATAGAGGTAATGTGTCACCAGAAGCAACAGTAAATCAATTGACAAGCAACATTTATGTGTAGATGCAAGGAAACGAGCACATGAAAGTTCATTACAATCTGAATAGTGACTATTGTAGATTAGGTTATTTATATTTATGTAACAAAATTCGTATAAGTTATTTAGTATGTTTAAAGAATAAATCTTCATTAATATATATCTTTGCCAAACAACCTTTTTATGCCATGACCATTTTTACTTTCTGGTACATCCAAGCGTGTATTTATATGTACTTATTTTTTTAAATAAAAGTTGTTTTCATTAATTTTTATTTTAATGTAATTTAACGCATACCTGTCGTATGTGGTGGTAATTATGCTAGTTCTACCATATTTCTCCGAATGCTTTGCTTGGAAGTTAATTTTGGATCTACCCCTTTAAGACGTTTTCCTGCTTAAGAAGTTTCAATCACTTGGTCCCTTGAAAAACGTCTTAAGAGGGTTTCACTGTATTACCATTTTAACTCATATTACAGGGTTATCGGTAGTTATACACAAAATATCAGTAGTTATAAACAAAGCTGGACGGACGTATCAAGCACATTTTAAGTATGGAAATTAGCAAGGAAAATGAAATTAATTTGCAGGTAAATGAATCTATGATAAAGTTACACGTTCACTTAAAAGAAAAATAACCATTAACGATGAAAATGAAATTAATTTGTGGGAAAATAAATCCAATGATTCAAAGATCCGTAAACGTAAGAAAAGAACAACCATTACCAATGAAAAAATCCAAACATTTCAAAATATGAGAAGAGAAGGTGAGACCACTAAAATGGCCAAAAATTTAGGAGTATTTAAATCTGTAATTTATAAACTACTGGAAAAAGTTCAGGCTTAAAAGGATGGAAGAAATCATTTCAAAAGAATATCTTTCCTATCATTTGTGACTATTCTCGTACGAACTAATATTATGTTCATGTGTTTCTCAAATATTTTTAGCAAAAATTGTAAATGTTATTTAGTATAACATACATTTAAGATATAACAATTTTATCAAATATGAAATCCCATTCTTTGTTGCATAATAATATTATTTAATTATTGTTTAAAATATACAAATTAACAAGAAATTATTTAATTAACATTTTATTTTTAATAACAATTTATTCTGCATACTTCAAACATTAAAAATAAAAAATATTTCAACTAATTTAATATGGAAGACCTTGAAATGCTAAATCACGATATCTCTCCATGTTCTTATAGAATGATTCAAAATGCAATGGCCTATCATTATCATTTTGTCTACACAGCGTAGAACATATTCCTGAATCTGTGAAGAAGTTTCAGGAATTGGACGAATGGCATGGTATCTAACTTTTAATACACTGAAAACTTCTTTGATTGGGTTCAGTTGTGGGCTGTACGGGGGAAGGAACTTGTAGCAAATATTGTTTTCCTCGATCCAAGAAATTACTTCTGGACTGTGATGAAATTTGACATTGTCGATAATCAGTATATCTCCTTCTTTAAATATATCTTTAGTTTTACAATCATTTAAAAATTCAAGCAATTGAAATGGTAAATTTTTGTAGGGAGGGTTGAAAAAATTAGGTGTTAGGGAAATGCAACCTGCAAAGCAAAAACAGCGTGTCGGTATGAAAAGTATATCTTCTCAAAATAAGGAAGCAAAGTCAATTTATTGCAGAGACCATAAACTAAAAGGATGCAGATATGAGTAAGAGTAGCTAGGTGACAGAATATTACAGCACACCCATCAGCATGATGGATGTACAGTGAAACCTCGATTTTGCACTCCCATTTTACGTTTTTCCGATTCTGGGGTACACGAGTAAATACGGTAAACGTGGTAATTCATTTATGTATCAGTCAATCTCAGTCATTTTAATAGGAATTCAGCGACATCTACACGATGCTTGGCGTTTATAAACGTGACAATCCATTAATTAATTTTTGGCCTGAAATATGGATAATAAAGCATAACGGAAAGTATTTACATTAAATGATAAAATTATTATCTTACCTCAAGTTAATGCGCATGTTGGAACACGTATCAAACTTTTTGCCTGGTTAAAGAAATAAAATGTTATGTGGGTTAGTTTGTTTGCATGTTATTGTGTTCAGACGTATATTTTAGATGACTTACCAATGTTATGACATAAAGCAACCCAAATTTTATTTTATTTTACATAATTTTCATTTCCTCGATATTACACTTCCCTCGATTTTGCGTTTATTTTAGGTGGTCCCTTCAGTAGTGTAAAATCGAGGTTTCACTGTATATGGCATACCCAGATGAGTGGTTAAGTAAAATTCACAAATTAAAATGGGAAGTATATTCTAGAGCAGGGATGCACAAACAGCGCTCCCAGAGCACGCGTGCTCCAAGCGCGCCTGCGGGCGCACGGCAGAGCATATATTGTGGTGGTAGCGGGAGAGGGGAAGCTTCTCTCTCGCACATAGGTCTCACTTGGCCAGAGCACGCCCTTTTCCTCGGGCGCGCCCGCGGGCGCTTCGCGCGCTCTCGAGCTGTGCATCCCTGTTCTAGAGGCATTCATTCAAAGAAATGTTTGGTTATCATTAGATACTGGTAAAAGACAAAATCCAAAACATTTAAAATTTTAAAAAGGATCAACCTCCTATAACATAGGTTTTTTCCACCAAGCACAGCATTGAAATTACAACTTTTAAATAATCGTCATTGTATGTTTACTACCTTCTGGTAGGTTTTGGGACCAATTGACCCAATCTTTCCTGTCCAGGATCTTTCTCTTCTTCTTTTTGTACCTATCCTCTTGGTTTCTCTTCCTAAACTATCTTTGAATAGTGTAATACAAAATGTTAAAATGTACTCTAGAAAAGTTGGAATTGAAAGAACTTGTCATATATGTGAACCCAGAAAAAATAGTAACTATGATTTTTATTTCGTCGCAAGGATGCTGTCACTTGGTATGTCAACTCAAAAATTTTTTTAAAATCCTGTTTTACTTCATATCTTTTGCGAGGATAGTTTTAAAAAGTGACATGCATGTGAATCTCTTTCATGTTATAAGATTAGGTTTGTAAATATTTATCTGTAAAGCATTACTCCCATGTTACCTGCATTTGATTGTTTTTCTTTTAGCATCAGCCACGAAAAAGATGAAAAAGAAACCGAGACGGCGACACAAAAAAACCAAAGGTGCTACTCCTCATCCAAAGAGGAAGAGTCCATTAGCGGGACCAGTCAGAATAAGTGATCGGTTCCACCATGAGCCCGCTCAAGCCACCAAGTTGACTTCAGAAGGTCATGCAGGTCTGTTACATTGCTCAGTTATACCAAATAATGTTACCAGGTTCTACTGCAGTAATTACCTAATCTTTTAATCCCATGATTTTTGATTCTGTCATACTAGCTTTCACTCACTGTTCTGATTCCTGTGTTTCACTCAGAACGCACCATAACTGAAAAAGATCTTTCCTAATAAATTGTATGTATTCTGATGAGTGTGTTGCTAAAATATATCAAAACATGACAGTTGGTATCAAGTTGTGTAATATTGTGTTCACAGTTTCTGGGTTAATACTGAAAAAATCATTAGTAGGGATCTGCACACTGGAAATTTTCTCCCAAATTGGAACTAGATTCAAATCAAGCAAGGCATAATATATAAAGGCAGGCATGGCAAACTTTTCTCTGGAGAAGAGCTAACAGAAGAAATTTTTATTGCTTGGTGATCTAAATTTTAAGTAATATTTGCTAATATAATAGAATTGTGAAGAACAGAAGGTATAATCCCCAATTTAGAAAATTATGGGCTGTTCACATGCATGCACACACCCACACAAGACAAACAATAAGCATAGGTTTTTCAAATTAATTGACAATACTCTTAAAAATCTGAATTTTTGAGCTTTTTTTAATTTTAATAGCTAATAGACAGTCCTTGCTGGTCTTTTAAAATGAATATAATAACTCTCAAGAAAAACAATCACATACAAATAGGTTGTTGGCAGGATTTGAACCTGCGACCCTAGCATTGGGAGCCAGCCATGCTAACCACCAAGCCAAGTAATGATTAGCATATTTTCCGCATTAGATGCATCCTGATTTCAGAACAGATTTTTTTGGAAAAAAATTATTTTTGTGCATATTCTCATACATGTATTTTCTATTTACTATTACCACAATTATTGAATGAAAAAACAATTTCTCGTTCACCTTGCAGATATGCCTTGTTGTTGTTATGTTTTTGTCACTCACAATTGGCGTAGAATGTTTAACAAAACTAAATTTTCTTTCAGTGTTTCAGATGTATTTTTTGGCTACGGTCTGATATTATGTATGATAACGCTATCCTAGTCTTTTGCAGTGATGCCAACATTAGAATTTTGACTTATTGGCTAACTTAATGTATTACTGTGTGCGTTTAGTGCAGGGGTCGGCAACCTTTTTGACAAGAAGAGCCATTTTTTTCAAAATTTGTATAGAATCCAACATAAGATGAGCCGCAGAGCATATGTAATGAAAAAACACATATTAAATACCGTCAAGTCATATTAAATGACATCTATTTACTTAAAAGCTGCACAAGCATACCCATACAATGATGTTTTGGAGATAATTCATAAAAAGATCTTGAGAAACAAAGGAATGTTTTACATAACTTTTTATTCAATGAAAATATAAATAAACATTCAAATGAAGTAAATAAAGAGATTCTTGCAGAAAATGAATCTAGGACTGTAGATGAAAATGAGAAAGTTGAAAATGAAATTTTTACTCAACAGCCCATACTGGATCCTTTTATTGAAAACGATTATATTATTATCAATTGAGACTGTCATTATCGCTTGGTGCGCTTTAAGCGGGAGAGTGGGCGTCGGGAGCCGCAGGTTATTCCTCAAAGAGCCGCAGGTTGTCAGCTCCTGGTTTAGTGCATTATTGTATGTGTAGTCAATATATAAAAATGCAAAGTTATTTGAAGCATCATTTTTTATGCAATCAACACATTTTCATATTCACAAAGTTTCCATTTAAGGGAATCTGTAAATAGAAAGACATACAAGACTACATATCAAGAGTGGTGTTGAAATTTCTGGGATCCCTCAGTATTTTGTGTAACTGTTTCAGTGTGCTCCCTTATCTTTAGCTATTAATTATTTAATTTGTCTCGTAATAATGTTTATTTTTTTTAGTAACACCAAACTATAATAGGGAAGTCACGGGGCCTGGTGCAAAGTGTGCACGCGGGTCCTCTTACGTGTCAAACATTTTTAATGGTAAATTTTAACAAATAAAGCAATCTCTCTCACTATGACACATATTTTTCATATTTTCTTTAAAAATTCATGTACTCTATTAGTACAACAAATATTTTTTAGAAAGCGTGGGGATCTTTACGTGTGAGGCCCGGTGCAGTTGCACCGTTTGCACCACCATCAAGTCTACCTTGACGATTCCAGTTGCATGAGCTTTCTGGATGATGAATGCTTGATAATGTATTTCATTTGTCTTGTAATAATTTATATTTGGTTTTAGTAACACCGAACTGTAATAAATATCTTTTAGGGTTCTATTGGAGGTTGTATCAGGTCATAGATCTATCTAAACATTAAAAAGGACCATATTATCCTTAGTAATATTTTTAACTTTTGCCTCATTAGATGCAGGGTGAATTTTGTACTTAACTTTTTTGGAAAAAACCGTGTCTTATACGACAGAAAATACGGTATTTTAAAATTCTACTGGGTACTTTCCACGGAGGCTTAGGTATTCGCTGATTTGTAGGGTATGTAGAGAGAATCAAAATGTATCATTCATTAAATTATAGTAAATCTTGCAGAGAATTAAAGATGGTATATTTAGACAGGGCCAGCCGGATGTACCAGCGAGCAGGATGGCTGTCTGGGGTGCTATATCAATCATATATCTATAAACACTACATGCACTATGTTATAGTATTATTATTTAATTATTACTTTAAAATACTTACGTCAAACTTATAGACTCATGTTTTTCTTTTCTTTATTTTAACATTTCTTAGTAGTGGCAGAAGCAATACCTGAGGGGAATGGCTTGCCAAGTATGGAGCCAGAGATGGGTCAGGAGCCAGCTGGCCCTGACCAATCTCTACCGGTGGCCTCAGAGCCCTCTCCACCCACATCCTTGCCGGAGTTGCCTAGAGAACGAACAGCCACATCCTATATAAATGTGAGCATTTTTGCATAGTTTTTACTAGGAACCATTAAACAGCATTTTACCAAATCTTTGTTTTTACTTTCTCCATACGTAGTATGGGAAAGTATTGTGATTACGAAAAAAATTGACTTGGAGATTTCAATGGAAATACACATTTTGAGGTCCCTAGAACACGTTTAGACTATTTTCGGAATGATGTGTGTGTGTGTGTGTGGATGTATGTATGGATGTATGTGGTTGTGGGCGCTCTAACTCAAAAAGTACTTGCCATATCGTTACCAAATTTCCTATATAACACTTTAGCATGAGCACAAAGAACTGATTAGTTTTTGGACAATACTGGTTAACTGGAAGTCGAGGTTTATTCAAAACCCGATTTGGTTTTTGCGATATTTCTCCATTAAAACATGATTATTGTATATACAGTTCTATACAAATGTTATAGAGAATGTAATTTTCTACAACTTTCATTTAAAACAATTTTCCATAGCAGTTATTGTTTAGGAATTATTTATAAATAATGTTTTCGCTTTTCATTGAATATGTTCATTAAAATGCTGTTATTTACAATCTTTATAAGGAACAAAGTTATAGAAAATAACATTCCTTCCAACTTTTCTTTGAAACAATTTTTCGTAGAACCATCCATTTCGGAGATATTTTGCTTTTTCTTAATTTCCAGTATACAGCGCCAGCACCATGTAGCGGCGAATTCTGTAAACATATTCAAAATATAATTTATGGCAATAAGGACAACTGTATTCTTTTACAATACGAAATAATAATTTTGCCTTATAATGCTATTCATAATAATTTAGATATATCCGTATCCCAAATATGGAGAAAGTCACGTGTTGGCCACATCAGATTTTTTGGTCAGATTATCAAGATTCTGAATTTATTGAAAGCTATGAATTTTTTTCTTTGTTTCTTAATAAAAAAAGTCATTGTATTAGTATAGAAAAATAGTTTGTTAAAGGTATTGGTTCATCATTTTGACTTTTTTCAGATTGATTTCTAACCTTGTATTATCTAAATTTTTCATTTAACCTTTTAGATCTTTGCTAGTATAGCATTGATATTGTTTCTGAGTTGATGACTTTAATGTACATAAGAAGTTAACAATTCATTTATCAGTGTAATTTCTTGTGTGATTAAAAATTTTCACATTTTCTTCTTTTTTTTCTTTCAGAGTACAAGCACCAGTGGGAAGTTTATTCCTCGTTTAGTTGACTCCACAGGGATAACAGAAACTGGGACATTAGTTCCAGTTGAATGGAATGTATTTGACGTTGCTCAGTTCCTCAGGGTTAATGACTGTGCCACATACTGCGACTGCTTTAGCCGTCAGGTAATGGGGTACTTTTTAGTGTCATTGAATATATACTGAAATCTATTTCATTATTATTTTTGCGATCGTTTCTAAAAAACTATTAGGGAATTTTATAGTCAATTTTTTGTTAATATTTTTGCAGAAGGTGGATGGAAAAACGTTGCTGTCTCTCACAGAAGATCAAGTCATGGAGATAACGGGCAAGATAGTCGGACCATCTTTGAAAATATATAATCTAATTAAGCAGCTTAAAATGAAGGTCAATCCTGCTCAACAGAGGTTGAAAGCCAGTTTCAAGAAGCACCTTTAGCCGTGTGTGAAGGGATAGTGCTGCAATGATTGCAAATTTTGGCGTGTGAATGCGGGTGTGAGCGTGTGAATTCCGGCATCTAAAAAAATTTTTTGCTAGTTTTTTTATGTACGTAAAAGAGGCGGACGTTTTTTATAGAAAAAAGAACCTCTTGTTTACCGGTAACTCTCATCATGATTTGCAGTTGGGATTGTGTATGTTTTCCCAAAGATATTTTAGCTATAACTGACATTTAGATTAGGAAGGATTTATCCGTGTATGAAATATAAAGTGTTTCATATGGTTGAGGAGGTTCAACGAACATGACAAAGTATTTTTTCATGTAGATTTTAAAAATTACTCCTTTATGATAATGTTCCTTTGATGACTTTACAAGGGATGACATATGATGTAAGCAAAAGTAATTACGGATTGTATGTAACCTTCATCAGAGTAGATTTATTGAATTGTTTTATATAATTAGTGGAAACGTAAACTAAGGTGATCAGCCCTAAAAAAAACATTCTTTTTTCTCTATGAATTACTAGTCATAATGGTGAAACCTCAATCTAATGTTTAGATTCTATTTTCCCATTTTTGATAATTTATGAAAAAAAAAGTTGCGATCATCCATCAAAAGCTATTGCACTCCATAATTAACTTTAGAGGAATTACATTAACAACAAGTACACAAGGCAGTCTCGTTTTGTGTTTCCATACAATGCATTTTAATATGGTCCTATTGTGGGAAGCAGTTGACTTCCAAATTTTTATCCACGTTCTATTATTTTAAGATTGCTTTATCATTCACTTATAATTGCAAAGTACCACATTGAAGTGTAAGCAATTTCTATTTTTCTTTAGTTAAAAGTCAACACTTAAAGGCAGCCTACATTGGACAGATTTTAAGCCACATGATATTCAAATCAAGTACCCATTTTTGTAACTTTGATCAGTTTGATCCAAAGAAAAGGTTACAAGGATTCTTTTATCACTGTACTTTCATTTATCAGTTAATTTTTTCAACTCTTGGATCATCCCATGCTCATCTTGTCTTTGGAAAACTTTTTAAGCACTATGGATTATAAGGTGATATTAGCTAGTAGGAATTGAAGCCCATGTTGTCATCTATATTAATTAAAGCTTCCAGTTAAAGTAGCATTTAATCTGATGTGCAACTGTCTTTTTTTAGATTTGCTATATTTTGTAAAGTTAATTATACTTTTTTTACAGATTCATCCCATTAAATACTTTCTTAACAAGTGAAAAATGCATTACATATATCTATACAAGAAATATGGTATCATTATTTTTTGCGAGAGCTGATAAGAACTTTGAAAAAATATACTTAAAAAATGATATGTAGTAGCAAATTCTGGTTTCAAGATAATTTATGGGTGTGGTTGAAGTGGAGGATAGCATTTGGATTTAAAATGGAATTTTAATGATACAATACATCATTCAGTTCCCAGTTTACTGTAGGCATTATATTGATTTAGCATGTTTTTTTTAAAAAAAACCTTATTGAATGCAATCGTAAGATTTATTAGTTTTGGTCCAAAATATATTTCCCCCACTTACTGTTTGTGTGTATAGTGTACAAAAGCCTTTAAGTATGAGATAACAATCCTTTTCATCATATGCTTTATTTTTATACTTTTAAATACTTCTTTTTTGATGCATGGTTCTTGTATCTCCCAAATTGGGAATTTACCTTTCACAAGTAATAAATTTCTATTAAATTTTGTACACAGCATTTTCCACTGCTACATATTTGATAGAATTGTACTTGTTGATTATGTTTTGCACTTGACATTCTGTGTTTGAATTATGAACAAGAAATAAGATTGTAGTAATCAAAAATCAAATGCTCGTTTCTGTAGTATTTTATCTTTTATATATTCGTCATTTGATTTGACTTCAAATGCTAGATTGAGGTATCACTCTGTATTCAGATGGCTGATGTTTTATACTATACAAAGTTTGGATTGGTTGTATGCAATATTTATCATTTTATGCCTTCCCTATGTGGAACATTGTGTCATAACCATTTATAGGTATGTTTATTTGTTCACATATAACATTAATTTCTGCTTGTCAAATGTTTAGTTCAATTAACATATTTATATTTGCTTATAGAATCTGCCTGCATTGTATCATATTAAATTTTATATCAATCAAGTAAATTGCATTTCCCGAAAATATTGGACATTTTTGGTTGACCTACATATCCACTGACACTGCCAAAGTGGATTAGGAAAGCTA
This sequence comes from Uropetala carovei, assembly GCA_036926305.1. Taxonomy (NCBI): domain Eukaryota; kingdom Metazoa; phylum Arthropoda; class Insecta; order Odonata; family Petaluridae; genus Uropetala; species Uropetala carovei. The sequence goes on from JAXCHB010000100.1 coordinate 4,440,176, forward strand.
AAAGTTGAGACCTTTATCTGTGAAGTTTAAGGGAAATGAATTCCATATATTTTTCAAATTAAGGGTACTTTATTCGGTAATTATGACATTAGGGTTGTATGAATTGTCAGTACGTCTTAGGAAGTGTGAAGTGAACTTATTAAATTATATTTTTTCATTACGAAGTTAATTCTTTGAATTTACGTGCCGTAATGTTGCGCTGTTCACGGAGTAAGTTTACCCTCCTTGCCGCTAGATGGCGGGGCTGCACACATTCGCCAAGATTGCGCTACCTTTTGCGTTGTTTTGAAATATCTACGAACATAATTAAAGTTGCAATTGTATTGTTTATCAAGTTGGCATAATGACTTTAATTCAGGTTGTTATAAATCATTCAAGCTGTAGTTTCTCAGCTACATACGAATATTGAACGTCGCATAAAAATTACTTGCATAGTTCGGCATGGATATTGTAAATCCATTACACAAAATTTTAAGTACATTTTTATTATATTTCCTACAATTTATCTTTATTATCGAGGCCTTAATATCAATAATTTTATAAAATAAATTTCTGAAAAATCCTACTACTGAAAATGTTTTGGGTATTTTCCACAAATTAATTCTCTCACTCGTGGCACAGCTGGCAGATGTTTATCTGAAGCTTCCCGCGCGTCCATTTCTCGACCGTCGCGCGTCGGATGTAGTAACGAGAAATAGTTCGTCATGTTTTTGCATTTTATTGCCTATATAACTATTAAAAGTTAAAAACTATTTCTTTAGTTAATATAAAACGTTTTTTTGGTTTATTCTGGTACCAGTCAGTAGTGATCGAAAGGTTTTTATATTTCACATGAAAACGTGGTTGCGGAAGGATACAAACTTAACTCTCGGAACGGTTCAGCTGTTTCCCGCCAAAGATATCCTTACAAAACGCTGTTCGGCGCTGTGTGAGTGGCGTGGCGTAGGTATTTGTGTACAATAAGTGTCATTTTTTCTGTGTTAGAAAGGTTCTAATACAGAGTGATCTCAGTTGGTTTTGTCAAGATATGTCAGTATTTGTCATAAGTGGGGAGAATCGTCAACTTCGTGAACTTAAATTCAGCGAAAAGGAAGTCGTCGGCAGCCTAAGCAGGTAAGCCATACTACATTTCGGACAACGCGCCTTCGGAGTGGGCGGGTAGTCCACTATCAGCGTTTGGTGTTTACTACGTTGTTAATGATTGACCAACAGGACATGTGTGATGAGTGATATTTTGGCGTGTTATCGCACACTGGTTATGCATCTTAGGTTTTGTTGTTAGATTTTTGATTTTATCATCATACCCGGTGACATAGTTAACCAAACGTGGCGAGTGTGCCGGTTGGTCAGCTGTTTTAGTCGCGCCATATACCGAAGAACATGTGATTTTTAACGTCATTGGCATGTTGTTATGGTATGGTGTTTACAGTGGACAAAGTAATTTTGTGGAAAGTTAACATCGGTTAATAAACAAATGTTAGGACGCGCTCAGTGAACATACCAGGCTGTGATTGATTGAATTCTGTTCGGCTGGCCTTGTGAACCACGTGGTTATGCGGTTAATCGTGATGAATCCCGCTGTTCTAACTTGGAATTTGGATTACTCACATCATCATGTTCTTAATGTTGAATATGAGAAGAAATTTTAAATATTACAGTAAAATATTTAACGTGATTTTATTGGCTTTATTAGCCGTATGATTTGGAGTCGGGCGCCGTACTCCGTATTGTTGACATCATTTTTGGGTTTGTTATTATATTACCCATTATTAGGTTGTTTTAATATGCATTTCCGATTATTTTATTTTCATTTGGTTGCTATTTACTGTGTTTGTTGAACAGACAGACATGAATGTAGAATGCATTACGCGCACTTAAAATTGTCGATGAAATATTGAGACAACGTATAGCCAGTTATTCTTAATTTTTTGCATAATTGTTCGCACTATTCTGGTTAGTTGTACTTTTAAATTAATTGTCCGTTTAATTGAATTTGTATAACGGAGTTATTCCCGCTAACTATTTAGTAGGTTCTTAACTGCAAACACCACACCTTAAAAAGATCCAGGTGACCGTTGTCTTGGAAACTGCTGGGTATTCCAATCATTTAAAAATATATTTAACGTATTCTAACGTTTGCGTGGGAACTGCTGGGTAGAAAATTCGATTTATTTTAAAATATATTTTTACATTTTCTCATAGATCTAAACGCTTGCACGAGGACTGCTGGGTAGTAAATTCGAATTAGTTTGAAATATATATTTTCTCGGAGATCTAACGTTTGCATTGCATGGAAATGAGGTTTATTCTGCGGAGGATAAGCTGCCGGCTGACAACAGTGTATAATCTTTCGGCGTTACTCAGTGCATCAGCTCACCAGCTGTAAGGGTCCCTGCTAATCACCTCACAGGAAATTTATTTTTGGTGCTAGTGTGCCCGTTGTTAATATTTTTTGGTTTTTTGATAAGTTGACGTTAAACTTATTCCGAATACGATACCAGACGTTGGACTAATTTGTCTGTTATCTTCAAATCGGTTTTCAGATGAAAAAAGATAAAGTTTAGTGTCTACGTTAAAATGGAGTGTTAAGTTTTTATCACTTTATTCATTCGTAGTTGCCATTTCGGTTCTGTAAGACGATGCGGACACGACGCTAAGTTTCATAGACAATGAATCAATACTAGAAGGAAAGATGTTGAATCTATCGCAGTTCTCCTGCCACATCTTCAGACAGTTTTTTAAGGAAGCAGTCGACTTATTCAGCCGGCGTATTCGTCATTACATAACACGCGAAGATGTAACAGTTCAGCCCGGAGAATTTTAATCATCACCCAGTTTTATGGACCATCTTGGAAGTTTCTCATCGAATTTTTTATCAATTTCGGTACCGATGGCGCTCTGGAGGATACGTGTGCCCTGGGGTGGGGGAAGAGATGTTACGGTCTGCGTGCGACTTTTATGCTTTTTGGTACGGAACCCGTATATCACGGCGTGCGTAAAAGGCAACGCCCTTTGCCGTATCCACCGTTGTGCGGCTTTGCACGGGAAGGGTGGAGGAGGGGGGGGGGGGTGGGAGACGCTTGTGTGTGGCGAAGAGAGGGGATGAAATGAGTTTTAGAGGGCGTGTTGCGTGTGTAGGTGGGTGGTGGTGATGATGATGAATGAATGGACGGCGTGACGTCACCGCCGCCGTGTTTCCACTCGCGAAAGGGGAGTGAGAGAGAGGCCCCGTGTTGCTGTGCAGCTTTGCCACTGCACTTTGGTTGCGTCGTTTGGAGAGAGTAAAGGGAAGGGATTATAGAGGTTGGAAGGAGGGTATAAGAGGAAGGAGAGTTCGAAAAGGGAGTGTACGATGTGGCGCCGGGATATAGAGAGGGGGGGGGGTGAGGGAGGAGGGGGGGCGGACTCTTGCATCCGCCAAGCTCTGAAACCGCCGACGCCGCTTGGATGATCGACTCGCTACGTCTGGCCCGCCCCACTCCCGACGGCATGGGGGTCCTCCTCCCATTTCTTCCCCCCTCACGCTACGTCTCTCCCTCTCCCCGGTCGGTTAAGAGAGTAGGGGAGGGAGGGGGGGGGGTGGGCGAGTCGAAGCGGGGAAGGAAGGAAAGGAGGGAAGTTTCGTTAGGCCCACCGGCCAGCCTTGTATATGTATGCCGTACCGGGGCGGCGGCCGGCTCTTCTAAACCTTCCCGTTATAGACTCGTTCCCGCCTGGTGGAACACGCGCTTGCCGTACGATGCGCATGTCTACGGCGTTCCGTTTCGTCTTCCCGCTCCATCTTGCCGGTTTCCCTACGGGTGGATGTCGTTTGTATGGCCTGAAGTTGGGAGAATGGTGGGAGGGGGGAGAGAGGGGAAGGGAGTCGGGTTGTACTACGGAAGGGGCGACTGTTTGAGGGAAAGAAGGGGGGAGAGGCTTTTGCCGGCCTGGGAAAGCGGGCAGATTTCTTCTCTCTCTTGCAGTCTTTTATGATTTTTAGCTGCAGTTTTAAACTGTTGATCGTAATTTAGTCGGATGCGACGATTGGCTTGCGTCGAAGTGATGATGTGGATACGCTTCGTTGCAATTAAACCATTTGCTCGTCAACATTGGTAGTGCACAATTGTTGAGCATAAAAAGTTTTGTAACTTCGAAAATATTATTGCGGAGGACGGCTACCTTGTTTTAGAAATTATAATTTGTCCTCTTTGTTTGTTAATAAGTAGAACGCTGGATGATTGAGTTATTCTTCGGTTTCTTTGTCCTTTATTTAGTTATAATCATGAAGTTCCTTGTTTCGCGCGCCATTAATTACGAAAATCTAGTTGTAATTGTTGCCGTGGGTAAATAATGACAGTTTGCCGCTATTGTTGGAAATCGAGCAACATTCAGCGACGATTCTTCTCGTACGTGTTATTTATTGCCCCAGAGCACGCGATGCATTGTCGAACGATGATTGCTTACCGTAATGGTTGAAGTTTTTTCCGCTGCCTCTTGCGTTTTTTTCGATCGGCGTATGCGTACGCTTTTGTAAACGGCTGCAGATGGACTGCTACTCGTCTACCAGCCTCACCTGATTACCGTTCTGTATTCATTCCAACTCCTTTCCAACGTCGATGGGGGAGACTCGGCTAAACAGGTTGGGGACAGCTGAAGAGGAATCTAACAAAGGACGGCTAATGACAGTAAGGAATGTCACCGCGAAACTCATCCCCTACCATCTTCTGTACTCTCGCCCTCCTTCGCCGAGGCAGTGCCAAGAATTGGGCTATTCTGTATGGTTCTGTTCTGGACGCGAGTAGCGTTACTACTTTTTTTACCCTACTTTCTGATAAGAACGGAAGTAATCAATTAACTTCGGCATACGACGTTAGAATAATGAAAGATTTTCGGTGTACTCGTGGTATTTTAACGTAAGTTGTCGCTACGTGTATTTTACAGTGGAGTGGAAAATATAACTTGGAGTTTTTCGTTTTTTTTGTGCTTCTTCGGCACTTATCGATATTTCACGAAGTTCAAACAATGCTTCCGGTGATAAAAAGCTTTGTTAACTAGGCCCTGCGAGGTTGTCTTCCTTTCTGGGCTGTTTTTTTTTTAAAGTTGGGTCGAATTGTTGGTTGCGATAAGAGAAACAGACTCAACCTAGTCCTCATAACCGAAAAGTGCTTTGGGGCGTAAATGCATCCACATCTACATATCACCCTTCAAGTCGCGAGATTGGTTGGTGGCAGGGGGTGATACCCTTATAACTGCGTTTTACTTCCTGTGCATTTCTGCTATGTTGTAGCTTTTTTTACTGGTACTACGGTTACTTTTCATGTTCCATTTAGGCTCGAAGTCTTCTACAATTTCGGGACATGGTAGCGTCCCTTTTTCGTTGCAATTTCACGCATTTTTCATCCAGCAGGTTCAAAACCATATTTAACAAGAAAAAACAGCTTTTTACCTTCCACACAAAGTTGTTTTTTCTTGCGAAATATGCATATCACCACAAAGTTTAGCCAAGTTCCTTAGCTTATAGGTTCAAAACCGTTTAGCGTCTGCATCTACGTTGTTCTACCCCTTTTTCGGACGTACCAATCCCTAGGTTTTAATTCTCCCAGCCGTTTTTTTTTTCGTATTCGGTCAGTACTTTTTCCCTTCTCCGCGTTCCTACGAAGCATTTTCAGCGTCGGAAAGCGATCTTTCGTATCGTCTCAACCCTTTCGAAAAATCGTGAATCGTCCCATTGTCAGCCGGCGCGCCGCGCGGTGCATTCGTTGTTTGTTTTGGTTCGAAGTCGGAGAGTGGGACACACAGGGGTGGTAAGGTAGTGAGGGGGGTGGGAGTACACGATGGGGAAAGGGTTGTAAACGAGCGGGAGTGTTTCGTGTCTCCTCTAATCTTCGTCAGTGGAGGGGGGGTGGAGTGTAAAAGAAGCGAGGGTTTTGAATGGAGTAGTACAGCTTTACGAGGGTGGAGTTCGCAAGTAAAATGCTTGCGCACTCCCTTCACTCTCTCTCCCTTATTGACGGAAAAAGGGGAGTTGGGGGGGGGGGAGGTAGATGGTGTGTTAGATAGCGTAAGAGGGGGGGTGAGAGAGAGTGTTTGCGAAGCCGAAGAGGAGGAGTAGGATGCCTCTCGTCTCACCCATGCGATCCGATTGGCGGGGCCCCCACTGTGGGGGAGGTCACGGCCTCTTCCGCGTCACACGACCGTGAACAACTGCGCCTCTCCGGGAATAGAACTTTTTATTTTTATTTATGAGTTCTTTTTTCGTGTTGTTTTTCTCTTTTTTTCGGGTATCTATTCCTGGGAGGCTGGACGGAAAAAATTATGGTCTTCGGTGTGGGCCGAGGGCGTAAGAAGATGTGTGGGGTTTGTTTATTTTTTTTTTTAATTGAGGAAATGGGGTTGCCATCTCACGGTTGGTTTTGATTATCGGTTGTTTTGAGTGTTGGCGTTGTATTTATGGGTGGGTTTGTTGGAAAATTCGGCGAGTACGTACTTTGAATGAAAAAATATTTCGGTAATGTGTTGAAGGTCTGTTATTGCAAGTATTTAATTGTGAATATTAAGGTATTTTGTATCACTTTTAGGTTTGAATTGTTGAGATTTTATGCTAAAACAATAATCGGCCGTTGAGCATTGTTAGGTTAGAGGCGGACGGTTGTATTTTTCGTATTTTAAACGTTTTAAATGGTTTTATATAATCATACATTACAAAAAGATGAGATTTTTCTCTTTTCGTGATGGTCTGTAAGTTACTTAGTATTTTGCAACCACCGTACGACGTGGCAGTGCCATTTTTTGCACGCGTTAAAAAAGTGATTTACGTTCGCCGTTCAGCTAAAGACAGTGAGAAGGTGGATCGTGAATATAGTAACGTTGTGTGATTATGCTGAACGTTTGTGAGGTCGCGGGTCACGTTTGTGATGTTTCTCAAGAAGAGTATATTTTTTGCAGTATTTTATGTTTTTAAACGTTTTAAAAATGTAATCATTAATTGAATTTTGATCCTTGACGTCGGAGAGTCATACTCCGCGTCGTCATTTAGTCGGTTGCTTTCAAATTTTCATCGTATCGTCCATATAAACGGCCGACTGCATTTTTAAAATTGCATCGTCGAATATCTGTGAATCGACCCTTAGCTGATCGGAGAAAATTATTCGATTCATAGAAACTAAAAGAAGTCTGCCATATTTTTCTTCGACTTACCAAAATTTTGATTTTACGAAGTTATCTTTAGTTCTTTGTGATAGGAAAGTCATGTAGATGCCACAAATAAGACGCTCACTTCTAGTTTCATCCTAAACGTGTTCTATTCTAACTTCTTCTAACATAAGACAGTATGCTTGTCCATTGCTCTTGTTGTTTCACGCGATATGGGGGTGGGGTGGAGGGTGTCATTCGTATTCTTCCGCGAGAGGTCTCTCTTATCGCCCACTTTTTATCCCTCTCCACCCCCTTGGCGCGATTGGTTCAGCAGCCGGAAACTGGCGCTCCTTGTTTATCAGCGTCTGTCTTGTACGTCCATTCAAGTTGAAGGAAAGAGTAAGCGGCTTGGAGTGGATGTAGGATTGGAGGGAGAGATGCGGGTGGTGTGGGAGGGAAAGGGGGATGAGCTTCCTGTTGTTCCAGAGATAAAGGTTTCGCACCCATTTGTCAGCTGGGTATCGATCGGTTTTACCGAGTAATACCGCCGTTTTTTTTTGTGTACTCTTCGTCGTGTATTATTTCGGTTTTGGTTTTTCTTCTATTCGTCGAGAAACTTGTCTTAATGGATTTATTCTCGACTTTCTTTGCTCATCGGTACTTTTGGAAAGTGATATCGGTGTTGGAAATTAATACGCTCAGTTCTTAAAGCTGTTCCTTTTTTCTATGCTGTGAAATGAGCGTTTTTTCCCTTGAATTAGTAATATAATTTATCGCGGTTTTCACTCCAATGACGGCGTGTTTTTTCCTGCTTTTTGATTGGCCATCGGTGGCGGATGTGGAAATTTCCCGCCCCTAGAGCAAATTATTTTTCCGCCCTCTTTATGGCATTTTCTTCCTAAGAATGGCTCAATTATTCGGTTTTGTCCGTCCGTCCGGCCGTCTGCGGATCATAATAGTCTAATTCGTCGAAAGTGTATAATATTATTCTTTTATTCCTTCTGTCAGATGTTTTTTTTCCTGCCCTAATATCTCGCCGCCCCTGGGTCATTTCCTATTTTGGGCTTATTGCTAATTCGCTAATGCTGACCAGGTGTTAGGTAGGTAGGTAGATCGTTTTATCGATAAAGGACAGGTATTTTTACGTGATACGAAATGCTACGAACGCGTCATCAGTTTTGTCTCTGAATCATTTGTATGTATCGAACGCCTCCGCGTCACTATTAGATTGGCTCGAGATAAATTCTGATTTTTTTATACCCCTTTCATACGGATGTGCATTCTATCCGCGATGGGGGGCAAGGTTGACCTCGTACAGGAGTTAATCACTTAAACATATGATGCTGTTTTTTTCTCGCCCAAGGATTTGTCACGGCTATCTATCTATTCCACCGTGTGAGGGGAACTTTGCGCATCTTTTTTCTTTTGGATGGGATGGCGGTGCAAACGTTTCGTCATCGCCGATGTGCAAGGTCGTGTCAGAGGAGGTCCCCATTGGTCAAGATGGTTAATTATTTCCTCTAGCGCAACACTCAATCTTGTGGGTTTCATTATAACGTGTAGTGTTTAATTCGTGGCATTTCTTCCGTTGCCGGATAAAGCTTGAATGTTTTCAATTCTTTTGTATTTAGAACGCTAGTCATTTACAACTCAAAATGAGTTAGCATTGCGAGTATACTTAGCTAAAGTATTAGCAGTCTAAATTATAGGCAACTGCCAATTGCCTATTACTAAGAGAATTATCGAGATATTCTTATCGCTAAAATCAAATCGACAGTCCGTGTCTCTCAAACAGCTGTAAAGAGGTTGGGAAAACCGGATGCGGATTTCGGCTGCCGTCAGAGATAGAATCTACTATCGGTGAAAGTCCGCCGATAAAAAGATGCATTGCGGCCGAAATGCTCGTCTGGTTTTTCCCGAACTGTTTTTTTATATATTACTAGCAGGATTTCCCGTTGAATTTCAACGGATTTAGTGAATCTAAAACTTCGACTGTGCAACACGTAAGCTTCGCAAGAATAAGATAGTACACAGTTTTAACCGTCGAATAAAGCAAAAATGAAGAAAACTTGTTCGCAATTACCTATTTAGATGAGTGAAAGAAGAAAATCTTGCACTCTGTAAAATCGAAAATTACGTGTAAACTTATGGGAAAATAATTATTGAATTAAGCATCCCCCACCCCCAAATTTTTTATCGCCATATAGCCTATGTTTTCCGCAGGATAAAATTATTTACCTATGTGATATTTTGTGACGATATCTTCAAAGGTTTGAAAATCACAATTTGTGGAAAATCTACGTCTAATTATTTGTTACTTATGTACGTAGTTTTAAAAACAGTTTGATTTGGAGAATTTGCCACACTTTGTTTCTTTCTTCGCTACTTTAATTTATATTAGGTATATATTATTTCTTTTAGTTTATATTAGGTATATATTACTTCTTTTAGTTAATATTACGTATTGTTTATAACGGTTGTCACGTAAATTGATAATCCAACAATACGCTCATTCCCGTGTTATTTAAATGGGAAAAATTAAAAGAGAAAAACATTCTTAATAAAAAAATATAGTTTAAATCACTTTAAAAACCCTCCTATTTTGCTTATCTTTTTATTGCGGTTAAAATGCCACCTTCTTCTTGCTTCTATGTTTTGTAGTTGTTGCGCTATAAATGCACAAACACATTCTTCAAAATATATAATAGTTTGTTAATTTAAAGTTTTTATATCAATAAGTTTTGTGATAATCAAAATAGAATTTAATGTAATATATATCTTGCTCAAGCAGTCGCCTGTTTTATTATTCGTATTTCTTTTAGAGTTTGTCTAATACTCCAAGATATCCTGTTCATTAGCAATGCAATATCCTATAACGATAAATAATACGCTGTTGTGTACTGCTATTGTTGTTCAAATTTTGTTTATTTAATTAATTATAATGAAAACGTAAATAAATTAGGTACTTTCCCCCTCTCTCCCTCTCTCTCCCATATAAATGCATTGAACTCTCAATTTCGGCGACAATGGGAGTTGTCATGGTAGATTATAATTGGTATTGTAATAAAACTGATGAAATCACGTATTTTATTAATTCTAACCGCATTTCTACGCGAATTCGACCAGAATTCGGAATCTGCCTTCAATAAAAATAAACTTTGTTCTTTCCCGCAAAGAAGTATGCAAGTCTCAAGTTCGTACCATGATTTTAAGTAATTTTAAAGTGCAAATTAAAAGTAGTCTACACTCATCCCTGTGTTTCAGTTGCAGGACGCGGCAAAATACGTGACGTTTGATAATTAAAACGTTCGCCATTTCGAATCAAAGGACGTACAGAAACAAAACGCTGACCATTCACTAAGTTAGGATGTAAGGAAGAATCGTGCCAAATTTGGTTATTCTAGCTTTTATCGTTTAGGAGGAGTCCCATGAACAAACCAACAAACACCCTTAAGATTTGGTTATTCAAACGCCCCCGCTAAAGCTGACGTGTCACCTGAGAGATGGCCTCCTACACCCCCTACTCCAACTCCACCTCCTCCAACATCTTCATTTTCCCAACACCATCCTATCCACGGTGACGTATTCTCTTTTAAGGTGGCGTGGAAGAGTCACAAACCTCCGGTATCTTAAAAGTACAGTGAAACTTCTAAAAGTCGAAACTCTAAGGGAAACAAAAAAATATCCGACTTCAGAATATTGGAGTTATAAAAGAAAAATAAACTTGAAAAAGATTTTGTCCTGTAAAACGAATTGACCTCGAGTTATGGAAAATTCGAGTTATAGACGTTCAACTTGTAGAAGTTCGACTATTATTTTCTTATCTTATATAATTACCTCGCAAACTGCCGATGACGTTTGGCAGAGAGTATCATTTCACCATTCGTACACTATTTAAAATATGTCGATTATCTGTAGTTTCTCGGGTTCAGCGATTATTTCGTGTTATTGTGCAAGAGTATAATGAAAATTACCATAATTAATGATTAATTGGGAAGTCATCCAGTAAAAATATTCCGGATAAAAGAGAGAAATTGGTAAAAAATTCTATATTCGAAAAAATTCCAGGGGTCCATGTCACTTTGTCACCCACGTCACACTATTGTTAGGCCAACTTTCCTCGCGCTCAGTATTACCTGTGGGTATGCCGCGCACGTCCTCAATGAATTCGGGATTATTAAACATTTGAAGAGTTTCTGCTTGTGTGTTAAATTCATCTTCGCTTAATAGTCGGACATCTCATGTATCTCAAAAAGCTTGCAAAAATCGTGCCAGTATTTTCCCCCTGTCGAAACGAGCCACTCTAAGCTGGACCATTTAGAAGTTCCTCCTCGAAAGGGTTCCAGTCTACTCAGCATTATTCAATGATAGGACGAATTAGAGAGGAATAAGCGATTTCCTTCATATATATATATATGTACGTTTTTAACGTTTCCTACACGAGACATGTTCATAAAGACTGACTTTATTTTAGGTTTCTACCGATAATTTTCGCAAGGGCAAGTTTCCATGAAGTGTTTCGGTCGCATCTTTCTGGTTGGTTTTATCCTCCCTTGCCTTAATTCTCCTCTTTATTCACTCTCTCAAATCCAGTCCTTAACACGCTCTCGCGCACTCGCATATGGTTTTGAGGAGCGTGGTTTTTCTTTTTTTTTTTAAATCCCGTGGCTTCGAAAAAAAAAAACGTACTTTTTCCTCGTTTTTCGTCACCTTCCTCCGCCTCTCCCCCTCCCGTAGACCTCTCGCGCACCTGCTCTTCCTTCGATTTATACCTTTTTTCATTAATTTTTTTTCTTCCCTCTGTACGAGAGAGGTGAGTGGAGAGAGGAGAGGAGGGGGGGGAAGGGAGTTAGGCGGGAAAGAATGTTTTCCGAACTCGTTTGAGTCAGTTATTGCGCCTCCTCGACCGTTTCGCACCAGTCGTATGACGTTGCTGTTACGTGTCTCGAAATGAGGGGGGAGGGAGGATATCGACGGGGGGGGGGGGGGGGGGGGGTGCTTGTGCAGGTGTCTGATGCCTCGGGACCTCGTGGCTGTAGAAAGGGAGAGAAGAGATACGTTTCGTATGCAGAGATAGGATTGGAGGAGGGTGGATTTTTTTTACGTTTTCTGCGCATAGTTAAAAAAGCTTTTAAAAAAAAATGACTCGTACGAAGCGGAAAAGGTATGTATGTTCGATAGGCGGGTTAACTTTATATAAAAATAAAAATGTTTGCTCCGATGAGGATTTTGTAGAATCGGAATTTAACGAGCTGAATCGTGTTTCGACTTTCAACTCGATGATATCTTTTGGGATTTTTAAGGAGATGCCGGTCGTTGTTTTTTTTTTTTTTTTGGAGAGCGTGGTTTGTGACGAATTAAAGGAAATTTTTATTTCTGCGGAAAATGCAATTTTTCTTTATCATGGAATCATTCCACAGAGTGGAGCCTGAACAAGTTGATTAAGGGTGGTTGTGATTTATGTCGCGGTAGAAATCTAATCTCGCTTACAAACTTCGTAATATCATCGTCGGAAAATATGCTACGGTCGATTGAAAAAGATGTTAATTCGTATCAACATTCGATTTAGCGTTCGATATCTGCGTTTCCGATTATGATTACGGCGTCGAATTAAATTGCCCCATGTATTTCATCGTTCGTCATTTACCGGTTAATAAATAGAAAGTAATTGCTTCACGGCGCCTCGTTTAGTCGTTTTTTTTCCCCCCAAAGTTTCCCAGATGACGCGACGAATTGACGGGTATACTACGCGAAGCGTTTCGCTCGATTCTGCGAACGATGCGAATCGTGTTTTCTTCCCAAGCCTTTCTCTCTATCCGCCTCTTCCTCTCGACTTTATTAATACCTTTTAGAAGATCTCCGATGTCTTATCCGATCAACATCCCCACGCTGTTTGCCTAAGATCACTTTACACGGACGTAATTATAGCCGTAGCAGGGAGAGTGGGTCAAGTGATCTCATTGGTATAGGAAAGTCTCGGGGGTCTGTCAAGTGCGGGTGGTGAGAAAAAGGGTTAAGGCTCCGTGTCTCCGCTGCAAGAAGGCGTCTGTAAACCTATACTTCATCCTCTCTCTCTCCCTCTCTCTCTTACCTCCTTCCTTGTTTGCTTCCCAACACACACACACATTCGGTGGCGTAGCCTGCGTCTACGCAGCTTATACAATGCGTTAGGGCCCCGCCGTCGAAGGGGATCCGATAGAAAGGAGGGAGTGTTAGAAGCTCTAAAAGTATCGGATATTACTTCCATTTATAAACGGACAGAATGATATTTCTTGTATTCTCGCGATGTCTCAGTGTACGTATTTAAGTCAACCGAGGGTTTTTTATTCTTGCTATTATTAAATTTTATTTTTGGGTGATTTAAAAAAAAATTATTGCCCAGGAGAGTGGGGCCGCGATTACTAGGTATTGCAACGAGGACAACAAAGTTATTTTACAACTCTTGCGTAGTCCAGCCCTCAAATTTCCCTTAAATTTTGCACATTTTTTTTTCAATTTTAGTAGTGGAGATTTGGTATCGACTTCGACATAAATCAACCCTGATTATTTCTATCTTTCGAATCGAATTTGCTAGGAGTCGTAATAAATTTAGCTGGTTTTGAAACAGGATGTGCACGTTTTTGTACGGGTTATGAGCACGATCGAAGCATTCCTAACGTAGGAACTGGTAACTACCCCTTGTAGTTTCATGATGTGCAGTCGAACTTCTATAAGATGGACGTCTATAAGTCGAACGTCTATAACTCCAGTTAAATTCATTTTACAGGACAAAATCTTTTTCATGTTATTTTTCTTCTATAACTCTAATTCAGTATAAGTCGAATATTTTTTGTTTCCCTTGAGGTTCGACTTATAGAAGTTCCACTGTATATGTTTTATTTAAAAATATAGGGATCGGCTGTCTTAAGCTCATCATCGTTCATTCTTCCTTTCACGTTCACGCTCCATCCCTTTCATTTTATAACGACGTTCTCTCCATTATCCTTCCCATCGTTTTTCCTTAATCGTTCTACATAATCTCTTCGTTGTATTGTCGTATATGTTCTCTCTCTTCCGTTCTCCCTCTTCGCAATTTTACCAGTTACTTTAAAACCTAATTTTGCCTCGTATTCTCCCTTCTCTTTCCCTCGTGTATTCTCTACTCCTCGCATTGCCTTTCGTTGTCCGTCCATCCTGCCCTCCGCACCCTCGCTGTTCTTTATAGAAAGTCGCAGTTTGTTTCGGAAAATGGAAGGGTTGGTGTTGTACGGAGGGGGACAGAGGTAGGGTGGTTTGTGTCCAGTGTAGAAGATTAGTAGGTAAAGAGGAGGGATAAGGAGAGAGAGAGAGAGAGAGAGAGGGACAAGTTGCGTAATAACGTCACGTGATACCAATGCCCCCATCTCTCTTTTTCCCTCCCTCTCTGGCGACGTCGCCACGACAGCAGCCGTTTGCTTGTGTATACTCTCTTTACGCACCCTTGACATGACTCTTCCCCCTCTCTCTCACCACCTCCCTCTTCCCTCTCTCTCTCTCTCGCCACCTCCCTCTTCCCTCTCTCTCTCTCGCCACCTCCCTCTTCCAGTGTTTCGCTTTTCATCCCTACCTTCTCCCGTTCCTGTCCTGCCTGCCTTCCTCTTTTCCCCTCAACGTTGCCTGTTTTCTCTATACTCATTCTCGTCCATCCTCTCTCCCCGTAATTCTCCCCTCTCAGTTTTTCTCTTCCTTTCATTTCTTCTCATTCTCATTTTCCTCTCCCTTTCTTTTCTTTCTTCCTTTTCGCTCCCTCGCCCTCCTATCTCTTCTCTTTTCTACTCTCTGCCTTTCTCCCCCCCCCTCTCTCCTCCATCTGCCTCTCTCCCCTCTGCCTCTTCCCTCTGTCTCTACTTCCCCTCTTTCTCTCCCCTCTGCCTCTTCCCTCTGTCTCTACTTCCCCTCTTTCTCTTCCCCCCTCTCCATTCTCTCCCATCTGTCTCTCCCCTCTATCTCACCCCTCTCCCCCTCTCCCTTTCACCTCTCTACTCTTCCTCTCTCTACTCTTCCTCTCTCTACCCTCTTACTTTCTCTACTCTCTACTCTTCTTACTTTCTCTACTCTCTACTCTTACTTTCTCTACTCTCTTCTTACTTTCTGTACTCTTCTTACTGTTTACTCTCTCTACCCTCTTTCTCTACTCTCTTCTTACTGTACTCTTTTTACTCCTCTTCTTACTCTCTCTACTCTTCCTCCTCTCCTTCTTTCTCTACTCCCTATACTCTCTCCTCTCTCCCTTCTCACTTTTCCATCTCTTTCCCTCTCTTCTGCATCTCTCTCAAACCTCCCTTCCTCTCCCTCTCTCCTTGCCTTCCTGGGTGAAGGTGACGACGGCCGGGAGGTCAGATGAGATCAAAAGAATTTCACCCCGTTTCGATCTCGCCTCGCGATTATAACCACGCGAGGTTCTATTCTTATCCCGCAGACTGGATTGGCCGTCACAGGCTGTCGTTTCAGCGATGCGAGATACGGAAACATATTCTTTTTAATTGCAGTTTTCGACGCGTCGGCCGATTTCGGGAGGGCGCGTCTTTGGGCGTAATACCGGGGGCCTTTCGCGTTCCAGTGCGCGTAGGTAATCAAAGCCTTCGGTAATTATATTAATTTTTATACATTTGTTGCCGAGATAACGCGAAGGTGCTTCGCACCACGTTACGAAGACCAACTATCATTACCGTGATCAAATCGCAGTTATTCTGTAACTCGAAGTTTCGGGTATTCGAGGAAAAGTACTATCGGTAGCATATCTTCGCTCGAGACTGTTTTTATCCTTTTTATTTCGTTATTTATACAGTTATAGAGGCTGTTATATAGTTTGTATCGTCTCGATCGGCTCCCTACCCACACAATTGAATATCTCTAATCCGGGAAGCTCGCAACCAGAAACGTTCCGGACTATAATTTTCCAAACCACGGGTGTTTAATATTTAATGGCTATGCTGGTATTGTACACACAGCCCAGAGCATGATTTTTTTGTCTTTGATGCAAGGATATGTGTAAATAAGCTATGGGATTATATAAAATAATGTAATGTGTATGAGGTTTCCCATCCAAAAAATTTTTTTAATCCAAAAAATTCTTTCAGAAATGGTATTTTATAAAAAAAATCCAAAGCGAATTTTCAATAAATTTTTCACAAACATTTTGTTTTACCCGATCCGGATGGGACCATTGGTGAAAAGGACGGTTTTTACATTTTATGGACATTTATAGCATTTTCAAAATATTTTCTGGAGCTGTGGAGAGAGAGAGAGTGAGGCTATAGAAACGTCATCCACCTCATATTTCCGGAACAGGGATTAGTCAAAATTCCGAACCAGGGATATTTCCGAATCACAGGATTTCCTCATCGGATGACTCAAACTGTATAAATAAATATATTCTGAAAATCTCATAGAAATTATATTCCGTGGTTGTCTAACGGCGCAGTTTGTTTTACAGGCGAGAGTTAGCTAATTGCATTCGATATGTTTTTGGAATGTCTTTGTCTCGGTGGATGATCGTTGGGAGCGACCCCAATGGCCGCCGGAGACGAATTAATTTGTCAGAGCAGATTGAGTAGAATATGGCGCGTCTCCTATTGTTCTCGTAGCATCGCGGAACCATTTACGTTCGTATGTGCATGTGTTCGTTCCAGTTTCTTAAGTTTCACTAACGTTCCCACGTCGCCGTAAGTCGGTACTTTAATCCTCCTACAATTACTGCGTCTTCGCGCTGTTAAACTGGGAGGGTATTTTTTTTTCCCGGTGGGATCTAAGATATTTTTTTATAATTCTTCGAAAAATTGGAGTTTTAAAAAATTTCCTTCCGTTCCGTGTTATCCTTCATGGTTCTTCCCATATTATGGCTGGAACCTCCTCATCCCACCTCTTTTTCGTCTTCCCCGCGATTCTCTTCCTCCGCCACACACTCTCTCCCCCTCTCTCACTCCTGTATAGGTCCTCATCCTCTCGTCTCGTCGCAGCGGCTCCAATTATCGCGTCGCAACGCGCTATTAATTTCCCGTGGGCTTACTGAGACGAGATGAAGAGCCACTCGTGTGCCAAGGAGCCGCTTTTTCTTCTTTTTTTTTTTGAAGGGAAAGACCGTCGATTGCCTTACTCGCCTCAATCCTCCGAGTCGACGCCGCTGGTGCTTACGTTCCGCGAGTCTCCGAGTCTTCTCCCTCCACCTCTCTCTTTTCCTCTCTCTTTCTAAACCGCTCCGTCGAAATTTATTTCTTACGGATCGATCATGCCGCGAAGGTCGTGGGGGATTTCGGTCGAGTTTAGCGTCTTTTTTTTTTCGGAAAAAATAGAAGCAAGGAAGTTAGAATGAAGAGGTTGGTTAATTCGTGTTTTCGTTAACACGAAAGAATATTTTTTGTTCCCGTGAGTTTAAATTTTGTAGTTATAAGTTTTTAAAGCAATTTCCGTCGGTAGCGGTTTGCAAAAATTAGGATTGGCCAGTTAATTCGAATTTTCGTTAACACGAGAGAATTAAAAAAAAATAACTTCTATCGGTAGCGGTTTATGAAAATTAGGAGATGCGGGTTTAATTTAACTCGGAAGTTTGTTAAAAAAGTTACGTACTCTAGAACCAATGTTGATTATTCGATCGTGTAGTTTTTCTTTTCTGTAGTATTCTATCTTTTATTTCTAAACGTAAGCATCTTTTATTATCTCCTCAAGTTGCGCGCAATCGGGGTTCGATGGTATGCTTGGGAAAAATTCTGAAAATTTTTCGGAAATGTGACGACGTAAATGCGCGTTGAAATGAGTTAACGGTGGTAATAATTATGGAAATGGCTACCTCGGTTAATGGAAAGTTTTTTTCCCTCTGAAGTTCGGGTTTCAGAAGTTCGGCTGTTAATATACCATAAAAATACACGCTCGGGGCTTATTTGATGTTGCGAGTTTTTGCTCGATTTGTCTTTTTTTTGAAATGTCCTAAAATTGAGGCGAAACCGCTCACCGACCTTGACCGGCATTTTGGTACCTACGTAATTTTAGGTTTCGCCTCTTTTGTAGTTCATCGGAATTTGACGGCATTATTTTTTATATAGGTCTTTGTCTGCGGGTGTATGGCTTTTAATAATAGGCGAAAAATTATCTTCTCGATACCTTTTCGCGATGTTTTAATTTTTCACATACTCGTGGCTGAAAGCTTTAGAGATATTGTCGAATACACATTATTACTCATTATCCACAAGCCGTATTGTAAAAGATACCCAGGTTTGTCTGGCGATGAAGAATTTCAACGAAGTTACCATAAAAGTTGGTGACTAGGTATCTTATAATTAATAGGAATAAGTACATCAGAATCTCCGCAGCTAGAATTTTCTCCCAAGTGAAGCTTTTTTCCTTGAGAATAAAAGGGGTGCGTCTGATATAGTAAGGTTTTTTGGTTCGAATTCTTCCTGGAGCAATTTATTGTTTGTTCCCAATTTTTATTTTTAACGTTCTCATTGTTGAAGGTCGCGTATTGCCTTTGATAAACCTATTCGAATAAAATTGTTTTTCGTCGACTACATTTTTATTGGTGAATGTGGAGCGTATTGATAAAATCTAAGAGAAAAAGGCATTAATTTTTGTTTTTCTCGTATCTTATTTTCCTAGAGGAGAAAGGTATGTCCGTGCACATGACCGTCAACAACGAAGCTTTTGGGTGCAAGTGTTTCGCAGGAATATCCTTGTTTTCTTCCCTCCCCCATTCCATCTACCCCTTTCAAGACATCTGGTGACTTAACAATTCCATTTGTCCGGGATAGCTCGTTTAGTTTGTCTAAAGGGCCGAGAGAGAGAGAGAGGTAGGTAGCGTTTGGTGGGCAGGGTGAGTGGATCCACTAGCCCTTTTCGTATTTGCATTTAAAATAAACCACTCAACGACGAGGGCTCCAAAAAAAAAAAAGAAAGACGCCCGTCACACAGCGGCTGTTGCCCGCTGTGAAATTCTACTTCATTTGTTCGGGAATATTTATTTTTTCGTTCCATTCCGCGTCTTTTCCTCGCTTTTTTCTTCTTCTTCTTCTTCCCTGCCACCTGTCGTCCAGTCAATTTTATTTCCCCCTCTTCCTCTTCGTCTCAACCCTCTTATAACGCGCCCGTCGGCTCGTGCCTTCATGAGGGGGCTCTTCTCTCTCTTTCTCCTTCTTTCCTTCATACCTCTCTTGCGCCCATCCGTTTTTACTCAACATCCCCTCGACCCCCTTCCCCCCCCCCCCTCCCCCCTCGGTCGCCCCATCTTCCAACCCACAGCCCCATGTAGTAGTATCTCTCTTTCTGTCTGTCTGGCGCTATTTCTGTACACCTCTTGCCCGAGAAAGAGAGACCCCCCATACGGCTTTTCTAACGTTCCTGCCACGTGTGTACGTGCGCGCGCGTTCAGGGTGTGTGCCTCTTGTCTATGTCATGACCGTTTGGGAGAGAGAGCAACAGATCTTTCGTTGAGGGTTCGGTGAGGAGGGGGAGGAGGCTGTGAAAGTGCTCCTTCCCTACCCTCCTTTAGAGGTTCCCTTACGAGGTGCTTGTTAGGAGGGGTTTTTGGTTTCTTTCTGGATGTTTCGTGGAGAGTTGCTTTCTTTTTGTTGAGGACGTCAAAATATTCGAGGATGCTAGTTTTCGATTTACAGGGTGGATATTTTTGGCGTTTTTTTTTTGCTAATTTTTGGGGGTTTTGTGCGTTTGGAATAGGTTTTCTTATTTTGTATGGTAGTGGTACCGTTTATTCCAGTGATGGCAAATACGTGGCACGCGTAAGCTTTTATTTTTTTTTTGTAAAATATGACGTTTCTTAGAGGTGGAGTATTGTAGTGGCACACGAAAAATTCTGATGATTCACATTACTCTCTTGGCACGCGGCACAAAAATCATTTGACATCTCTGGTTTATTCTGTCCATAAAAAGTTGTTATAAAGAGTTGATATAAAGTTGTTATTAAAGTTAGGTCCGTCGTAATTTGTCTTTTCCTTATTATTCAAAAAGTTATGGTGTTTTGTGTTCAGGCTTTACCTTTAGTCCTTACTGGAATTCCTCTCTTCAGGTTTTACCATTAGCCCTTACTGGAATTCCTCTATCGTTTTTCATGGCATTTTATCGGAATGATTAAATAATTGTTACCTCCTAATTTAGAAATGTATTCCAATGCGTAAACCGTTTTTTTTGGAAGAAAAATCTCGCTTTGTCTTCTCACTAATTGAGAGCCAGAAGATAGATTATAAAGACATTTTTCGACTTTTACACCTTGTTAAAATTAATACCGTTTTTTTTTCAATGCGAGTTTTATAAGAGTTTTCAAATGAATTCGTCATGAAAGCGGGGTCATTTCCTCCGACCATTTTGGGACAAGCGGCGACGCCAATTAACACTGGCCAGATAAACAGACAGAAGTCTTTCCGGTTTATATTTATGGAGGGTTTACCAGCGGAAGAGGCTAGATATTTCCTACTCGGCGCGCACCTTCGGCGAGGTTCTCCCGCCGTTTTCCCATCAAACCTCGGATGTTCCCCTTCCTCTCCCCGTTCTACGACCTCACTTCCCCTTCCACCGTAGACCGTAACCTCCCTCTCTCCCTCCCTCCCCCTCTCTCGCGCCATCTTACCCTCCCCTCTTCTCCCTTATGTTATGACTGGGCTCCAACCCGTGATTACTACCCCTTCCACGCTCGTAAGCGTAAGCTGTAACCCCTTCTCCACTTCTGTCTCCCTTTCACTCCCTCCATCTTTTTCCCTCCGCTTCTCTCAGCCGGCTGGCATTGAAAATTCGGAAGGTTGGTTGCTTGCTTACTGTTGCGTTGTAAAAGTGGTGGGGGAGAGGGGAGTGGGAGAAGGGGGGGGGGCTAAAAAAGAGGAGGTCATTGGAGATGGGAGGGTGTGTTAAGGGGTGGAGTGGGCCCGTAGGATAGGGGGGGGGGAGGTGATCCCAGTGAGGCCGTGAATTCGTAAGGTTCATTATAACCGCGGCAGCGGTCGCTGCATCCGCTTGCAAGTGTGTTGTCTCCCCCCCCCCCTCCTTTCCTTCCTTCGGCGTGGGAGTTTGGGAAATGAAAGGGAGGGAGGGGGGGGGGAGATCCATCATTCTCCCTCCTCTTCCTTCGTCCTTTCCTCCCCCTTTTCGAAGGCGCTACGCGTCGTCTACCACGGACTTTTCGAAATCCGCTTAAGGTGTTTTCATTTTTTTTTCATAATTGGCCGTTTCGGCGCTTGGTTTTTTCATTCGGTCCCCATAATATCTCGATTATCCGTTCCTTATTGTTATCGTGGGGAGGGGAGGTGGGTGAGGAGGATTATTTCGGTATTGCTGCTTGGAGAGTGAAAATTGAGACGGCCAACAAACTTGGTGTCGCCATTGGAGGTTTACATGTAAAAGGATGTCTGGAATTTTGACCTTTATGCTTGGTGCGGTTATTATCAAGTTTGGGGTAATTCCAACTAAATAGTTGATAAACTAATATTTTTTCTATTTATTGGAATACTCTTTAGAATCAGTTGATGGCAAATTAGTGGAAAAAAATCAGTAGACCCAACTGTATCCTAACAAAGTTAATACTCGAACCTTTTTTTTTAGCTCCGGAGAAACAGTATTAGAGAGAAATCGACAGTGAGAATTGCGTAATAATAATGATTTATATTTATTTAAGGGGAAGATTGTGACAATCCAGTCCAGGGGTCAGCAACCTACGGCACTCGAAGAGACTGTAGAAATGTATGTAGTATGAAGAACAATAATATATTGGTAGAAATTTAAAAATAACGGACACACGTGTCGTAAATGCCGTAGTTAATGCATCACATAAGCGTCGTGTCTTTCCTTCTCAAAGACAGCGGATCTCCAACATGTCTAGCGATGTATCTTAAAAAATTAGCTACAATGAAAGAGAATTTGGTTATAAAAGATAAGCAACCATTACAAGAATGTTGAATACAATGGGTTGTAATTCGGATACAATGTAAATTATCTTTTTAGACGGAGCGGAAGAATTCCCTCACTTTTGAGTTAGATGTAGTGAATGTCATCAGTTGTTCTATCTCTCAGACATAGCTAGCTTTAGTTTGCCTTTTCACTTCGCTGATTGCGCATGTTAACTTGAAACAGCTTTAACACAGTGTAAGTCTTAACTACGTTAGCGTGATTTAATTAATTAATTCACCAAGAAAATTTATGCTGTAAAATTTCTTCAAATGTTCTAAATGACGTAATATCCACGGTAATAAATATAATTAGTACAATTGTCGCTCGTCACACACAGGAGATTCAAATCTCTTTTGGAAGAAATGGAATCCAATTATGGTGACCTTGTATTGCACTGCAACGTTCGGTGGCTGAGTAGGGGAAATGTTCTGTCTCATTTTGTCGATTGCTTAGTTGAAATTATGATCTTTCTCCATGAAATTAAAAAAGAATATCTTCAGTTGGAGAATAATGAATGGCTTGTGAACCTTGTGTTTCTAACATACATAACAGCACATTTGAATGCGTTGAATGTCAAGGTAAAAGGCTAACCGTATTAAATTTATATGAAGGATGGAAGTTATTTTGCAAGAAATTGCAGCTCTTCGAGATGATATTCAGGCAGTTCCCAAAACTAAAAACATTTATTGATAGCGATGAACATTTTAAGGTATTAGGGCCAAATTTGCGTAAGCATGTAATAGTTTTGAAGGTAGAGTTTGCGCGACGATTCCAAGACTTGCAAAGTCACGGTCCGACGTTCAGATTTATTTTGTACCCTGAGAAAGCAACAAATTGATCTCGAGTTGCAGTACTTCCATTTTCTTGGTATTGAATCTTAGGAGATGGAATTGATTGTTTTTCAGAGTTCAGACTTGAAGTTGCGTTCTCTCTTTTTTCGGTATTCGGTACTAGTTACTATTGCGAGCAAGTGTTTTCTCTAATGAAGAATGCTCTTAATCCTGTTCGCAATCGGCTGACAATAGAAAATTCTGAAGTTCGTCTTCAGACTACCAGCTAACAGCCAGACCTGACCATTAGAAAATGGAAGGACAGGAAAGTCATTAAGTTTTATTGTTTAGTTTATTTATCTAAAAAACCGAAATTATTGGTATTTTTTTATTATGTTCGTAATGTGTGTTGAAATGTCTTATTAAATGTAATCGTAGAAGCTGCTGTTAATGTCGACGAAAAAGTTTTAAAATTTATTAAATGTAAAGTTTTTAAAGCAATTTAACAATTATTATTGTAGTTTTGTTAGAAATAAATCATGTTAAACAAAAAACTGCTGTAACCCAAGTGACACGCGTAGAAGGGCTCAAATAGAAATACTGGCAAAAGCGGCACGCGACATACAAACGTTGACGACTCCTGATCTAGTCCATTCTTAAATCTAATGCCCTAGGGAGGATTCGAGCCCTCGACCTTAGTATTCGCCAGCAGTTCAACCTGTCTACCGAGGTTTCATGACCGTGGTAGCATATATACATTTTTTTCCGACGACTACCCTGTGGTCGAAGTGGCCATATCGCTCTCCCTACCGTTTTATACCCGCAGGAGTTTATTCGTACGTCATTTATTCGATACAGGCCATCTGTGTCGGGTTATTCATTTTCGTAACGAAGAACGTCTGGCGTATCGCCGGATATTAAGGGAGAGGGAGGGGGGCTTTATGTTTCCATTTAAGCTCGGCAGTCGATCGATCGCCGCGTTCTCTCCATTTATTTATTTTTTATTGGCAATAAATTTTCCCGAAAGTTTTTTAAGCATTTTTTTTTTAGTCCCCGAAGTTTTTATATTTTTTTGCCCGAGGCCGATACTGTTTGACCTTGTTCGAGGGCGAAAGTGTCTCGAACCGTTGGCGAAAATTTTTTTTCTCTCACTTTGGGTGGGCGGTGGGAGGTAGGTAGGTGCTGTGCTGCTGCGAAGGTTGGATTTTCGGAAGGGGTTTTCCTCTTGACGGTCTGGTGGGCGGCTTTTTTTTTTTTAAACGAGAATGATTATAAAAAATCAAAGCAAAGGTCGGCCGAGAGAATGAAGAAATTAGACCGGAGACGCGGGCAGACGCGATTTCAGCGCGATTTCGGTCGGGTACTTTGAAAGGAAATTCGCGTTTATATTATTTGTTATTTTTTGTTGGCGGAGAGGAAAAAGTCTGGTTCGAAAATGCATATGAGGGGGGGGTGGGGGGGTTAGGAAGCAGGTGGCGTAACGTCCGAAGATCGCGAATATCGCCCTTTATAGCTTTTTAATCGGCGCTTGAAAGCGCGATGGTTTTTTATATTGTAACTTTAAAGGGAACGAAACGAGGCATACGGTTATTATCGCGTGCAGTCGTTAGCGTTTTTTTGTTTTTTTTTTCGGTTTTTTAAAAATTCCCTTGACCTCTCTCAATGCCAGCCGTGTCCTCTCTCTCTCGTGTGTGGAGCTCGATTCTTTTGTCGGACATGGTGGAAGAAACTGAAGTCTAGACCGCCTAAGAATTACTCGATTCTCGGTTGATACGGTTTTAAACGCGACGTCCGCGTTGCGCACGCGTCCGTGATAATTCGACGTAATTGCGGCTTCATGACGCTGGAGCGTACGAACAATGAGCGTTCTTTATTCCGGAAATTGGTGCAAATAAGCCGGTAATGTTTCCCTCGAAAGCATCGCCCCTTCGCTCTTTATCGTGAGGCTAAATTAGTGTATACTCGTCATGGTTTTTTTTCTTTCTCTCGTCTAGTTCGAATTTTGCGGAGCGGAACGTTAATGGAGTTCCGGAACTGGTCCCTGCGTCATGTCTGTAATTCGAAGAGAAGTCATTCTTTCCATTTCCGCTGTGAAATAACATTCTGCAATTCGAATTTTATCGTTACTCGAACTTATTTAGCAACTTTTCAACTCGAATGATAAGAGGTTGAACTTAGGTGTATTTTTCTCTAGTGTTGAGTACAAAAATGGTGTTATAGAATTAAAAACGATCTCTTCGAAACATCGAAAATTTCCAGTATCGATTATTTGTTTGATATTGTCGCCGTATCTCTTTCCACACCGGAATCGCACATTAAGCCTACTCTTCACAAAGAGCCAACCTCTTAACTTCCCATGCGCGGCCTCATCAAACCCCACAGGTAGGTTACATGATGATACCAGGTTCAAAAATCCGACCTCCGCAGAATTTGAACCCGGGATCGCTGCGTGGAAGGCCTTTCCACCACCGTAACTCCTGGGATAATGTGTTGCATATATTTTTTTTAAAAATCAGAATGTTTGAAGTTTCGACGTTGGGCGTTTTCAAAGTTACTCTTACAAAAGTATTTTTCTTTTGTTATTTTAAAGAATTTTCAACTTTAAAATGCGTAATTTAACGGAGTTTTTACCATGCGTTTATTTCGGCAAAGTTATTATGGACTCCGCCGAAGAGATATCGCTCTCTAGTACAGGTTTCAACAAGATAAAAGGTTTTTTAACCAAAATATTTTTTCCCGTTTAAAAATTTAGAATTGTAAAACAAAGGTGTTTATATAAAAAGCCAGTAACACAATAAAATAGCCCGATAGACTAATAAATTGTATTTGATGTAAGAAAAGTTATGTAAATCTATTAAGAAATAAAAGTTATTTGAATTGAGTACAGGTTTCTGTCGTAATATCATAGGCATCCATGGAAATATTTGCTTTTCATGCTAAGTCCGTTATGCGAGCATTCCGCCGTAGTTGGCAAATGTTAACATCTTTATGATTTGCGTTTGGCACACGTGACGTCGCTAGGTATTTTCCAACAGAAATGCTCGTTTATTCGCCCAGTTAAACTGCCTTTCCTGGTTCGTTCATTAAAAGGTTGTAGCGCACTATGGCTGGTTAGACATTTTATACCGGGAGGTTAAATTTTTTGAAGTAGCAGGTGAAATACGTTTGAGCTGAGATGTGGGTTAAATACCTCGTCTTCTATGCTCGGTTGTCAACCCGTCTATTCAGCATAGCTTTTGTCTGTGTATTTATGCTAACCTTTTCTTTTCCGCGATGCATTCGCGCCTTTCTCTTTCAGCCGTGGTTGTTTTTCGCTAGTTTCGACAATCATTACGGTGTAGTTGTCGGTTCCACCGCAAAGTAAGCTTTGGTCGAGTTCGATGCATGTTCAAAGGTCTGTAAATGAGGTCTCAAATATTCAGAATCTGGGAAAAAAACTTTAGTAGGTAACTTCTAATCAATTTGCTGTAAGCAATTGTGACCGGCGGGGGAGGGCCACGATTATAAGCAGTCGAACATCGATAATTCGAATTTTTGTTGATTCGAAGTAGTTTTCTTAACGCGTTCGAATTCCTATGCTTTATAATGATTTTTTTTAAAACTAGAAGTTTCGACAATTCGAAAAAGTTCCGTTTTCTGTTAAGGTTCGACCCTGTTTGATTTACAGTGGGACTTCTACAAGTCGAGTCTCAAGGAAAACAAAAAAAAAATATATTCGACTTATAGGTAATTCGAGTAATGGAATAAAAATAAAACGAAAAAGATTTTGTCTTGTAAAGTGAATAAACTTCGAGTTATGGATAATTCGAGTTATAGAAGTACGACCGTATTCGCATCTTCGGTTCTTTCTCATCGATCCTCTCTCTTGCTCCGTCTTTCCCACACTTGATCATCGCGTTTCCCTCAATCCTTCTCCTTTCTCCCATTTTTTTAACGCGTCTAACCGTCTCCCAGCTTGTCTTTCCGATCCGTGGTGCACCCCTTTTCCTCTTATAATCCTCTCTCGTTCCCCTCTTTAAGTCTGCCCTGCGCGTCCTTTTCCGTGCCTGCCATACTCCTCTCATCCTCCCTCCCTAGCTTTCCCCGACAGTGGGACCTTCCCACGGGAAAGTAAGGCCTTTATCCTCCTCCTTTCTTTCCCGCGCGCCAGCCAAAGCGATCCCATCTCCTCCCCCTTTCTCTTCCACCCTTCCTTCTCTTCCTCTCCTCCCCCCCTTCCTTCACCCAACCGTCTTTATCTTTCTTACCCAACCTCCTGCGACGCTATCTCCCTCCCACACTTTGCCATCTTACGGTCTCTCCGTATCTGCGGCGTATGCTCGCGTCTTTTTCTCCCTCTCGTACCTTCCCATCTCTCTCTCTCTCTCCCCTCCCTCGTTTCACCTATCTGCCCCTCGGTTTTATCTCTACCCCTCTCTCTCTCTTCCTCCATCTTCCTACTGGTCCCTCGCTTTTCCTTCTGTTTGTCTGTCTGTCCGTCCCTCCATTTCCCTCCCTTTTTTGCTTTGCCCCTCCGTCTCTTTTATCTCTCCCTCTCTTTTCCTTCATTTTTCCATTTGTTCATTCAATATTCTCCATTCTCAATCCTTTCCTCCATCTCTCCATTTCCCCCTCCATCACTTCATTTTCTCCTTCCTTCCTTCCTCCATTTTCTCCTTCCTTCCTTCCTCCATTTCTCCCTACTCTCTCCCTCCTATCCTTTCGCTCATCTCTCCCTCCTATACTTCCTTTCATCTATCCCTCTTTCTTTCCCTTATCTCCTTTTCTTCATCTATCCATCCCTCTATTCCTCCTTCCATCTCTCTTATCACTTTAGCCATCTCTTCCTCCCAACCATCGCTCCATTCCTCTCTCCGTCCTGTCTTCCCTCATCCTCATAAGTGCCTCGTTTATACATCTGGGCATAAGGATTGTCATTTGCGAATTCCTCGTAAGATTGTCCCATCAACTGTTACCTGTACCGTTTCTCACGTGTACTTCATACGCTGCATCTCGTGAGTTCGTACCATATGAGAGACGTTATAATAGCCCGCGTGTGTATAGGTCGCGGTATCCGTTTCCCATCTCGGAGAAATTGATTTCCGTGATGATTTTAAACCTCCGAGATCGTTAGGACGTTGGTTACATTTCTGCTAGGAGTAGAAATGCTACATGTCGTGTTGGAAATAAATATAAAATCGAATCAAGTTTTGGTAATTTAAGACAACATTTTAAGGGCTAAAACTAAAAGCGTGTTAATATTTAATTTGGCCAATTGTTTGAAAAATAATCAACAATCAGTCATTAAAAGCAGGTACCTCAGGCTAACCTCAGTAGATATAATCGAACCTAGGTAGATATAATCGAACTCCAGTAGATATAATCGAACTCCAATAGATATAATCGAATCTCAATAACTTCAAGATAAAAAAATCGATTTATAGAAACTTCGACGTATGAAGCTATATTAACATATATTAATACGAGAGGAAAAAAATGTCTACTTCGATACATCGAAAATTCTCTAGACATTCGAGTAATCGAAATTCGATCGTAGCATGTAAATCTCTATTTTCCCTCTTTTATTCCAACGTATGTATAAGGACACTTAACCCGCTTCAACCAAAGAGAAAAAAATGTATAAAGTACTTCGTTCTCATCGTATCTTTCTTTCACTTTCTGTCCTTTGGTTTCCTCGCGGCTAAAAAGGTTCGATTTTTAGGCGATCGTTTACTTCTTTCCTCGAGGTATTCTTTTGTTTCTTTTTATTTTCCGAGGGATCGATGCAATCTCGAAAAGGGCATCGTTTGGTTCCCGGCCACTTTTATAAAGTCTCCTCTCGTGCCTTATTTGAAGACCGCCAAAATGACCCCGTTCCCTCTCTCTCTCTTACTTCTTCGCCGTCGGCCTCAGCCGCTTGTTTTCGACGCGCGTTAACTCGTTCGCCGTTTATTTCTGGGCAAAAGGCGTACTTTTAAAGCTGGCCCACCACCCCCGCAATCGTAATTCGAGCTCTCCTTTTCAACCCGTCCTTTCTCCTCTTTCTCTCTTTCTCCCCTCTTTCTCTTCCATCTCTCTCCCACCCTTCATCTCTCTCTCTCTCGGACGCCCCCTAAGTTAGGCGAACCATAAATACACTCAGCGGCCTCCCTCAGGTAAATTTAGCTCCACCCGCCCCTAGCACTCTCTCCCTCCCCCCCCCCCTCCCCTTTTTTCCTTCCTTCCTCCAGACGAATCTTTTAGTCTATAGGTTCTGTGTATCTCATTCCCTCTCTCTCTCCCTCCGTTTTTTTCTACGTCTATTTTTTCCCGAAGTTACTCCTTAGTGATATCTCCTGAATGCGTGTGTGTCCCGCCTCCTATCTGTCTCTTTCCCATCTATAGTCTGTTCACTATCTAAAGTCTCTTGGCCTTCATAGAGCAAGTAGCCAATCACGAACGTTTCCCCTTCCATCGCCCCTCACAACTTTCGCGCGGGAGGACAGATACCAAATCACGAACAGTAACAGCAAGGAAACGGCGCTAGAAATGACAACGCAGACCAATGTGAACGCTTCGAAATCAAGAGTAACGCTGAGTTCCCCCCACTACCTCCCTAAACGAACCGTCTCCTATTGGCTGCTGCTAAGTTTCAAGGCCAAGAGACTTTAGATAGTGAACAGACTATAATTACCGATGCAGTTCGAGTGTCATTCGCTCCTGTGTGCCGTTCTTCTTCATACTGTCAATATTTTATCCATCCTATTATTCGATCCCCTTTTCCTATTCTTCTTGTATAATTACACCGTCCTAACTTTCTCCCTACTTCGATCTTCCTACCTACTTTCATCTTCCTGCCTTTTTCTCAACTTCCCTTACTTTCTTCATCTTTATTTGCATCTCTCTACCCTGCATGTTTATCCCTCCATCCCTCTCCATTTCTTTCTCCAACTCTATTTCTTTATCTCCATCTCTTATTTCTTTCTCTCCATCTATATTTTCTCTTCATCTCTCTATTTCTTTCTCTTCATTTACTTCTCTCCATCTGTATTTCTTGCTCCATCTCTATTTGTTTCTCTCCATCTCTATGTCTTTCTCCCCATCTGTATGTCTTTCTCCATCTCTATTTCCTTTTCCATCTATTTCTTTCTCAATCTCTATTTCTTTCTACATCTCTATTTCTTTCTCTCAATCTCTTCATTTCTTTCTCTCCGTCTTTCACTCCATCCATCTCCTTGCATCCCAATCTCTCCTTTCGTACCAGTCTCCACTCATAACGTCTCGCTGCCGGTTCCATAAAAATTGTCACACCCTCATTGTCTTTCCCGGCTTCCTCCTTTATCTGACATTCGGTTATCTTCGAGTGCTCGTCGACCACCCAAACAGTTCTTCCGTCCGGACATGCACAATTCCCTCGCGCTCGCTGAAAAAAATTCCCGTCCTTATCTAATATTGGGGATATCCATGTGGGCGCATTCGTGAGAAATGGCGGTCGTTGTTTGTCCTCCCTCCGTCGTTATCTGTCGTCGCTTTTTCGGAATTTTGGAAGGGAAGTTCGATATTTTTTTTTTTGTGGGTCGCTGCACTATAAACCTGGCCCGCTTATAACTCGTGCGATGAGGTATAAATAAAGGGCTTATGTGAATCTAAATTGATACAGTGAAAGTATTCCATGCCCTTCCATCTGTCCTCCTCAGGAACAAAAATTCCAATACGTCTCTTCGCTCAGAAATGTGGACTCTCTCATCCCAAGTTCGACTAATCCGTATTACCTAATGAGAACCGTGATCCGCTTTGTCCGAATTTTTTGTACGATAAACCGCGTTATAGCGAATCTTTGTGATAAGAAACCGTTATACTTTAAATAAAGACCTTTCGAGCTAACTTATCGCCTGATGTTGGTCGATCGTGTCTCCTGAACACGGTTAGGACATCGTGCCAACAAATTTTAGTGTTTTTAAGCGGAAATTCGCCTGTCGTCCACTCCAATCAAAACCTTAAAGTTACGTTTCGTAACAGATTCTTCGTAGTTAAGATCTGCCCCTGGTTTCATGTTTCCGCCATCCGTCAACTAAAATTGCGTGGCATGTTCGCTCGGCATTATTCGCGCACGATCGTGAGCGGGACGGCATTATTTTCGCGGCGAGCATTAAGGCGGCGTTAGGACGATAGCGGACGTATCGAGAATTTTTATTTAAAAAAAAATAATTTTCGTGTTTACGAAAACTTCGGAAAGAAACTTTCTCCGTCTCGTTTGTTTACGGAAAAGGTAACCGTGCATTGGTGACGCGTCTAAAGCAAAAAAAAGGAGGAGAAAAACCGCGACCTGACAGGCTAGCGTCTCTGTTTTTTTTTCCAACTCTTTCCGACACGTACACGCCGGTGTCGGGAATGAGAGAGAAAGAGAGAAGCCTTCTTATTTTGGCCACGAGACAAGAATCGGTGCCGCGGTGGCCGTTGTCTGCACTTAAAAAAAAATGGCGGGCTGAAAGAAAAAAGTTAGCAGTGCGGCAAGATAACTTTTTTTTCCGAGCGTGGGTGGGAAGGAAGAAGGTTAGGAGGAGGAGGAGGCGGTGGCTCCATCTTGACGTGGGGTGTGTGTGTGTGTGTGGGTTGGATGGGAAGCTTTAATGGAGTAGACCGGAAGGGGTGTGGGGGATGAAATTCGTGTTTTACGTTAGCAGACGGTGAAGTCTACGGGCTCTGTATGTGGGGTGCGTGTGACCAGGGTGGCCCCTGGAAGCTTCCCGGAACGCCTCTTTCCCCTCCTCCGCCTCCCGGTCTTTAACGCCCCCGCACGCCCACGCTCTCCTTTACCTCTCACCCTCTCTCTCTCGCTCGCTATTGGCCAGCGTTGCTTCTTTTCTCTCTCTGTTGCATAGTGTTCTTCCCTCAAAAGGTCTCTTGCATTGCCTTTTCAAGTTATGCCGCATCCGCCACGTAAAAGGGTCAGGAATGTCAAAAATCGAAGAGGTATCGGGGCCGCGTTATAGCGATGAATGTCGTAGAAGGGCCGTATTAGGGTTGCGGTTTGTTAATGAGGGTCAGATTTGGATAAAATGCACGTTTTCTTTATTGGTCGACTTCTTTCATGACAAAACTAATAAAGCAATAGAAAATTCGTTCTGTTGTGTCGTAATAACCATGAAACATTCTCGTATCCTTTTCACATAAACGAAGTATGGTGGAACTTCTATAAGTCGAACCTCAAAAAAAATTTCAACTTATAGGAAATTGGAGAAGCAAAATAACGTGAAAAGATATTGTCCTGTAAAATGAATATACTTCGAGTTATGGAAAATTCGAGTTATAGACTCATAGAAGTTCGACTATATTTGGATAAAAGCTCGAAGGATTTACTCGAGGCAGAAATTGGCATTCAGGGCGCTTTAAGACACAGAAAGAGCCTCCGTTTTCACATGCTTTACTTGGGTCTTGCTGTTTATTTTTCGAATTACAGAAAAAAAAGACTGCCGAGTTGCGAATCGACCGACGCCTCTCGTAACGCTTTTTTTGGTTGGATTTTGTGTGTGTGTGGCGGTAGAGTGGGCGGTAAGAGGAGGGAAGTATAGTGGGAGGAATGGAGGTGGGATTTTTTTTGTTAAGCTTCTCGCCTCGTGTTAAATTGGATGTGTATCGTTCCTAAGGCCGAACGTGTGACGTAGTCGGTCGGTTTTTTATTTTTATTTTTTCGATTTCCTCGTCGCGGTCGTTTTTTGTTTTTTTTTGTCCTCCCCTCCTCGAGATTCCTTTGTTTCAGTCGCGAATTTCGCCTTTTTTTATTCCAATCCCGTAGCTCCTTTAACATTTTTTCCCCCTTTTATCCGCGGAACAGGAATGCGTGTCGTTCCGGAGAAGTCAACGGGAATGTGGAGGTGAACTTCTTCAGTTTTTATGCATTTTCTCGGGCGAGAGGAATATTCCACGCAGTATCTCGATTTTTTTGCGTTTTTTTTAAATCTCCGGTTCTGGGATTTTTCAAAAAAAATTCTTTTCCGGAGCTAATTTCCGTTCGGATTTTTTCCCCTGCCGTTTCGTACCGATATCTAGAAGTCTTTGAAGGTAATGGGATGTGCAGCGGTGACATCGGTATGCAATACGTAGCCTGCAATCTTGAGGAAATCGGGGGCAAAAATTGTCTTTTTCTTGTTTTTTTTAGAAATATTTTAAAAAGAAATAAAATCGCGTTCTTCTCAACCGTTGTTAAAGCTGCGTATTTATAAGTCTGTCGGTTATTTTAACATGGCTCGTAATCGTTAATTTTTGTATACGATGTACGCAGTTAAGGTGTGGGGGATCGTTTTTAACAGGCGGTCCACATTAGCAGTTGCAAGCGCTTCGGCGGGCCGCATTAGGTTTCGCATAGGAAGTTACTTGAGAGAATTAAATGAAAATTAATGATTAATCAGTAAAAATTAATTGATAATACTTAAGCATCAGGTCTTTTTTGCCGTAATTTTAAACAAATATGAAATTATCTCTATTACATTTCACAGTTGTCTTTCATAACCGTTTCGCGGACTTAATGTGGCGCGAGGGCCGTAGTTTCTCAACCCCGACTTGGTTCTAGTCGTAGCATTTTTGTAGACGTAATAGATAAATACTAATCTCAGCAAGAGAGAAGAGAAGATGGTTTAAATAAAAATATTCGGAGTAATATAGTGTTTGGGTGTTCGAATGTGTATTATTATACATGTCGATAGTCTAATCCGGACAAAGTCGGTTTAAAGGAAAGCAGCATCGAGTTGTTTGGAATGGCGCGGACACGTACACACAAATTTCGAAGAAAAACGCGCCTTTTCCGTTGACGCAATATTTTAGCTATATCTTGTTTGCGAACTTACCGTGCATTAGGAGATTATGGGTGCTTCGAAAGGCCATAGCGATTTGCCGTATCGGTCCTAAGTCGAATATTTACGAGTTCGGCGCAGGTGTTTTCGCAAAAAAATGCGTCGTTGATTATTTGTTTTTGCGACTCTCTCGAGCCGAATCCGCCCGCGGCAGAAAATTTCGGCGACTGTTTCGCAGAAAATATTTGTTTACGAGATACGACGAACTCCCTTTAAACCGGAATTTCGGTTATCCGGGGCGTCAAAAAACTTCCGACTTGGATGCCATTATGAGGGTAGGTGCCGATAAGTTTACTTCACCAGGTACTCTTCTTATTGGTGCGATTGCAGGTTATATATATATATATACATACATACATATATATATACGTATATATATATATGTATATATATATAGTTATATATATATTACTATATATATATATACATACATATATATATATATATATATACACATACATATATATATAGTTTTATATATATATAAATATAACTATATATATATATATATATATATATATATATACACATATATATATATATAACTATATATATATATATATAACTATATATATATATATATAGTCTGCAAGTAATGTGGACGCATGTACGTGGATGTGCCCTTACTATCGTCGCCGGTTCTAGTCCCTTCGGAAGCTTAAGCGTTACAGAAAATGGTTTTTTAAATGTAAGATCGGGAATCGAATCGTGATCTCCTGTATCTCAAAAGATGTTCTATAAATGAGAACCAACAATCTCTCGTCTCAGAAATTGTTTCATAAAAGACATGCGGTAATTCTTTCTATTTCTGAAGAGTTATACGGCTTCTGCGTTATATACATATATTCTGTCATCCATCTTGTGTTTAAATTCATAGAAAAATTTAGCTTTTTTTCCAATCCTTGAGTTACGAGGAAACGCGTAAGATCCCGCGTACCGAATGGAACGAGTTATCGTTATTTTATTTTTATCGAGCGCTGCTTTATATTTAGTTCTGCTTTTATTTTTTTTTTGAAAGAATATAGTGCGCTCTTTTGTCCGTAGCTGGTAACTTCCCGGAATTTTTCCTCCTCCCCGCGTCACATCCTGCCGCACGTAACGAGCATATTTCCGCGTTGCACGCGATCCTCGGAGGGAAGTGGGAGGGAGGGGGAGAGGAGGAGGATAAAGGTGGCGGGAATTCGTTTCGAGCCACAAACCTCTCCCCTCCTCCCCGCGTCTTATCCTCGTCTCCTCTCTCTTTCCCCCCCTTTCGCATTCTTTCTCCGTCTACTTGCCGCCTCCCTCCCTTAACCGTCTCTCTTTTTCTACCTCTTCGCGTCTCTGCTTCCCCCTCATTTTCCTGTCTGCTGCATACCCTTCCTTTCTCGTCTATCTTGTTTCCGCTACCTCTCGCTCTTTCATCTCTCCCCTCGCACCCTTTCGCTTCTTTGTCCCATCGCCTCCTTTCCTCCTCCCTCTCTTCCATCTGTCTATTTCATTATCCTTTCCATCTCTCCCTCCTTTCCCCCTCCTTCCCATACTCCTTCAATCTCCCTACCTTTCCTTCTCCATTCCTTTCTCTTCTCTCCTTTCCTTTTCTCTTCTCTCCCTTCTTTCCTTTTCTCTTCTCTCTCTTCTTTCCCTTTCTCTTCCTTCTCTCTCTCTGCCGCCTCCCTCCCTTGCCGTCTCTCCTTTTCTACCTCTTCGTGTGTCTGCTTCCCTCTCAATTCTCCTGTCTGCTGCATACCCTTCCTTTTTCGTCTTTCTTGTTTCCGCTACCTCTCGCTCTTTCATCTCTCCCCTCGCACCCTTTCGCTTCTTTGTCCCATCGTCTCCCTGTTTCCTCCTCCCTCTCTTCCATCTGTCTATTTCATTATCCTTTCCATCTCTCCCTCCTTTCCCCCTCCTTCCCATACTCCTTCAATCTCCCTACCTTTCCTTCTCCATTCCTTTCTCTTCTCTCCTTTCCTTTTCTCTTCTCTCCCTTCTTTCCTTTTCTCTTCTCTCTCTTCTTTCCCTTTATCTTCCTTCTCTCTCTCTGCCGCCTCCCTCCCTTGCCGTCTCTCCTTTTCTACCTCTTCGTGTGTCTGCTTCCCTCTCAATTCTCCTGTCTGCTGCATACCCTTCCTTTCTCGTCTTTCTTGTTTCCGCTACCTCTTTGCTCTTTCATCTTTATCCTCGCTTTCTTTCGCATATGTTCCTCCTATATCTCCGTTTTCCTTGTTTTTCTTCCTCTTTCCTATCTCCCTTTATCCGTCTTTCCATCTCCTTTTCTTCATATTTCCTTCCTCTTTCATACTCCCTATATTTATCCCCCTTTCCTCCTCCCGTTCGTATCTCTCTCATCATCTCCATCTCTCCATCTTTCAATATCCCTACCCCTCCATTTCTCTCTTCCATTTCTCTTCCCTCTCCCTCCTTCCCTCTCCCTCCTTCCCTCTCCCTCCCTCCCTCTCCCTCCCTCCCTCTCCCTCCCTCCCTCTCCCTCCATCTCCCTCCCTCCATCTCCCTCCCTCCATCTCCCTCCCTCCCTCTCCCTCCCTCCCTCTCCCTCCCTCTCCTCTCCCTTTGTCTCTCCCTTCTCTCATCATGCCCTCTCTCTCTCTCTCTCTACCTCCTCCCTTTATTTCCTCCCATATCTCTGCTTTTTTCTCACCTCCCTCCCTCTTACCGCCCTTTTTATTTTATCTTTATCACATTATCCTCCATTTCCGTCCCCATATACTTTCCATATCTCTCCTTTTCGTTTCTTTCCATCTTCCTCCCCTCGCCTTCCCGCCCCCTTTCGCTCACATTCAATCCTTCTCCAGACGGTCGTGATCCCATAGGAGTAGACGCATGAAAGTGGGGAAAGGATGGTGGGTGGGTTGGGTTGGTCGGTTGCATGCTTCTTCCTCTCTCTCTATCTCTCTGCATGCTCGCTGATTCGTTCTCCACAAAGCTTCCGTTTGTTGTAAATCCTAGAGTGTGTCTGAGTATGGCGGAAGGCGTAAAGTTTTTAATCTCTCACGGAGTTAATCGAGATCGCTGTTGTTTTGATGTCGGACGCTCTTATTTGGTCTTGTTCCTCAGGCGATGCGTGTGACGGAGGAAAAAGGGTGTAATGTTCTTCTCCTCCTCGCGTCTCGTTGAGTTACGACTTTTTAATTCCCGACCGGAAATTGAGTGTATTTGGCGTCCGGAGAGCTAATTGTCTGCGTATCTCTTTCTCGGTCGGTCGAACGCTGTGTTTATTTAAGGAAGGGGTATCGGAACTGAAATTGCGCTGTTTTGTACTGGATGATGATAATAAAGTACCTCGCAATTACTCCTTCTCTTTTAGTAGACGAATGTCGCGAGTTCGAATCCTGCCTGTTTGCCATAATCTTTGTTGTCTGATCGTTGTAGAAGGTGGGAAACAGCGTTTTATGAGCTAATTAAAATAATAAATGGAAATTATCGTGCAATTACTTAATTTTTGAGCATTTTCGTATTTTTTTCGTATTTATTTGTATTTTTTAATCGTACACGCTCTCTCTTCCACTTGCTTAAAGTAGATTATTAGATAACAGGACTGAAGTTGGTGAGTTGGTTCTCCCCGAGATCCTCGCATTCGAGAGCTCTCTTGTTTTAAAGAATGTCTTGGGAGTGTAAAGTCTCATAGGGAGTTTTATCGGTCCACGAAGATATTTTTATTCGAGCTCGCTTGGTGGCCAATCCGGGTAGACGAGGCCTTTTCAGTCGCGTGGCGTTTTTTTGCCCATTTTTCCATTTTTAAATCGTCGCCGTCGAATTGTTGAATTCACGGCGCGTTTCGTATCCTTTTGGCGAAAAGCTGGATTACGTCCTTGGAAGTTCTAAGCGATATTAAAAAAAATCGGACACGCCTGTTTTTATTCATTTTTTAATTCGAAATTTCGAACCAATTTTATCGCGTTCCATAGGATGCGTGTATGCAAACACGAAACGTTTTTCTTTTTCGGACTTCGAGAAAAAAATTCTCGATGCAAAAGTGAATGACGTATCTCTCGTTTTCCTCATTTTCGTCAGAGATATAGCGTAGTGCCCAGCATAATTCGTTTTAAGACCGTAAGAGTCCGTTGACGTAATTAGGAGTAGAAGAGCCCGCGGCAAAGTATTATTTATACTATATATGTTCGTTTAAAACTAAAACCCATCGTAAATCCTATCAACTTGCGCTAATTAACCAGTTGTCACTAATATGCCGAAAATGTTAGACTTTTTGAATTACTCTGTCCAAAAATACTTATTAATTGGGAAGTAATTCAGAAATTAGGATAAAAAAGAGAAATCGCTAGAATATCTTAATTTCTTCTATACGTATTTGGAAAAATTCGAGGGCTCCTTGGCATTTCGCCACTCACGCCACCCTATTGTTACGTCACTGTACGAATCTCGTCGGCCCGAGGCTAATAAAATATCGTTGATATTTTTTATCGCCCATTTTCATTTAATTTTTTTTTTCGGAATAGTCGGTTTTAGGCGCTCGTTTCGTCACGTCTGCCGACTTTTTCTCTATCTTTCATTACCGAACGTAGTTTCAGGAATACAGATAGGGCGTGTATAACCCGACTCACCGTTTCCCAAGCCCTCGGGAGTCAGGCCGTCTGGTCATCGGTCTAGTCAGGGGAGTGGCGTGGAGAGAGAGAGAGTGTGTGTGAGTGAGATAGGAATGGGAGGTCGGCGGGGTTGCTTTTTTTCAGAGGGGGAAGGGGAGGAGGAGATCGAATTGGCGATCGGAACACGAGGGACAGGAAAGGAGTATCTCTCTCTCTCTCTTCACCAGTCGACCTCGTTCAGTGCTCCTCATACCACTCTATATAAACACACCCTCCTCCGTCACAACACACGTACGTTCGGTGAGCGCGGCTACACAAGGGGTTAAAAGAGAGGGTGCGGGGAGGAGTTGGGGGGGGGAGGGGGAGAGTAATAATGCCATCGTTTCAGACGGCATTCAAACTTGATGGGATCGCCACGCCCCGTTCTCCTCATTTTTCCCGCCTTCCTCTGCCTTGTTTTCTCTTCTCCTCCCCCTAATCCCACCATTCCTCCCCCCGGAATTTTATCCTTCCTCTACCACCCCCCATTTTACCCTCCATTCCATTTTACCCTCCTTCGCCCCATTTAACCTCCCTCTCTCCCACCTCATCGCTCTTTATCCTCACCGTCTGCATCCATTCCTCGTCTCTCTCACTCGGTCTCTTTCGTTCCCACCGTGTCTATTCGGAGACATTGCGGCATTGTTTGCAAATTCGGTCATCATCTCGCGATTGCCAATAAGGAACGGATGTGTGCGGTTGTTTACGCTTTTTTGTAGGTTATAACGGGTATGGCTCGCTCATTTAATGGAAGGTTTCGTTTTATTTTTTTTAACCCCCTGCTCGTCTGTTTTACGGTTCGCGACGTGACTCGTGTTACGAAACTACGGTTTATTTATTTTTGTTTGTTTATATAACTAGCTCATAGGCAGCCGTTGCCGCCCTTTTACAATGAGGGTGATGTACAATCCCAGCCTGGGTAGAATTCGAACGGACGATCCTAACATTGGGAGTCAGACACTGAGGCCGGAGGTTTTTAATATTGCTCTTCTGATTAACCAATTAAGTCTTGTTTATGAAATTTATGATTAAAATTGTTAAACGTATTTAAATTTGGAGGCATTTTCCGTGAAAAATGCTGTTCCCTCGATGAAATAATTTCCTGCGAATGTCGAATTGCTTGAATTTTATTGCCAGGTGCTTGGGTATTTCATTGTCACATTTCACGGTTCGTCAATCTTCCACTCTTGCGCTAATGTCTCCGGAAGTATCTGCGTTTGATTTCCATGAACTGGGATGGCTGGAGGCAAGGAATTCTTAAAAACAGATTTGGCTTAATAACAATAGGCAGGACGGAGCTTTCTCGATGTGGTTTTTACGCTATGGTATAGGAGTTAGGGACCTATTATGCTCTCTGCACCATATTAATCTTCAATTACCTTGGTGTTTTTGTACGTAGACGTAGAAGCAAACGTTGTAGTTTGCACTGCTGCAATCTCTTCTCACAGGCTAGGTCATCGGTTTCCAAACTTAGGTCGCGCCCCCATCGCCTGAGAAAAATGTCTTTGCGCCTCAGTGTATTTCACTTTCAATCAAAGTTCAATACAATACTGGATATACAGTCGCAATTAAAATAGCCACTAAGAAAAACGGACGAAAACTATAAGACCTAGCAACTTGAGGGTTAGGATACGTCGTCTGCATATTGCCGGTCTCACGATTATGATAGGCGGTAAATACGATGTCCAATCTCTTACGCCCCACCACCCTCGCGCCACACAGTTTGGAAACCAGTCTACTAGGTTATGTTATATCATCAATTTGGTAAAATCTCCCATTCAAGTCTGCTGAATCTTTTTCAAGTGATCCAGCTTATCAGATATTCATGCATATCTTCAAAGTTTGCGTAATGTTCAGGCGGCGTTCGTATTCTGCCTTCGTTCTAAATCCTCCGCCGTCGACAGGAAGCTTATCTTGTTTCCATGGTGCCCAAAGGGATCGTAATCCCGTGACTACAAACTAACACCAGGAATCGTTGCGTCACCAACCGACGGGTGAACGGTGCAGGAATCCTTACGTAAAAATGCAAGAGTCACTCGCCGTACTTATGTTGCGGAAATTACACGGGTTTCAATCGTCTGCACTCATCGGATCCACCGACAGATGCACCGAGGTCGTTTTCCACGCCGACTTGGGGTTCTTTTTCCGATAAAATAAAAAATGATCCTGGTGCTTCGACTCTTGTTATAACCGTAGGTCGTCACTCGCGGTTTTTTTTGCGCGTAATTTTTTGCGCGTAATTTTTTGTTTTGGTGTTCGTCATGCAGGAAGCGTTGCCAACTCGACAGAGCCGGACGTCGTTAGTGTTTCTTTTATTGTCTTTCTCTCTTATGACTCGGTTGTGTGACCCGAATGTGGAGAAGGGGTTGGGAAAGGGGAATGGAGGCCGCAGTAAGTAAGAAAGGAAGGGGACGGGAGGGAGTCGAAGGGGAGAGGAGGCGGGGGAGTTAGAAGAAAGGTCCATCCGCGCTCTTCCGTCCCACTCTCGTCTGTGAGCGGCATTTCGTACGTCTGGCGCGGACGGAAGAAGTGTGTCAAGGATGGAGTCGGGTAAAAGGGGAGGAAAAAAAGGGGTGTGTGGTGGTAGTGGGTGAACGGGCATGTGGAATGGCGTGGGAGAGGATGGGAAGAATGCGAGATATATCATGTGTGTGAACACACTACACTGTATGAACTCGGTTATTGCGACATGGGTTTGAAGTACGACAGCCCTGATTTTTTTTGTAGCGACAGTGTATTCTCGGTCACGGCTGATTTGCCGAGGCATCGTGGCGTTATTCCAAGAAACGATCTAAGATCACGTAAGAAACCTTAGGAATTTTGAACGAATGTTTCTCGTCGGGTTCAAAATTAAGGGGAATTGAGTTCGTTGACCTTTTTAAACTGCGTCGTGAAAATTATGGGAGCGCTTGTCAGTTATCCACAAATTAATGGAAGCTGTTTGTTTCTTTGTTGCTGTTTCGTTCTTTCCTACCTTAATTTTCGGTTAAGGTGTACAAAAATGACGAAAATGGTGTTACGAAATAATATGACGGCGTACTGAGTGCCATTTCCATGGAAATAGAGGATTGCAACGGGTGTTGCAGCGTGTATGAATATGAAAATACAAGTAAATCCTTAAGGAAGAGAGAAAAAGATGAAAAAATTAATTTAATTAAATAAAAATGGAATAATCGTCGAATATTAAAATGCTAGAAGCTCAAGCTAGACGTTTCATTTAAAAAGTAACTTCGAGCATTTGTATATAGTATACAACGTTCATATGTGTATGCATGTGATTCAAATGTCATTTCGATGATGCAGGAATGTTGCGAAATTGTCGGCCACACGATTAGCCTGATGACGCTCTCAACTGGTGTTTCTTAGTGCCGTCATTGCTTTTGTGAGTTTTTTTTTTAAGTTTATCTGTGTCAAGGAATTTTAACTCGGTCGGAATCGAGATTAAGTTTACAGTAAATGTGTCGCTGATTGGTCGAACTCCCCCACCCTTTGCCCGAAAGGTCACGGGTTCGAAGCTGCCTCTAGAATGGAGTTCCTTGTCATTGTCAATTCGCCCTTAATTGCTCTATTTTCCGTACCAGGAGGCGGAGGTCTCCAAAGTTCAAGCTCCTTTTAATCCGTCCTGGTAATTCGGTTTTTTTTTTGTGAAATGAGTCGTGCAAGTCGGTAGAATGACTGATCACGTTAGTATCGGATCTAAGGATAATACATGCTCGATCTTC
The DNA here is from genome assembly GCA_036926305.1 of Uropetala carovei. Classification (NCBI taxonomy): domain Eukaryota; kingdom Metazoa; phylum Arthropoda; class Insecta; order Odonata; family Petaluridae; genus Uropetala; species Uropetala carovei. Next base: position 4,482,073 of record JAXCHB010000100.1, read on the forward strand.
CCGTGTTTGTTCACTCTCCACGAAAGCAGAGTTTAAAAATTTTTTAAATTGTTAATGAGGAAACTCATCAAACGCCACGAGAGCACGTAAAGTTTCCGTCGTGTTGTTTTCAAGTCTGTTTTCTCTTGGAAAAATTACAGACGAAATCGGAGCGTGTCGTTTATTTAATTTTCCTCGTTAGTTATTTCAAAGAAGCGAACTAGGTGTGGCATTAACTCGTGTAAATTACCTTTTCTACTTTGCGACGTTATATAAAACTAACGCAGTGACCTTTAGAACCCGTACTTAACTCCGTAAATCAGCCTGTTTTTCAGGCTAGCTCCGAAACGTTGTTTTTTAATTGAAAATTTGCTTGCACTGAAGCAGTTACTTTTCTACAGTGAATTGAAGACGTACTCTCGGAGTAACAAGTTTGAAATTTGTCTTTCGATTTAGGTGGCTGTCTCTCGAAAGAGTTCAAGTAACTTGAGCGTGTATATCCTCCGCTGGTATCGAAGTCGCGACCTTAAGATCAGAAAGCCGTCATGCAGCTAGAACCGTTTCCCCACCCTGCGAAGGCTGTCTGGTTAGTTCGGTTGTCCGTTATCGTTACGTCATGGGATACTGGAAGCGTCCAGTTACGAGGGTGACGGCAATGGAGTCTAGCCGAACGGTCCCCTAAAGTTGTTCGCCTTATAGATTTTTCGTGCATTGCACGTTTCAGATCTATTTCGTTATTTCTCATAATCCCAGTGAAAATTTTCGACATTTCATTCGATTGTTGATGATAACAGAAACCATTTATCGGTGTGTTTGTTCAAAAAGAGACGAAAATAAAGGATGCATGTGAATTATTAGAGATTTTATAGATGAAACAAGAGCCCATGTAACTATTTCCTAAACTGAATGGGTATTACAGCAGTATATTAGTAACAGGCCTCTTTGTAAGTTCACATAATTGTCGTTATGATGCTTACTTTCTATCTTTCTTTCATTTTTCGGTGTAGCCAAACAATATTGTTAGAGTGGAAGCGTTATCGCTCATTTTATGCTTAGTTTTCAGTATCGTGCTGAAATTTTTTAAGCCCTACTGAAATCCGACGAAGTGCGACAAAAAGTCCTCCAGGGTTAGTTAACTTATAACGGTGAATTGATATTGGTCTTGATGGTTTTCTCTCATGCTTCCGACATTCCCGTCTCCCTTCAAAAGGTTTTTATGGCTGGACCGCGGAGACGGACGCGCAATTTTCCGTGATTGATTGCCCGGATCGCGCGAGGGATATACCGAACGGTGTTGCTCTTACTCCTTTTTGTATCCCCCAGTCAGGTGTTTCAAAAATAAAAGTTCTGCACTGCGCCTGCGAGTAATCGTCAGCCCGAATCGGCTTTATGCTCGTGGTCGTTTTCCGGCGGCGAAACACTCCATCGCCGGGAGTGAAATAGAATATTTCTGGTGCGTTCGTTCCTATCTGAAACCTCAGCTCGGATGAAGAGTTGAGTCGGTCAACAAAATCGTATAACGCGTGAGAAATTTTTCTTTTATAAACACTGAGAATTTTTCCAACAGTTTACTGAACGCGGTATGCAAGCATCTTCATTTTGGGGGAGTGCAAAAATAGACGAATAGAGGAATTATAAATTACATATAGCCGTGAAATGGAACTGGACCTAGAACGATCCCACGCGGAACTCCGTGCTTTCAGTGCCACCTAGCGAGAGAAGATGCTTTCGTCGCGACCTGTATTGCGCGGCACTCTGTTCAAATGATAAATAAAATACGCGAGCGTATAAGAAACGTTTTACCATTCTCAGAAAAGGCTAATTTTAACGTGGCCTAAAGGCTTTCCAGCCATTCTGGATCTGAACATGGAATGCAGCGATTCTGCGTTGCCGGTTTTAAAATTATACCTTTCAGACGTGCGCGATTACAAAAAAAGTGGGTTCTTGAGGTTCAGAAAAGCGCCCCTCCCTTCGCAGCGTGGCGCGTTCCGTTTGTTTTCTTCTTTTGCGGCGGTTTTGTTTCGCTAACCGTAATCCGCGATGAATATGAATTCAGCAAGGTCGACCGGTGCACCCGAGACGTGGCTTATATGTTTTTTGTTGCTGTATGCACTCGGTTCGGGTGGGAGGTCTTGATTTGTGGCCGGGCTGGATGCGTTCCAGTCGCATTCGATCAAGGATTCTTCCAAATAAAGGAAAGAGGGTAGCGGACCGCTTTTATTTTTTTCGAACGAATCTTTTTTGATCGGAAAACTCGTAGCGGAGGAGACGGCGGAGAATTCTTACGATACGTGGGAAAGCGGAGCGGGTATTTTTGCGCCTACATTTCTCTCTCTCTCTTGGGGAATTGGATTGGGTTGAGTTGGAAGGGGAGGGTTAGTGGAAAGTTCCAGGTATTTCCATACGTTTCGTCGTAATTTATTGAGTTATCTCTCGAATAGCATTGCCAAACGTGGACAAAAAAAGGATCCGTTTCGAGAAGTGCAAGTTTTATTTTTATCTCGCGAAATGTTTAAAAAAATAGTTAACCTTGTGGTTCGAGTCTATTTGTTTTAAAAATGTGGAGCTATACAGGTGGGCAGTTTGGCAGCATTATGGGCTTTCTTAGCGTTAATTTGCCTGTCGCTGATTCTAGCGTTCTTATTAGATCTAATTGTTTTATTAGGAAATTTGTTAAATTTGGTGATAATTCCGCCTAAAATTTGAATATGACGTAAGAGGAATTCATTACACTTTTAATCTTAGCAGTAGATTCGAAAATTTGTTATTCAGGAGATTGTTGTTTCTCGTTTTGCTAGATTCTATTGAATATGCTTGGAGAAACTTATAATTTGAACAGATAAGGAATCGATTCAATTACTCTAATACAGGGGTGCCCAACCTTCAGTCCACGGACCGGATGCGTCCTACTAAGTAATTTTATGCGGCCCACCACCAGTGTTTTATAGTTTTAAAAACTTGGTTCATTTATTTTAATTAACTACCAAAATATTATTTTCCATGTAGCAAAATCTGTTAAGATATCTAACGTTAAATTGCGACCTCTTAGAAAGTAAGTTCTTTTTAAGACTATTTTTGGTCTTTCTTCCTTTCATTCATCCGATTAATTTCGATGCGATTTTATTCAGCTGACATCTCCTTTTTACTTTCTCCATACGTAGTATAGGGAAAGTATTGTGATCACCAAAAAAATCGACTTCGAGATTTCAACGGAAATACACGTTTTGAGGTCCCTAGAACACGTTCAGACTATTTTCGGAATGATGTGTGTGTTTGCGCGTGCGTGCCTGTGTGTGGGGGGATGGATGGATGTCCGTATGTATGTGATTGTGAGCGCTCTAACTCAGAAAGTATTTGTCATATTAATACCGAATTTCATATATAACACTTTAGCATGAACACAAAGAACTGATTAGTTTTTGGACAATACCGGTTAACCGGAAGTCGAGGTTTATTCGAAACCCGATTCGGTTTTTGCGATATTTCTCCGTTACAACATCATTACTGTATATACAATTCTATGCAAAGGTTATAGAGAATGTAATTTCCTACAACTTTCATTTGAAGCAGTTTTCCATAGCAGTTATTGTTTAGGAATTATTTATAAATAATCGGTTTTTTCGGTTTCCGTCAAATATCTTAAAAACGTCGTTATAGGTAATGTTCGTGAAGACCAAAGTGGTAGAGAATAATATTTCTTCCAAGTTTTGTTTGAAATAAATTTTCGTAGAACCATCCATTTCGGAGATATTTAACTTTTTCGTAATTTCCAGTAAACAGCGCCACCAACTAGCGGTGAATTCTGTAAACGTATTCAAAACATACCTAATTTACGGCAATAAGGTCGACTGTATTCTTTTACGACACGAAATAATAATTTTGCCTTATAATGTTATTCATATTAATTTAAATATCTATACCCCAAGTCATGTGTTGGCCACATCAGATTTTTACATATATTTTTCCGGAGTCGTTCTCGCTCCCGTCACCTCGGAGGCGACTCTTTTCCTTCCATTACGGATGCTGGATTCTCTTTCGGTGCAGGTCATCGAATGCGCCATCACATTCCGTTCCGTCCGGTTTGCTTCCTGTCTCGCAATCGGGTCTTCATGGAGAACACGCGTCGGGTAGGTTGGGAGAGCGTTGGTCGGTGAGAGAGAGGGAAAGCGTGGGCGGAGCCCCAGAATGTAACCGTGAATTACGTACGAGAGTGATTCGGGTGTTAGGATGGGAAGGGGCGGGATTGGCGGGTGGGGGGGGGGGAGGGGGGCGTGCGTGTTGTTGTTGCACGGCGGGGGAGTGTGCGTTAGGTCATGGGGGATTTTCCGTCCCGCCCTCTCTGATCTCTGAGCTTTTTCCCGGCTTCCCACAGTCCTCTCTTTTCACGCTCATTCATCTTCGGTTCTGAAGAGGTTTTTTTTTTCCGTTGCCTACCTCACACACCACGGGATGTCTTCCACGAGTTTAGGTAAAGGCGTTTTTGTTTTCTCGTTCGGATTGCCTTTACGTAGTCTGGATCGAGTTAAAGGCGAAAGTATGGATCTAAAGTAGCGGTTCTCAACCGGGATTGCATGACACCCCAGGGTGACGCGACGGTTATTGAGGGGCGACACGAATATTTGGTAAGTTCACGGTGTATCATATTCTGGCTTATAAACGTAATGAAAACCAGGAGAATAAACACTCGTTCTTATTTAAATGCAGGTATTTCATCTTTATGTGGTAGGGAAAGCCAAATTTATGAATTTGTAGGAAGTTGTAGGAAATTACATTCTCTATAACCTTTGCATAGAATTGTATATACAATAATGATGTTGTAACGGAGAAATATCGCAAAAACCGAATCGGGTTTCGAATAAACCTCGACTTCCGGTTAACCGGTATTGTCCAAAAACTAATCAGTTCTTTGTGTTCATGCTAAAGTGTTATATATGAAATTCGTTATTAATATGACAAGTACTTTTTGAGTTAGAGCGCCCACAATCACATCCATCCATCAATACACACACACGTCATTCCGAAAACAGTCTAAACGTGTTCTAGGGACCTCAAAACGTGTATTTCCGTTAAAATCTCGAAGTCGATTTTTTCGTGATCACAATACTTTCCCTATATGGAGAAAGTAAAAAGGTTGAGAACCACTGATCTAAAGTCTATATTTTACCCTTCTCTTCACCAAAATGGTGGGTGTTAGAGGATGCATAGCAGGAAAATGTGCTTAACCATTTTCGTTTGCGGTTTTGACCTAATCTCTCTGCTCTATTGGAAAAGAATCGGGCTTGAGGTTGCGTATTCATTGAGTTAAGCGCTGATAGTATAGGAGGGATATATTCTTATCGGTATCAGTAAATTTAGTCGAAGGTGTGCTATAATCGGTTCTTTTGCTGTTAGTTGGATGCATTGTTTGGGTTACGTAGAAAAGATTTATTTGGATAAAACTAGGAGAACAGTATCTAGAAGAGCCGTTTCGGGGTTGTTTGACTTGGTGTACTCACCGTTTTTTGTATGCGAAATGGCAGCCTAAACTTGGATCTTTTTAAAACGTATCAAAGTTGAATTCATGCACGAATATATGTATTTTGAGAAAAATATTCACTTTTGCTTATCTTTGTAGCGTTAAGGACACGTCATCGGTTTCGAAGATGTATTCATGCTTATAGATAGTTCAAAACCGCTTAAAAGGGGCTGTGTTCTTGAGAGGGGAAAGTCCACCAGTCCCCAGTTCTTAGAACTAAGGCCCACTAGTTCCGATCCGAGCGGGTCGGACCGGATCGGATCAGGCCAGGGGCGGATCCAGAAACTTCTCAAGGGGGGAGGGGGGATCGCCCCTCCACCTATCGAATCCGCCCCTGTCAACTGCCCTGTATTTTGAAAATCCCTACCCCTATCAGAATCCTTTCCCTTGCTATACAGACATAATCTGCGGCGTATAATTGCCGTTTTTTGCGCGGAATTAATTTAAGAAAGCGCCCAGTGAAGTGCAATGTGGTTATCCAAGGAGGGGGCGATCGCCTCTATGCCGCCCCTTCCCTCCCACCCCCCCCCTGGATCCGCCAATGGATCAGGCATATGTCCGCCCATCAAATCGGATCAATACGGAACACAACCGTCCGTTCGGACGAAAATTCATAACTTTTTTTCATTTTTATTGGATTTGTATGAAATTTTTTGAGGATTTTAGTAGAACGTAACATTAATAAACAATACCTTTTAAGTTATCTTACGTGAAGCACTCTTTACGGGAGGGAAGAGAAATACGAAATACGTAAATCATCCCGATCGTAAACCAGTTACCGCGCACCCGTGCTTTTGATATATCTTTCAGTGTTGCAAAAACTATAAATGACATTGATAGTCTTTTTCAAAAATATATTTCGGATTTTATAAACATTTCATTCGCTAAACCAAATAGGAAAAATGTTTCTCGCAGATCAACTTTTTAATGTCTTGACTAAAAATTTGAAATAAATGTTAAGTTTCGTATATTTTTAAAACGATTTCATAAAGCTTATAAAGTTTTGAGTTGTACAGTAGGTATTCATAATCATTATAGAAATTACATGGTGAAAATTGTTCTATTTCGTTCGGTAGAAACGGAGATATGATGTTGTACGCGTAATAAAAAAATTAGAAAAGTTTAAAGGTTTTTAAAAAGGCATTTGCTTTATCCAAGTTACCATTAAGTTTACAAGAAAATATAACTTCAGTGAATCATCTATACTGATTTTTTTTACTAGCATTCACTTCAGACTAACTTTAAGCAGGACGCCCACAAGTTCCGATCGGAACGGATCGGCTGGTTTGGGCTTTTCAGTCGTCATGGATAGTTCAGACGAGGAGGTTGTCGCTGAGTTTGGCGTGCTATGAATTAGAAAAAAGTTTCCCGTAGATTTTGGTAGTACGAGATTTTTTCCAAAAGAAAACAGTATGCGCTATATTTGTAATTTATATTAAGTTTTAATCTAAGTATATTTCACTTCCCTAATCATCCTTGCGGAGCACATTTGCCCTGGAGGGACACTAGTCAAATCTGGACACACTAATGTGTTTACCCGTAAAAAAGGACGCGTATGCTAAACTAGCAGAGCCGGCGTGAGGCGTGTGCATTCGGTTCCCCCGAACAGAGCCCCGCGCTCTATTAGGGGCCCCCGCACAAGCTTCAATTCTCATGTATTGAGATTTAGACAATTTTTTTTATTACGTAGTAATAAATTCTAGACGGAGAGCACAGCACGGGAGGGAGTCACTACCAGCATAATTTTTTTGCGCCACCGGGAATATATACATAGGTAAATTGGTCCCGCTCCCGCTTACTATCGAACTAGGCCCCGCAATTAATCACGCCGGCCCTGTAAACTAGGTATTACATGAAATATTAATGAAACCATCCCATAGATGCACTAGAAAGTGAAAATAAGCATAAAATTTACCTAATTGTTTGTTCCAGAAAGTAACAATTGTTGTGGGCATATAAAAGGTCGATCAGACTATATCGATTGATTTCATATCTCTGTCGCACAAAACCCGCCTATTTTTGGTACACTACACTTTCCTAAGTTTTATTAATATAGATTAACTTCGTTTTATTAACATAAATACAAGTGATATTTTTGAACGTACTTTAGAAGGCATGCCATTTGGTTTGTGACAAACCAGTTGTAGTGTTTACGTTGCGTCAATAGAAAATACCTATCCAGACTTACGTCACATCGAATGTGTGCTCATAGGTGACACAAACCTCACTTCGTGATCACTCGGATATTTTCGCCTTCTCTCGGTCTTCGGAACGCTTCCGACCTCAGTCAAAATATTTTCCATGAGCAATTCTTGCCTGATCCGATCCGAAGGTGCTGAACCGATCCGATTGGATCGGAACTACTGGACACCCTGCTTAAAGCTTTCATTTTCGGTTTTGCCACCGATGATAAATTTCGCCATTTTTCTAGGAATTGGTCGTTTTACGCGGTGTTGTCATCGCTCTAGGGCGTATAACGGGACGGATTTTGCAGTATATTCTCAATTTATAAACGAGGGTCGATGATCCCATTTTCCTGACAAACGAGGAATTTATCACCGCGCGTAGTTTTTCGAAATTTCCTGTCTAAAGTTAGGCGTGTTTTTTTACTGTTAAAATTGTCTGGTATTGTTTATTCATTCCGATATAATAGTCGCCTTTTTTATTTTATCTTTTTAACAGAAAAAAAGACTAAAAGTCAAACTACGGTCGAATTTATGGGAACGTTCGATGTATTTCGTTTTTAAATTGATTATCCGTCGAGTATTCCCCAATGTCGGCCGCGAGGATGTGTTTTTGGCAATAAACTTGGTCGCTAATAAATATCGTCTCCATCCGGTCTGCGCTACATCTCGCGTAATGAAAATAAATTTAAAAAAAGACGTGCCGTTCGGAAGCTTATGTAGCGTTTTATATTTGCAACCGCCCGAAAGGGCCGATAAAACTCGTCCGAAATAAAAGGGAAATTCTCTGTTTTGTTTCGTTGGATGTCCTGTCACGTGTAACTTTTATTATCGGAGATAGCGCCGTTTTTTTTTGGACGATCGAACTATTTCAATCAACGGGAAATTGGCCAGATAAAAATAATAGATGACGCTTATTATTATTTGTCGACGCGCCGCAAATATATTCCCTCCGAGAATTTTTTTGCCGGGTTTGACGTATTTTCGGCGGTTTTTAATCTGCCTAATAAAGTCAACGATATTTTTAAAATACTTCTGATTCTAAGGTATTAACTTAGAAATATTAGAAAGAATCGTAGAGAGATGTAGTCTTATTGTCAGTGCAGTGGAGCGCAAAGTTTGGAAAATAATTACTATAAATTTTTTCTCTAAATAATTCTTTCAGTGTTTACCGTACTTAAAATTATTAACATTAAATTCGAGTTGCATAAAAATCCACTAATTGGAAAGGGTTTCTAATCCTACTTCACTAACTTACAATTAGAAGGAAGCATACAAGTGGTCTAATGCAGTTTCGAATATAATTACTATACATTTTTTATGAAAAACATTCTTACATTATTTAACGTGCTTAAAATTATTAATATTAAATCCACTACTTGGAAAGGGTTGGGGTTTGTTTTTATCATTGCGGGATCCTGGTTTTTACTTTCGAAGTATCGAGAAAGTATTGTTATCGCGAAAAAATTCGACCCCGAGATTTTTACGGAAATATACGTTTTAGGTGTCGCTGAATCCGAAAAAGTGGTTTTTGCAGTGCCGTCTGTCTGTCTGTTACTGGCAGCCTAAACGGTAGAGCGAAAATGAATAAAATCTCGTACTTAGGCATTTTATGATCATGAGCAAAGTATATGTAGAAATTGTTGACATTGATCAATAATTAAGAGTAGTTTATTCTACGCATTTTTAACAACAATTCGATTTTCTCAAAAACGGCTCTTAACGATTTTGATCAAATTTCGTACAGTTACTTAAGTTTACGTCTTCAGTAATACTGTATAGTTCATATTTCTCAAAAAATGAATATAAGGCTAATTTATTCTAGGCAACTTTAACAATAATTCGATTTTCTCGAAAACGGCTATAACGATTTTGATCAAATTTCGTACAGTTACTTGACTATACATCTGCAGTAATACTACGTATTTCATTTTTCGCAATGAATGAATATAAGGCTACTTTATTCTTGGGCAAATTGAACAAAAATTGGATTTTCTAAAAACAGGCTCATACGATTTTCATTTTCTAAAGATAACTAAACGACGCATTAGTACCCATATATGAGAAAGTTTGTACAATGTATGTTGTACCGATTTTTTTTCACAAAATCGTTGGTGGGATGCATGATGCAAAGATTGAGAACCGCTTGTCTACACAACGTAAGGAAGAGAAAAATAAAGACGGAAAGGCATGTTTGAAGGCATTTTGAAATTGATGATTGAAGGGAAATTTAGCGGGAAAAGTGAAAGAGGTATGTTTTGGAATACGTAAAATGAACAATATCAGCATTTTCTGCAGTCACGGGAATTTCGCGACACCCATACAGTATAGAACAAGATGGAAATCTGCGGTAACCAGACTTAACGATCGAAAAAACTAGGATGATGGATTAATTCTGCGACACCCGTTATAGCTCGTTCCCACGGCGAGGGCCCATGTATATTCTGGCCCGTCCGCCGGGTTCACGAAACCAACTTTCTCCGACGAAAATCACCCGGGGCATAGGTCAGATGTATAAAAAAAGAGGAAGTTTCTCAGTTATTTCTTTTGTTCTATTTATTTTTTATTTTTGCCGATTCGAGCGACTGCCCTGCCTGTCGAGATTAATGCCAGTGATGTCAGTTTGGATTGCCGGAGGGAGTAGGAGGTGGGAGAAGAAAAGAAGGACCGCCGCTTCCACGAAATGTCGAACGGCGTGGCGAATTCGCTTATTTTTGGTTCATTGAATAACTGTTTTTTTCCCCCTTCTTCTCCCATCCCAAAATCTCCGACGGCGCTGACCGGATTTCTCGTCGCGGTTGTTAGTGTTTGCGTGTGTGGTGGTTACGTAATTCTCCGCGTGTCTGGCCTTCCCCCCCGGAGGCTATGGGATTTTCCGGAGTTAATGTTTTAGCGAGTTTTTTCCATAGGAAAATTTTTTTACGATTTTTTTTTGTTTGAATCTATCTCGTAATGGGCACTTGACGGTATTTTGTAATTAGACATAAACTCTTTAACGAAGAGGAACACGTACGGTTGTATCCTAGGCGGTATTCAAACCCGTGACCTTTTACCGATGCTGAGTTTGCCCGTCATTTCTCTTGTCTGCACGTCTCAGCTTTTTTGTTTATATTTACGGTAATTATATTTTATAAAATTGTTTTCCTGTGTTAGTATTTCACTCCCGAATGCATCTGACGCTTGAAAAATTCATGATTTTAAATAATTTCGAAAGATTTATTAAGAAGTTGGTTCTGCCTTATTGCGGTGAGGGTGGTTGTATTTATTTATTTCGCAAAAGATGTGATAACAAGAATATTTATATTTCGGTCGTCTGATTTAAATACATGACTGATTTGTTTCTAACGGTGGAGTAACTTTATTTATCCGATTACCTTTCAATGCCCGAGATACGTCGAAAGGAGAGAAATTAATGACGACGTTGGTTGCGGTAATTTATATATCGAGTACGGATTTGAAAGCAACTTCGTTATTCTTGTCATTTTAAAGATCGTTATATTACTTAGACTGTAGCAAATTGCTCGAATTGAATCATCGATCATAGAAATGGTGCAAGGTCTCTAATCACGAAGTTACGATCGCTTTTCAATTATGAAACAGACTTCTCCAGTTGTCAAGTATTCTTAGAAGGATAGCCGTTGGAATCAACGATCTCCACAATCGTTCCGTTTACGCAGCCCTCTTACATAAATACGAGTTACATAAACTATGTAAATAAAGTCGAATCGTATTTTTAATGCACGTGGAGGACGAGACGCGATTGGTCGCCAGGCAATCGATAGCCTGTAGTAATTCTAAAAAAGCTTTCTTCGCGTTATAAACACCCCGAGACTTTAGCTCCTTATTCGTTCCAGACTCGATCTAGAATATCTTCCACGTGGTTGAAGACCCTAAACGATAATACGAAGCAGGATGCGTATTTCACTTTGATAGTCCCGGGCGTTCATAAACTTTACCGAGGTTGTGAAATTTTCGAATCCAAGGTCTGTTTACGCATCGCGCGTGTATGTTTACCCTAACGCGTAAATTTTCTATTCCTTCCCTAAAAAGGGGGCGTTGGCCGGAGGATATTCTCTCTCTCACTCGCTCGCTATTCTAATCAAGCTTAATATATATTCCGGTTTGCGTGTGGGGTAGTGGAAGGGGCGTAATATTCCCCTTAACCCTTTTTCGAACGGATTCTCTGCTATCTAGCGGTTTCCTAACGTTACAAAGCTGCGACCACATCACACAAAGAAAGTGTTTGCGCCTATATAATGTTCAATCAAAATAAATAAACAATACGAACTGGGCCTACAACTGCTATTCATATGGCCATCTTAAGACGCACATGGACGCAAACGATGCGTCCTAGGCTGGAATTTGACGGCTAGGTATCACGATTAGGGTGGTTAAACACAGTAAATAACAAAATAAACTTATTTAGGCTCAACTTTGCGGAATGATGCCATAACGAATTGAAGAAAAATTGCATTTCCGCAGAATGTTCTGTGGAAAATAAAATTTTTCTTTAATTCATTAATAATAATAGGTATTAATAATAGGTAGGTGTGTCAAATCTTTCGCGCTCTCTTGCTCGCAAAGCGGGAGCGCCTAATGGGTTGGAAACCACCGCAGTACTCGATGCTTCTCGCAAATTTAGGGACGAGCACGTTTACCCCGCGGTTTTGTAAACGAACCAAATCGAGAGGCAGTGGTAATTTGTTTTGTTTTTGTTTGTTTACGATTCCGTTCTCGACGCGAGGTCGCGGGAACGTCCCCCCCGTCTTTTTTTTTTTTTTTTAAACTTCCCTTTTTTTCGGTTGATTACGTCGCAGCCAAAAAAAACTACGCCGTCTTCGCGGTCGACGGGCGAAATCGAAAACTTGGGAAGGGAAGAGGATGGGAAGAGAGGACGTGAGGAGGACTGCGTAGTAGTTATACTGGCCGACCATCACATATCCATCTGCCACTCCTTCTTTCTTTCTCGTCTTCCTCCCACTCACCGTCCTTGCCTTTTCCTGCCTCGACCTCTTTTCCCCCACCCTCCCCTAATCCTCCCTCTCTCCTTATTCTTTTTTCTCACCCCATCTCTCCTTTGTACTTCCCTCTCCTTCTTCCTTCCTCCCTCTTTTATCCTTCCTCCCTCTTTTATCCCTTTCTCCCTCCACCTCCCTCCCTCCCTACCTCCCTTTCTTATTCTCTCGCTCCCTCTCGTTTATCTCTCTTCCCCTCTCTACTTTATACCTCTTTTTCTGCTTCTCTTTATTCCTCCCTCCCTCCTCTGCCCCCTCTCTCCTTATCCTTCCCTCCTTTCCTTACTCTCCTCATTTATCTGCCCTCTCCTCCTCGCCCTCTCTCCCTTTCTCTTCTGCATCCTCTCTCTCCCTCCTTTCCCTCTTCTTTCCTCTTCCTCCACGTCCTCCCACGTTCTTTCTCTTTCCTTTTTCTTCTATCTCCCTCTTTTCTCTTTCTCTTCCGCTCCTTTTCTCACCTCCCCCATTCGCTTTCTCTCTTTTCGTCTCCTTTTCCATCATTATTTCTTAATTTTTTCTCTGTTAGCTTCTTTCTACCGACTCCACATCCCGTTTCCCGGTTCCATTCCTCCCTTCCTCTTCCTCCTATTCCCCTTTTCTCTCCCTCCCTTTTCTCTCCCTCCCTTTTCTCTCCCTCCCTTTTCTCTCCCTCCCTTTTCTCTCCCTCCCTTTTCTCTCCCTCCCTTTTCTCTCCCTCCCTTTTCTCTCCCTCCCTTTTCTCTCCCTCCCTTTTCTCTCCCTCCCTTTTCTCTCCCTCCCTTTTCTCTCCCTCCAGCGAGACTTCCCATATTTGGGTCAGCCGATTAAGATCAGTGTTAGGGAAGTGGTGTGAGAGAGAGAGGAAGGAGGGGCGAGAGGAGAAGGGAGGGGGTGAGAGGGGCGTGACACCCTGTTACGACACCTTTTGTTTACTTCTGGGGTAGAGGCAAGGGTTGATGACCGTTTGTTATGCACCTCTCTCTCCAGCAACAAAAAACCTTTTTTATATTTAGTCGTGGTTTCATCGAGGTCGGGTGATACAGAGAGAGAGAGCGTGAGGCAATTTTGGGTGGGTGGAGGAGGCGGAGTGGGAGGAGGGGAGGGGGGAGGGATAGATTCTCTTCAAATCGGTGTCGGCGTCATGGCGTTCGATGACCGCGTGTCCAAGCATCCATGGAGACGTGTCCAGATAGTCGTCAACAGGGTTAAGTCATTTTGTAAACTCGCGCAAGGTCAGAGAGAGCTGGTTTTTTCGGGATTTTTTTTAACCGGGGCCTTTTTTTTTAGCGGTGAAAGTTTTCGAAGAAACTTTCTTCGCTCGTTTAATGCGCCTAAATCAGGGGTGGGCGAACTCTTTACGGGTCGGTTCGCATTAGCGGCCGCGTTTTAAGAGTCAGCATCTGAATATATTTGAGAGACTACGAGATGAGATTGGTGAGAAGGCAATAGGACAACTTTTATGGTCATAACGCCATTAGGAAAATGTTTCAGGCCATAATTTTTATTAAAATCATTTATATCTATTTATTGGTTACTATGTCATGAATAGTTTACGAACTTTTTTACAAGAACTGCGACGAAAACAAAAAATGTGAACACACATGGCCATGCTTTCCTTTGTACTCGAACCTTCTGACCCCTAGAATCGGGAGCTATAGACATGCTAACGATATCTCTCTACCTGTGGAGTTATTCGTATGAAATTTCGCGGTTCGCTTTCCTATGGGCTGAATAATTTTGCGTTTATGTTTCATCGAAAGGGCAACTTTCGCACCCCACAACTTTAGTATAGGCCGTCATGCAGTTTCGTGACAAGCATTCATCTCAAGAGGACAAAGAGAATGCGAAGGGACGGGAGATGATGAATCATCCCGATAATCGTACGATAATAAGAACGGCGATATCGCTTTGACAGGGCGTTACTAGAGTTGCTTCCATTGAAACTCTTCGTGCGATATGTATTAATCGTTCTCATTGCGCAATTATTCTCCGGAGATGGTTCTTTAGAAATCACTTACCTCAGAATCGTGTTTTGTTCCTTCAAGCTATCGCTTAACAGCTGTTCAGATCGGAGATGAAATCGTCCTTGGAGGGTGTTTGTTTTTTATTTCGGAGAGTGCCCCTGCGGTTAGCTGCGTAAGGATCAGCTGATAATCAAAAGGTCTGGGAATCCACTAGAGTACATCGTCCGCGTGGTGGGCTAATCTCTTCGCCGTGTTTCTCTCGTACGTGTTCGACCAAAGAGCTAATACGGGAAGCGGCGTTCTCCGCGATTCCTAGTAAACTGTCGGTTTGTGTAGTTTCTCTCTCTCTCTCTCGTTTTCAGGTGGCTGCTGTTTTTATCTACTGTGTTTTCGCGAGTTTCGCGATTAGGCGTATTACTCGCTGTCGTTCTCGGTAGGGTGGAAATCGATTGGTTTATCTGTCGTTATTCCGGCGGAAACGCGAATTTCCTAGAATGGTAGTATCCCTGATACGGTTCCATATCGATCGTAGACTTGTGGAATAATCGAAGTTAAATGTACTAGAGAAGTTGAGGTCTAATTAACCGCTACAGCACGTGTCTGTGTATATGTATATTCATATTTATGCATATGTTTATGTATCTCTCATTTAGTTTTCCAATTCTTTCTTTCTGTGTATAACACTCTTAGAGTCAATCTTTCAATATCTCAGCACTGGAAGCAGTTAGAGATATGAAATTCGGTGTGTTCTTAGATGACCACATTAACTACTAGAAAATGTTATTACATAAAGTGTCCTAGGTTCGACTCCAGATATCCTTTCGTGTGTCCATTTAATAGTACGGAGAAAAAAAACGATTTTGACCGTGGATACATTTTTTCTTTTGCTCATTAAAATACCTAAATTTTAACTTAGAAACTTCAAACAAAAACTGAAAGACAAACGAAATTCTAAATTATTTTATCGTAACGGTCTTTTATTGTGTCTTGCCCTTTAAAATATAAAAAGCACGTAATAGTGCGTATTTTTGTGATTTTAACGCTTAATCTAGCATGTTGTAATTTTTAATGTTACCCGTCATATGACGGGTTATTATTCTAGTGTGTGTGTATGTATGTATATATGTATATATATATATGTGTGTGTGTGTGTATATATATATATATATAGTAGCAATATATATATATATATATATAGCAGCAATATATATATATATATATATATATATAGCAGCAATATATATATATATATAGCAGCAATATATATATATATATATTGCTGCTTTCGTGTGCGCTGTCACGCGTAAAAACAACCATCGACTCCGTCAGGATTTTATAAAAATGCGCGGTCATTTGACACCATTTCTTAGTAGAAACTAACGAGCGGAAAGCTACGATTTCTACTCGGCCATGACTTCTCCTGTTAATCATTTAAAAGATGTTAAATATTTAATGGGTCAATAGTGTGGGAGTCATTAACCTCGAGTTTTTCCTCATCGCATACCTCTCCTCCTATAGCAACTTCTACGCCTGACGTAATGCACGCTCCACTTCTGCGAGCTTCTTTTCAAAGCTTTTGTTTACAAGTCATTCCACTCCTTGGGTTCAATTTGCGTTTCGTCACTTCATTCGCTCAGCGCTCATCTTCTCGCCATGTGCAAGAAAATTTTTTTTTTCTTTTTTGGAGTTGGAACCTGGCATGCATGCACACGAGTACGTATGCGTTGGACATTTGTTGTAAAGTCCTGATGTCGTACCGTATTTCAACAAACGATATCGACCGCTGAAAACGTTTTGTGTTATGCATTCGAAATGGAATACCCAGTCTCGTCGTTCGAAAATCCAGTTTTATTTTATTTTTTAAATTGCCGTTAAAAATACACTTTTCGGGCAAGTGGCCTTCGTGCCCATTCTCTACCCTCAAACGTGGAAAATTTTCTTGAGGAGATAGGAAAAATCTAGTCGTGTAAGATTCGTCTCGTGTTTAAAATCAACGCATGGAAATGTAAGAGCGAATTTATTGATTAATAGAAAATTCTACTTATAGAGGTTTGTCTGTGTGTATAGACGAACCTTGATACCTCGAACCTCAAAGAGATGGCAAAAAAATTGTTCAATATTCGAAACTTCAAGTCGTAAAAGTTCGTTTTTACAAATATGAATACGACCGGAAAATATCTACAGCGGAACTTCTGTAAGTCGAACCTCAAGGGAAACAAAAAATATTCGACTTACAGAAAATTCGAGTAATAGGTGTTAAATTGATAGAAGTTCGACTGTACTTCAGTTCATTGAAAATTCGAGTTATATGATCTCGACTACGCAATCAAATGATTTGTTTACATGCGCTTGTATTAAATGTAGAATGGCCTTGTAATTTGTTTCTGATCATTTACCGAACATAGTGAACTTTGGTTTATTTAGTGAATAGGGTACGAAAATTATTTTATTGTAAAACTTCGCAAGAAACTATCGTTCTAAAATATTCATCTGTCGTCTGCGTGTAACGCCTGCAACCTACATACGTTATCTACGCGGTGTGCATGGGAGCATCCAGATGCCGATATGCGCAATCTCGGAACCTTTGAAAGGACGTATCGAGTGCTTTGTTTACGTCTGAAACTAAATTAACATGCGCGCCGCGTCGCAGTTTCTCCGAGTAGTTCGAACCAATTTTGTGTTTTCGATCCGTTCGTTTTAATCTTTTCTTTTGGCGATGTTTTTCTCTCTCTCCTCCGTCCAGCTTGGAGCATGATAGGTCATCACCCTCTTCACGCCATTTCGTCATTCGTTTTTTTTTGGTCTCCTCATCCTCCGGGAAGGAGAGGTCGCAGCCGCCGTTGATTAATCGAAAATTGCGTTAACGTTTGTTGTTTCCGTTTTTTTGTTTGTCGAACACGGCGGGATTCGAATGCAAAAACGGTGGCGGGCGCGTTCGACGTAGGATGGAGCCTGACTGGGTAATAAGTTAAAAAGACTTATTGCGCGTTTTCGCTCTACGGGGGAGGGGGGGGGGGGGGGGGGGGATAAGCGATTCGGACCTAAATGAGTTTCGTAATAGGTCTCGTGGCTGTATCTAAAAAGGAAATTTGGAAGATGCTGTTGACGGTGTAGTTTTTTAAAAATAATTTTTATGTTAACTTCATTAATATATTTGGAAATAATTTGAAATTAAGCGAAAAAAAATCTTGTTTCAAATTCTTCACGTTATTTTCATGAATTTTTTCGAGTGTGTCAAAAAACTTGTTTACTTTTAATAACCAAGGAACCCTAAAATTGAAACTAGAGATAAAGACAAATTGTAGGACCCCAAAATCGAAGTACCTCCTCCTGAATTATTTGTTTTTCCCCCATAAGTATGTAGGGAACTGTTTCTGGGATAACTTTAATTAAATTACGGGGTTTATTTTAAAGGGGCGTGTAGCAATATTTAAGATATTCTTACAAAATTGTTTTTTGTTCTGTTGTTTATTTTGGCAGTGATGTAGGTTTTTTTGACCCATATTGCTGTTCGGCGTTGCCGGTTTTCATAACAGAATGGAGTCTTTCAGAATTTTGGTATATTATAGTCCACCCTTTTTTTACCTTGTAGGACATGCGGAATGAATTCGTCGACAAACATTAGCCAGATAATAGGGTAGA
The DNA here is from genome assembly GCA_036926305.1 of Uropetala carovei. NCBI lineage: Eukaryota > Metazoa > Arthropoda > Insecta > Odonata > Petaluridae > Uropetala > Uropetala carovei. The sequence goes on from JAXCHB010000100.1 coordinate 4,500,350, forward strand.
AAGTGCCAGTTCGCTCTATCTCTTTTCCTATGCTTGTCATTGTATTTCCTCCTCCAGTCATTTCTCCTTTTTCTCCGACACGTCAGGTTCTATGGCCTCTCGGCCTTCTCTTTCTCTCTCTCCTTCCCTCTCAACTCATTCCCCGGTCCTTCTTCCTTGACCCATTTTACCCTCCTTTCCTCTCCTTCCTCTTTCTCCCTCTCCTTTCTGTCTTCTCCTCGTGTCCCTTTTATTTAACTCCCGTAACGCTACTTATATCCCGGCGGACTAGGCAGAGAGTGGAATGGGCGTGATTATGGTTAAGAGGAGGGGAAAGGGTGTGGAGGTGGAAAAGAACCTGGAAGGAAGTAGGTGGGAGGGAGGAGAGGCGGAGGTTGTTTTCGTTCTCTTCCTCTCCCCCTTTTCCTTACTCAGTTTCCTCTCAGTAAACGCTCTTCTATCTCCCTCTCTTTCCGCCCACGCGTGTTCTCTTCTCCTAACTGGGCGCGTGCCACTCTCTCCCCCCACCCTCTCTCTCTTTCTCCAACCTTCTCTCTACCCACGCTGTCTTTCCCAAATACAGTTCAACTCCGATAACTCGAACCTCACAGGAAGTTATCGAGACTTTATTTAGGGGTTCATTGTAAAGCATAATATCTACACGGAAATGAAAAATATCTTATTCGATTTATCGAATATTGAAATAATAAATGATTCGATTGATCGAAAATTCGATCTATCGAAAATCTCATGTCGAAAATTCGAGTAGTCGGGAATTCGATTTATCGAAAATTAGAGCTAAATACGTCAGACTTGTGGAGGTTTGACCGTATCTCATTCCTCTCCCTTTCCATCTTCTCTTCCCTCCACATTTACCATAATTCCTATCCTACATTCTTTCACGTTCTTCGTCTATATCTAGTTTAGTCCCTTGCTAAAGATTTCCACTCTCCTTTGTCCCTCTCTTTCATTTTTCCTGTCTGTCCCCCTACCTTGTTTTTATTTTTAGTCCTCTCCAATTTCCTCCGTCTTTTTTATTTCTCGGAAAATTTATTTTCAAGCGTCTCTTTTGCTCTTTCTCTGTCTCCTGTCACTTCATTTTCTCCTTTTTCTTTCCGCCTTTTTCCCATGTGTTTGGTTCCTCTTGGTCTCACGAGGTTTATTGTGGGCGTCTGTTTGTCGGTGACGGTCTCCTTGCTGTATGTGCGCATGGGAAGTACGAATTTATGTGGACCTTTTTTTTGTAATCATCGGGATAATCGTATAGAGTAAATATGTCCTTATAATACCCATTTTAAAGTTGAAAAAACAGATAAAGAATGTTTTAATTTGACGTGATTATCGCCATATAAGCTTTGCTTTGGGTAATTATATGTAGTAATCAGCGTGGATATATATAATATGTCTTTATATCATGTGTTCCTCAGCCGATTTACTAAGAGCAATAGTAACGTACGAAGATTGTGCCCAAGGCACTTGAGGCATTCTTAGTATTTGGGATGTCGCCGTTTGCTGACGTACATTTTATTTTACCTTGGGGTCCATTTTTGAATTTCTATGAATAGTAGCGAAAAGATTGTTTTTGTTTTTACTCCGAGGTATTGAATTTCGAGGTACGAGTCACGTCCCAGCAACAAAAGTCATTTTGTTTTTTTTTGAAAGTTTCCCGGCGTACCGTGTCTGTTTTTTTTTAAAAATCTACTCTTGCTTTCAGAAGACACGAACCTCATTTTTAGCGCATCGTCAGGTCCATTTACCCCCGCCGTCTCAGTGGCTAATTATATCCCAGTCAGCCAACTGTTATACCTCCCCGGTCTCGTGTTTTGTCACGTATCTGAAAAAGTGGACTATTTTTTTTTCGAAAAGTTGCTGTCGCCATTCCCGTCGTCTGGTCGCTCTTCCGTTTATTCTTTTTGTTCGAAAAATTTCGTTTTATACTCTTGCGTTTTTTTTATTTTCGGCTATTCTTCATTTCCCCAGTGCAATGTACGTTTCCCCCTGCCTCTCTCTGTACAGCTTTCTTTTCACATTCCTCCATTTCTCTCCCTATCCAATCTCCTCCCTCCTCCTACAATCTCCGCTCAATTTAGCCACTAATAAAGTCGTTTGTCTGTCTCTCTTTCCATCTCTCCAATCTTCTTTCTCTTTCCATCTCTCCAATCTCCTCTCTCTCTCTCTCGCCTCCAATCGCCCCCCCCCCCCCTCTCTCTCTTAAATGTAAGAAGGGACTATATAGTGTCAATTTCGCCCTCAATAAAGTCGTTTGTCTGTCTGTATGTATCCTCCAATCTCCTTTCTCTTTCCTTCAGTCTTCTTTCCCTCCTTCATTCTCCTCTCCTTCAATCCCCTCTCAGTTTCGCCCCTACTAAAGTAGACTCTGCATCTCTCTCTCTCTCCCTCCAATCTCTTCTCCCTCCCTCTCCAGTGTCACCTCTCTCTCCATTTTCCTCTCCCTCTTCAAACTCTATCCTCCATTTTATCTCCAGCTTCTCTTCTCCAATATCCCTCCTCTCCCACCTCCAATCTCTATCCAATCTCCCTCCAATCTCTCTCCAATCTCTCTCCAGTCTCCCTCCAATCTCTCTCCAGTCTCCCTCCAATCTCTCTCCAGTTTCTTCAATCTCTCTCCAATCTCACAAATGTTTCTCCCCCATTCTCTATCATTTTCCTCTCTCTCTCAATTCTCCTCTTCTCCAATTCTTTTCTCTACCTCCATCGCCTCTCTCCATCTCCATTTCATCTTGTCTCTGCTCTTCCTTCGCTCTCTCTCTCTTTCTTTTCCCCCGATCTCCTCCTCCATGATCGTCGGCTGTGTTTTGCCGCGCATGTTAGCCTATCGCCTCCTAGCTTCGTGGATGTGGAGGGGAGGCGACTTTTATGGTGTAGAATGTCATTGCTATTATCACAGCGAGGCCATCGTCCCAGTTGGCTCTTTTAAGAGCTTGGCATAAACGAGGACGTAATTGTGCCAGGTAAACACAACACAGCGTTTGAAGGTTTTTGTTTCATCTCCTCCCCCGTTCTCTTCATTCGTTCCGCAACCTCTTCCCTCTTTCGTTGTTTGTCTCTTTCGTAGTTCGCCGCGCTCTCTATCTTCGATAACGGCGTTTGATTTTTATCGTTCCTAAGCCCAGGATATCGTCGGATGTTTTTAAAAAGCTTTTATGTTTATATTCAGCCGCCATAAAAAAAAAGAGAAAGCGACCGATGACACATGGTCCGAAATCGTAACACAATGTTCTGGAAACTTCGCCAAACACTATATAATTTTTAAAAAGAAATTTCTGGACGCTCTCGAAATCTGTAGAAGAGTCCGAAAGTATATAAAAAAGGCCCTGGAAATTTTTAGAATACGTTTCGCGAACGATTCTGGAAATTTGAAAGTTCGAGAAAGTTCTAGAACAATCCATTCAGAACTTAAGAAATCAATCGGATCCTCAAAACAATTACGAGCGGATGAATCTAGAAAATTCTAGGCATTCTAGAAATGTCTGGAAGGCGGCGAAAATGGGTAACGACTCTAGAAAGTTCTGAGATATTTTGAAAGCATCTCCACAAGCCGTTGGTTGGAGATGTGTCGTTCCTATATGGAATTCGTTCGTGTCGCACGCGATTATAATTTCGTGTAACCCGAACTGTGGATTTCCCTTCACGCGACGAATGGTACAAGTTGTACCACATTTAATTTGTTTTTCATCCCGACAGGTTTTCCTATAAATTTCAATTAAAACGTATTATCACAATTACATACTAATTATTAAATATTTTTTAGTTTCTCTTTTTTATTACTCCATTATTATCTCATATCTCGTTACTTCATTATTTGTTTCCTACTTATTTATAGTAGGACCAAAGTGAGTAGAGGGCCGCTCTGTTAGAGGTGGCGGGCCGTATGCGGTCCACGAGTGGGAGACTCGTGGTCTATAGAGCTTTTTTCTTCCTCCTCCTTTCCTGTTTCTCTACTTACCATTAAAATTTCTCGTATCGGTTTTCGCTTTCGTACTTTCACATAGGAAGCGAGAAAGGGTGCAATGGTCGGGTGTCCTCGTACTTGTTTTTTTTCAATTCAACCGTATGCGTCGTGTTTATCATTTAACATCTGCACAATTATCCGTCGTTTACTTCCGTTTACGTATAAATTGTATCAGATTTTTCTCGGAAGTGTATTCTTGCCAAGGTTATTTTTTTGCATCGCTTTTTTTCGAGGTCTTGAGAATATAACACCTTTTCCGGAGACGGTTTATGAATGCAACTCGCACGTGGGAATTTCGGAGGGGAAATAAGTCGTTAACTGTATAAGGTGTTAAAGTTAAAACCTTCCGCCCTCTGGTTTCCCCCCAAGTCGTGAATAGAAGCGAAATTCCTCATCTTTAAAGAGGCAAAAATGTGGTCGTAACGGAATTCGTAACACGGAGGCGCGAATTCATAGGAATATTGCCATTACATGGAGTTATTAATGTTGTCGGTTTTTTTGGACTGCTTGGGATTTTTGTGTCGTCATAGTGGAAAACAAATCGACCAGTAGGAAAATTGACTTATTTTCGGAAGTTTCTGCGTGTAATTATTATTTTTAAACAATCTTCTTTCGCGTTTTTACTTGACTATTTTCCATCGAAACGCTACTATCCGACGCATAGACGACGCCTTTATTTTCTAGCAATAATTGCATCGGTCATATTTTGCTTTACGATTTTTTTTGTCTTCCTGGAAATTCCGACAGTGTAGTCAAGCCTCTTTTTGTCGATTTTTATTGGACTACTGTAATAATAATATACTTAAATAATTATTCACACGTACCTCGATAACTCGAACCTCGAGTTATAGCGATCCGTATCAATTTCAGTTGCACAGATGACCTACGGAGCCAATATTGTTAAGTTTGGATAGGAGAAATCATAGTTGATGTTATAATAATGTAGTTGATACAGAAGGTAATTCGTAAAAAGGAAAGTTTGGTGATTCCCGTAGCAGCTAAGCGCCCTGCGCGCGAGGAAATATGGAGGAATCTGTACTAGGGAAGACGCGAAGGGGTTTTTTTTTTTACGGAGGTTAGTTTAAAACCGTGCGAGTTATGCGGGAGAGTGAGGAGTTTTTAAACAGCTTCAAATGCCAGCTTGAAACAGCCGTCTCAACCTCCGTCCTCTCTCGTCATTCCCTCCCCGGCTACCCTAGGGCAGCGATGTGGGCTTCTATTATTAGATGACAATTACGGATCCTCCCTCCCTCCCTCTCACTCCTGTTGTTCCTCTCTTTCTTCCCTCTTTTTCACCCCCTCCCTCTTACAAGTCTTTTGGGTGAAGCCCGCCCTAGTCTAGTAAAGCGTGCCCGTGTCTCCTTTATTTTTAAAAACCATGGACCGCACGGTTCTTTCGAATTCTCGCTTTCGTTCAGATCCGCGTGGAGATTATTTATTTATTTTTTAAAGTTTGTATTTTTGTTTCGCTTCGATTATCGATTATGGTGCGATGTATCGTAGGTGCCGGGCCGTCGCCATTTTTATTTTCGTCGCTTTGCGTTTTTTGTTGTTGATCAGTGTCTTATCTCAAATGCCAGGTGTTTACGTTTACGATAAACTTTTGCAGTAATTATAAGGCTTGGTATTCTCCATGCGTGTACGTACCCGTTTTAATATGGTTGTTTGTGTTAATATTAAGAATTCGTAAACGATTACGGTTTTTTTGTCGGATATTTATAAGAAACGTCCGCTTTCATCGTTGTTGGGATAAGTTGGCCTATTTCTAGACGTAAACGCAGACTTAATTTTCTCCACCTTGCGAAAATAGAGTTTGCGAGTAGGCTCGTAGCCGCGTCTGGGAAACTTAAATTGTTTTTTTTTCCTCCACGCTTTTTAACATTGGCAAACGAAGGGTGTCACGTGCGTGTGTGCATCCGTACCGGTGTTTTCTAAACCTGTTTACGAGCGTCGATATAAATATTGTTTCAAAATTTTCGTTATTGTATGTCGTGTGTTTGTGTGTATATAACTACAGTCGAACAGACTATAACTCGAATTTTCCATAACTCGTAGTGAACTCATTTAAAAATATTTTTCCTGTTATTTTTCTCCCGTAACTCGAATATTCTATAAGTCGAATATTTTTTTTGTTTCCCTTGAGGTTCGACTTATACGCTGTATATATATATATATTATATATATATATATGTATATATATATGTATATATATGTGTATATATATATATGTATATATATATGTGTGTGTGTGTGTGTGCGTGCGTGCGTGTCAGTCAACTAGATATGCGTGTGTGTATATTATATATGTATTATACGAGTAGAGTTGCATAGATATTTGTATATATATAAGTATACATACACAGCCAGTTATAATGCCGTAGGAGAACCTGCTGGATAAAATAAAAGAGAACAGCGTAAAGAATACAGAGGAGATACTTAAAAAAACGTTTTCGTTGCCTTAATCTTTGCATGTCCTCTCGCTCCAGTTATGGCGGTGTCTCCGGTTACGTCTCTTTGGCAATTCTTTACGCCGCCCTCGCCACCCCCACTCTCCCATTCAGCATAAAAAACGCCTCCTCTTGCGACTCAACTTCACCACCTCACAAAACTCCTCCCGCGTTTATATTGAAACTTCCTCTTTATATATATATTTATATATATATGTGTATGTATGTATGTGTGTATATATTCTTCCTCCTCGCGCCATAGCGTCGCTCGCGAGCGCTCTGGCTTTTTACCTTTTCGTTGCACGTCCAGGAGAGTAATAGTGACAACGGTGGCGGTAAACATAAAGAGAAGAGAGTACAAGCGGTCCAAGAAGATTCAAGGCCCTCGAAGTTTACGCCCGGCCTAAAAAAGGGAGGAATTTCGCTTGTCAAGGAAACGTCACTTTTTTAGTTTTCTCGACTCAGGGTTTTTTATGCAGTAGCGCAATTGGCCTTCAAAAGTATTAATTAAATAAAAATAAAAATATTTAAAGATGAGTACCTCAGCCAAGCGGTAATTCACGCTACCAACGCAAATAAATCTATGGTTCGTTTAACAAATCTAACAAAATAAACGTTAATTATATCTTTTCTAGTATATAAGCCAGTCAATGTGACGTTAAGGAATATATTATTTAACTTAAATCTCGTATTTATTATTCTTATAAACAGTTTTTTCATATCTTTAAAATATAAAAACTTTTAAATTTCTGGCGGCAAATAACTTCGGATTATACCATCACGTATATTCTATTAGTTCGCGCTGCAATAGAGCGTCACTGACGTAATTGATGTCCTGAACCCTGATTATCTTGCCATTCAACCAATGAAAACGCTGACTGATCATTACACCATCACGCATAACCAAGCAAATTATATAGAGGGGTTGATTATTACTGTATTTTTCATGATTTATGACGTCGGTGAAAGTTGCATAATTTGCCAGATCCTTTGATTTAGACAACTTAACCTAACACCGTAATGTGACTGAGAATAAAATTAATTTAATTAACATTAATTGTTAATTTTTTGTTTTATTATTTATACGCTCAAATGTGGCGAAAGACTGAGTTGACGTAATTAACTTGTAAATTGCTATATAATATAGATAAAACGATGTTTTGTATTGTAATACAAAACGATCGAACCTCGTTGGAAGATGAAAAAGTACGCGATATTGAAACTTCTAATTACAGACCTTTATGTTTGCTTATACGAATACGAGCATGCAACATATGTACGTACTTCGACTTATGTAAAATTCGAGTAATCGAGGTCGTACCGTCTTTTTATGCTCATTCAACTCGGAACCGGGAAAAAAATCCATCAAACAGCGTCGTATATCTGCGTGGGTTAACGAGAAAAATATCTGCCAAGAAATGCTATCTATAACTTCGACCTTTTCGAACGATACGTCGAAACCTTTCGCGTTTTGCGAGTATTTATACATTTAAATGGTAGCACGGTTTTTTGATGTTAAACTCAATGGGAAAAGTTTATATGTTTGAACTATGCTCCCCGTTATCATCTTCCTCCTATCCTTGGTCTGATTTTTATAATTGCCATCATATCTGCTCGCCTTTAATTTTCCGCAAAGATTACGAGGGTCTTGGAGCAGTTAGAACGTATGGTTTACATGACCTATTTTCCGTGTTCTTCATTATCTTAAACGAGCAAGGAGTAAAGTGCCTCCGAGTTACTGTTGCCAGAGAATCTGTTGTTAAGTAACTTTTTTCCTTCCTTTAGCAAAGTTAATTCAAGTTCAAGGTGTTTCGGCTGAGTTTTCATGAGTCGTTAATTGTCCGGTGCGAAGTGTAGGTTATAAAGCTTCTCTTAATTTTTTTTACGTGATTCGCGTAAATCTACCGGTAATTTTTTACTTAAAAAAAAAGAAGTAGCTACTACGAGCGGCCTTAAAACAAGCGCTATTTTTTTTTAAACAAACACCTTTTGTAATGTTAAAGGGAAATGTTTTCTAATTCAGACTTACAGAAACACAGCATTTTGGGGGTGTTGCAGGTACGTAAGGTAACTGCAGTGGAAGTCAAGTCGAACCTCTAGGACATGGGTGTCCAGATATAGAAGCTCATGTAGCCTTACAGTGGCCAGAAAAAGTCCTGAATTTTTTTATATTGCATATTTCTTTAAAAGTTTTGTTTCAAACTCTTTTTAATTCATTTAATTCAAATTAAATTTTTTTCTTTTTCATATTACATACTTCTTTAATAAAGTTTAATTTTTTACAAAGTACATATTTTAAATTTATTTAATTCAAAAGATCGTCAATTTGTAAAACCTTTAATTTTGTGGATCAGAATCTGAGCTGGTGGGTCAGTTTTTCATCGGTAAAATTATACTGGTATTAAGAAACTTTAATTGGCCATATTGATAAAACAATATGAATATATATTTAAACAACAAATAAAATTACGACAATTGAAAATATTTTGGAATTTCTTCTCTCAGAAATGGCCGCAAGTACCACATTAAAAATTAAAATCGTTCAGCGGGCCGCACGAAATCGTGAAAGTGGCCGCAGTTTGGACACCCATGCTCTAGGAAAACAAAGAAATATTCGACTTATAGGAAATTTGAGTTATGGAAGAAAAATAACACGAAAAGTACTTTGCCCTGTAAGATTCACTTCGAGTTATGGAAAATTCGACTTATAGAAGGTCGACTTGTTTTTTTTTCAGTTTTTTTAATGCTCAAGTTTTTTCCCTGTTAGGTTATTTACGTATATCGTCGCTATAGTAGAAAGTCGGTGAACCTATTCTTACCAGGGTACGAATTCGATTTTTGGGGCATAAAAGTTCGAGTTGCGGATCTTCAGGTCATTGAACGGGAAATATTTATCGGAAGTTCGAGCGTCTTATGTTTACGTAGTTCAAGATTTTTATAGTCGTCGACGCGGTTTTTATTTCCCTCGTTCCTCCGTCTGTCGTTACGTTTCACAAAGTCTCCTTTTATTTGTTTGTATTCTCTTTCCCGAAGAAAGGCAGGAAATTCTTACAAAACGTGTCTAGTCTTCCCCCGCATCGCGCAATCTCCATTTACTCACCGAGATACAAAACATCGTAAACAGAGGCACACGTAGTATTTCGCGTCTAAAACGTCAGCAAACGTCTTTTTATTTTATCTAGTCGTGCGAGGACTCGCCTGACGTTTTTGGTTCGGTCATTGATGGCTTTTAAACGCGTAACAGCCGTACGCTTACGGTATCGCGATAATTTTCCCATAATTCTTCTGGCGGGCGGCACGAATCAGAGGGGCACCTGTCGTATGTTGCGAATGGAACGTAATGGGTGGGGAGGTCGCCCTCAGAAGTCACGTTCGCTTTTTGTTTTGTTCGTCGTTTGCTGATATAGGAGCGAGAATCCTTCCTCGTTTTGTCTACGAGTTCTCGTATTTTTTGAATCCTTCCTCGTTTTGTCTCCGAGTTCTCGTATTTTTTGTCCGTAAGGGACGTATTCATTTTTTTTAATAAAGTTTTTTTCGGTGTCTTGTTGTGTTTTGAGGATGAGTGTTTTTTTTTGGACCCTCTCCTTTCCGCGAAATATTTTTTTAAACCAGTTTATGAAATAAGTCCCTCCTGTATCACTTTGGGATGCGTTCTGAAAAAAATGTCTCGTAATGTGAATCGTTGTTTACGTATCGAAAGGAGGGTTGTGTTCTGTACCCCTTCAGGCACCAACCTCTTCCAAACCCAAATTTCCCAAACTTTGCTTTGTCGTCGATTATCTAAGCTCATATAGAATTAGTGTATGTATCTCACTTCTCCTGTTAATTTTTAATTGACTACGTACGTGTTTATTATGATTCGATGTGGTATTATTTTTTACAGCGAGAGGCCGTAGCAATTTAACGATGACTAATGTCCAGCAAAATTTTTAAATTTTGGCGATCATTTTTTGAAAGGGAGAAAATCACGATGTGTGACTTTTGCGTTGGCATTGTAACGTAACTTGTAGGAAAACGAACGAAGTTTGTTAACAGAAATTTGGGACAAAACCGAAATTAATAGCTTTATTTATTTGTCGCCTTAGTCGGTCTTTTTTCGAGCGATCTTATTAAACTAAGTATACGTCTTCCTGGAAAGTTCGTCAAACGCTTCCCATTTTGAACCCGATTTCCTCATAATGGAATAAAAAGCATTGCCCATATCTCTGGAGACCGTTTCATTAAATCGGCGACCAAGTCGGCTCAGGATGGGATTTGGTCTTTTAATCGCGTCTTAAGCCGTTTTAGAGCGATATTCCTCTTAATAACGCCTCCTTTTTCGTAATAAACCGCGTCTTTGCGTCCTTTAACGAAGGGGGATTTATTTCTGGTTTCTCAAAACATCCCCCCCCTCCCCTCCCCTTTCTTTCCATTCGGCACCTCGTAATCGCGTCAGCTTATCAACCTCGCAGACGAGGGAGACTTGGACCGCTTTTTAGTAATTGTCTGGGGTAAACCTCCCTCTTCAAGGGTGAAAAAAGCGAGCTCTCTTTCCCTCTCATCTATCCATCATATTCCGCCGGACCCGCCCTCACTCTCTCACCTCCCGTCATATCCCCCTTTCGTGTCTTTTCTCTCTCTCTTTTATCCGCCGTAATTTCGGGCATTCACCGATCCTCTCTCTCTGTCGAGCACTCTTGTCTTTCATTCACTCTCTCTTGCCCGTAATTGCTTCTCTCCATTTTCCTCCTGTTCTTGTTGACGCTTTTTTTCCTCATCGTGTTTTCTCCCGACTTTTATATTCCTCTTTTCACCCGCTCCTTTTAGCTTTCTTACATGTCTGCCTGTTCCTACCCTATTTTGTCTCTTCTATTTTTCTGTCTTCTTCTATTATTCCTCTTTTATTTACCCTCTTCCTCGACATTTTCCCTTCCTCTCCTATAGTCTCCCATATTTTCTCTATTCCTCCCCTATTACTTCCTATTTTTTCATCTATCCTACTTTTTCTCTTTACTCTGTTTTATTCTTCCCTTCATCTACAATTTTTCCTATAAGTACCTCTTTTCTCTATTCCTTTATCTTTCAATTCCCCTGTATTCCGTTCCATTCTTTTCTCCCTATTTCTTCCCCTTTTTCATCACGTTCTTCTGTCCTTTCCCTTCTCCTTTCATCCTTTGCCATCTCCCTAGCAAATCTCCCCCTCCCCCTTCTAAATCCCCGTCCTCCTATCCTTCTCCCTCCCTATCTCGATTTTCCTCTCCCTCTACCCCCTTTACATATAATTCCCCCTACCCCTCTCCTCCCCTCCCTTTCCTAATTTTTTTACATATTTCTCAACCCTCTTTCCACCCTTTTAGCGTTTTTTTTAAATCCGCTAATGTAATCGTTTTGTCCGTCCGTCCGTCACACTTCCGTGTCCGGTGAATTACTCCTACACCGTTCAAGTTAAAGCAACCAAATTTTTAGGTATTGTTCATTGCCATAAGTTCTTCCAGAGGTTAAAACGTGAAGAATCTAGGTGCTGTCTACGGGGCGTAGTTTATATTATTTAAAAGAAAACCGCCCTTAATATCTCTGATTCATCAATTCCTCCCTTGTTTGGTATTTATCCTCCAACTCTTTATTACCTCCTTTTTCTTCATTATTTTCCTTCTCGTATCTTCAGTCATTCCTTTTTGTTTCCCTTCTCCTCTATCCTCCCCTATTATTCACCCCCTTCCTCTTCCTCCGACCAACCCTCTTCACCGCTCTGGGATTAACGGTTTAGCGAGTGAATGGCACGTCTGACTGCCTTTGTCGGCATTTTTTCGCTAGCTCGAATGTCGGCGGTTGAAGCGTCGGGTCTTCCTTTTCTCTTCCCACCTCTCTCTCTCTCTCTCTCCTTCCCTCTTCTTCCCCCCTATTCTCTCTCTCCCCCTGTTCTCTCTCTCCCCCTGTTCTCTCTCTCCCCCTGTTCTCTCTCTCCCCCTGTTCTCTCTCTCCCCCTGTTCTCTCTCCCCCTGTTCTCTCTCCCCCTGTTCTCTCCCTCCCCCTGTTCTCTCCCCCCTATTCTCTCCCTCCCCCTGTTCTCTCCCCCCTATTCTCTCCCCCCTATTCTCTCTCTCCCCCCTATTCTCTCTCTCCCCCCCATTCTCTCTCCCCCCCCTATTCTCTCTCTCCCCCCCCATTCTCTCTCTCCCCCCCCATTCTCTCTCTCCCCCCCCTATTCTCTCTCTCCCCCCTATTCTCTCTCTCCCCCCTATTCTCTCTCTCCCCCCTATTCTCTCTCTCCACGCCTATTCTCTCTCTCCCCCCTGTTCTCTCTCTCCCCCCTATTCTCTCCCCCTATTCTCTCCCCCTATTCTCTCTCTCCCCCCTATTCTCTCTCTCCACCCCTATTCTCTCTCTCCCCCCTATTCTCTCTCTCCACGCCTATTCTCTCTCTCCACGCCTATTCTCTCTCTCCACGCCTGTTCTCTCTCTCCCCCCTGTTCTCTCTCTCCCCCCTGTTCTCTCTCTCCCCCCTGTTCTCTCTCTCCCCCCTATTCTCTCTCCCCCCCCTATTCTCTCTCTCCCCCCCTATTCTCTCTCCCCCCCTATTCTCTCTCTCTACCCCCTATTCTCTCTCTCCACCCTATTCTCTCTCTCCCCCCCTATTCTCTCTCCTCTATTCTCTTAGGGTTAAATGTAAGAAGGGACTTCAGTCTCAATTTCGCCCTAATAAAGTCGTTTGTCTGTCTGTCTGTCTCTCTCCCCCCCCTCCTATTTCTCCCATCTTCTCTATCCCTCCATCTATCTTTTCTCTCCCCCCTCCTCTCTCCCTCTCTTTTCTACTCTTCTCCCCCATTTCCACTTTCCACCTCTTCCCTCTCTCGACCGTCTTCTATCTCCTCATTCCCTCCCTCTCCTCATTCCCTCCCTCTACTCATCCCCTCCCTCTACTTTCTCTCCCTCTTCTCCATCCCTCCCATTCTCTCTCAACACATCGGGATCTTTCTCTCGTTTCTTTGACGCGTTGAATATTTTCCCCCCTTTCCTCTGGAGGTGTTGTTGACGTGTGGTGAATGGCGGTTGGTGTGGGTGGATAATCGAGTTCCGCGGGCGGATGGTGTGAGGGAAGATAAGGGTTAAGAAGTTCGCGGTGTTGATGAGTGCAGTCGGCGTGCATTTTTAATGCTCGCATTCGTCGTCGTCGCAACGTTCACTTCGTTTTTTAATCTCCGTCGTTTATTAATCACCTCGCCCTCCTCCTACCTCTTCGCTTGTAACTCGAAAAATGCGCGAGCGAAAAAATTAATTCGGGCGTCTTTTGTTTTCGGGCGAGCTTTCTTTTTCTCTTCGGTTTTGTTTTTTTTGTTCGTTTTCATGAAGCGTTGCGGGTTCAGGAATCATTTTTTGACGGCGTTAATTTTTCGGGATGCGGTTTGTCTGCTAGTGTCTTGTACTAGGAAGTGCACGGGTGTGAAAATGTTGACGGAATTGGGAGTTTTTCTTATTTTTTTTAGCGGCAAGAATTTCTGTTTTCCCCCGCTTAATGAGTCGTTCTTTCGAAAGAACCGGAGGGGCTTTAAAAAGAAACATTTTACCGCGCTAATTTAATAACGCGTTTTTTCGTGCCTCATTTTTACTTTCGTTGTGTATTCGCGCATAGCGTTACTATTCTTAAGCTTTCAGGGCTTGGTAAATTTTATTTAAGAATGACAGCAATTTGTTAAAAGTTTTATTTGCGTTGCATAATTTCTTACAGGTGTGAAGGAGTTTTTGTGAAATTTAGAAGACGAATAATCGAGCTCACGGTAAGGTTCTATCATATATACAACTCATTAATGATCATAGAAGCTGTTTTGTTTTTATTATTTTATGTAGTTATTTTGTCAGTAGAAAAGAAATTATTAATTGCGACCGCGTAGCATCTTACCGAACACCGTAACATTAATGAGTTACGTTCTTCTAAAACTAAACGGAAGGTTTTCACGAAAGTGTTCGTCGAGTCGGCTTTTTTAATAGAAATAATCTTCGTCTCGCATAAAATTTTCCGAGAATGTCGATAAGGAAAATTTCGTATCGTGTAAAACCTATTTTTAAAAAAATATACGGTTTTGTGAGTCCAGCCGAGTTCTGCATCCGATTCGGCGAGGATTGACCCAGTTGCGGCCTGGTGTTATTTTTTTCCGTCGAAAAAGAAAAAATAAATGAAAAAAAAAAACGGAAGCCCGACGGGTGTCGAAAGGCGATACGAGGTCCAAAAGAGATAAGGACGTCGCGATTTTTCGGCCGTGGAAGAGCAAAATTAAAAAAAAAAGAATCCGCAAGCCGCGAGAGAACGATCGAACAGGCACGTCTCTTCCGCTCGACCTCACAGAGCAGTGTGGTTTTTTTTTTGAATGCGTCTCTCTTTCTCTATCCCTCCCTTCAATGGATGTTAAAATAAGTTCTCCGCCGTACTTGGAAGGGCGTAGACCGTGAACGACTGTTTCGCTAATAGAGTGAGAGAGAGAAAGGGGGTTTTTATTTTATTTTCGGAGGGCGCGGAGTGAGTGAGAGAGAGAGAGAGGGAGGGAGGGAAGCAGGCAGAGAGGAGAGGGAGGCGGAGCACTTGGGACGTCCTCATCAACAAGTGCCGTCTGGTTTTGACGACTTTTTACCCTCTTCCCTCCATACCTCTCCCGCAGCCTCTCTTCTACCTCGAGTGTCTAAAATTTCGCGTGCTGCTGCGCCGCCCTCCTTCCTCGTTCTTATGCTCCGGGAATGGATGGCCTCTTCAACTCTGGCGGCGTTTATTTATTTATTTTTTTAATTTTCGCTCTCGCCCTCGCTCGGGGTCGTTTCCTCATATCGCATTATGTAGGTATTTCTATCTATTTCTTTCCATTTTTCATTTATTTAGCTTCCTCCCCTCTTCTTTATCGCGGATCTAATTATGCCCTGATCATATTTGTTTTTATCGCAAGTTTTAATGCTGGAAATTCGTGTAGAATTTTTAATGAATTGCAAAATAATGTTCTGGCGAAGGAGGAGATTTTTCAGCCTTTAAACCTTCGCCGATGTAGATCATTATTTCTTTTTCTATCTTTATTCTCCCTGCTTTCCTTTTACAGGTTTTAATAACCGTAAGCACCCATAAATAGTGCTCTATATCCGCTCGCGGTGAAATTATTTCCACGTAATTTTCTATTTTGGTTATTTCCACACCATTTGTTTTTCGTATTTTTATACTTTTTTTTTGTAACTTGGCACAAATTTTATATCGAACGTCTTACGAGGTTTGGTGGCAGAGAATCAAAACGTGGCCTAACATCGCCAGTAAAGTGTCCAATCATTCAATCAATCTTAACATTTATATCCTACCTCTATTCTCTCTCTCTTCTTCTCTCACCCTCCATTTTTTCTATTTATTACCTCTAGTTCATCCCCCTCTGTCTCTTGTCTTTCCCTCGTGTCGTCTATTTATCACGCTATCTCGACCTAGTTTTCGCTGTCTGCCTAGCTTCCTGTCTAAGTATCTCTCTCTGACTTTGTCCTTCCCATTATCCCTCCCTCGTTTTGCGTGCCCATCTATTTCTTTTTGTCTCACTTTTCACCGTCTAGCCCAGGGGTGGGCAAACCGTGGCCCGCGGGCCATATGTGGCCCTCGAGAGCAATTAACGTGGCCCGCGAAGCTTTGGTGAAAAAGTCAGTCTGTAAAATTTAACACAATTTCATATTACTTTTGGTAAAATTATGACAATAAAACCTTTAGTTTTGAAAATTTATTCCTTAAATCCTTGTTTGTGCTTGTTTCTCACTTATGTATGATGCCTAAGAATCTAAGCAATTTCCGATTTAAACGCTAATCTGGCCCGCCTAAGCATTGGCATCTTTCAACGTGGCCCTCTGAATAATTCGCAAACACCGATGCGGCCCGCCATACAGAAAAGTTTGCCACCCCCCGGTCTAGCCCTTTATTCCGTCTCTAGTCCAGCCCTTTTCCCCATTGGCAACCAATACTTCGATCGAGAAATTTCGGTCGTTAGCCCGCTCGTATTTTTAAATGGCTCTCCCGGAAACGGGCCGACCCGATTCCTTTTTTTATTATTATTTCTCTTTCTCCGATAGCCAACCCATTCCCTTTCTTTCCCTCTCTCCCTCCCCAAACCCTTTTTCCTCTTCACTAAACTTCCCTCTCTATTTATCCCCTTTGGACTTTTCCGCCCCGTCCGCTTTTGTGTGTGTGGTCATCGTTTTCTTTTAATCTACGTGCCGCTTCTAACGTCAGTCTTGCCCCACTTCTTCGCTCCTTTTTTTCCCCTTTCCCTTCTCGTCGCCATGTTTTCGCCATTTATTAGTCTTCTCTTGTTTTTTTTTTCAATTTTAATCTTTCTCGTGTCTGTCTCGCTAGATCCATTTCTTTGGAATCGACTATTTCTGTTCCGGGGATCAGTCTCTCGAGTTACTATGTATTAATCCCTGTTCTTATTTTTTTTTCTGTTGTGACGTCTCCGTCCAATTTCCTCGTTCTTTCCTGTCTGTTTAGCGTTGTTACGTTGTTTCGTTCGATGTCGTCGCTTGATGTGAGAATGCTTCCTTGGTGTGAAATTGCTTTTTATTATAATGTGATGTTGAGAAATGGCGAGTAATTCCACTGCTCGGATAAAGTCGTAATTTTGTATTGTTTTACCGGAAACTCGAGGAAAGGGAAAAGTAATCGTTCTTATATATGGAGGTCGACCATAGGGGAAATATTTTTATCTTTTGTTTGTGAAACTATTTTTACAGCTCGTATAAACTTGGCATAAACGACGTTATGGTTGTTATTTATAAGTTTGGTCAAAATGTCAATGTTAATCTCATTAACGAGTCCATGTTTTACTTGCAGAATTTACTCGTGATACAAAAGTAAAACAATTTATTTTCCGTGGAAGATTTGATTTGCTCTTGTGCTTTCAGTGTTAAGATTAACGTTATCGGTATATGGGTAAATCGCGCGATTTCACCTCCTTCCAATACTGCGATCGCAGGTTCGATTCCTGACGTAAGAGTGGATATATTGCGTCTCTCTTTCACGAACAAACTCGCCGATACCTCGGGCCGACCCTGCCATTCGGTACTTCCTGCATTTAACTTGCAGTCTGTACTCTTATCGACAGAATTTCATTATTTCACGTATACTTTCTCTCGCAAAGCCTCGTTTTGTGATTTTTTTCATTTCCCAAAGTTTCCTCTTCGCCGCATTTCCTATCTCGTATCCGTTTCCCTTTCTTTTCCTAATTGTTTCCTCGTCGGTTACGTTTCTCTCCCCTCTCCTTCCATTTCCTTAGTTTTTCGGGCTCTTTTGCATACGAGGAAGTGTTCGTTGCCAACGTTCTGGAAAATCGACGGTCGCTGTGCCGCTTTTGTAGGATTTTCGATACCTGAATCAGCGGTTAAATAGGAAAGAAGGAAGGGAGAAGAAAGGTTGTTGCACCCTCGAGGCTTCGTTCCCCTTTTTCTTCTTTATTATCTTTTTTTAAACGCCTCCCTTCGCGTGGGAGTTGCGTCGGATGACTTCTATAGTTCCTATTCGTTTTTTTTATTTCTTCCTTCGCCTCGATTCGTAGTTGTCTCGAGGGAAGGAAGATAGAGGGACGCCGTTTCCCCGCCCTTTTTTTCCCATCTTAAAAAATCGAACAGGACGGCGGTATAGCGTGCAGAGCGCTTAAACTAAACGGAAGTACAAGCGACGCCCGATATTCGACCGTTCGACATTCGACTAACTCGAGAATTCATCCGTTATACATTATAACCTAAAATCGACTTTCGGCCGGTCGAAACTCGCGTATTCGACCGAGCCGATCGGTCGAATTTGGAAAAGCATATAATTACATAAGTTTCTGTGCTTCCGTTCGAAGAATCACTCCAATTTTCCACGAAGCAAAAAGGAATATTTATAGGATGTACTTATAAAAGCATCTACTGATATATTTTCAGTCAGACTACTTCTAATGTTTGGGTTATGTCCATCAGCTAACTTTACCTGCTAGCAGACCAAGAATTTATCTCTATAGAGTCTCTGCTTATTAGATTTCTTTTGCTGCCAGCGCGTGGGCGAAAATTTGAACGCGCGATTCCGTCCCGGCGCCAGCGAGAGGGGGGAGTAGAACGGGAAAATATAGGAAGGGGGAGGTGGGTGGGGGAGGGGAGGGGAAACCTTAGTGGACGGGCCAACCTGCCGAGAATATGTAACCGCTCACGCGTTCACCCATTCACCCCGCTCTCTCGTCACTCTCTCTCTCTCTCTCCCTTCTCCACTCTCTTGGACGGCATATAGTCTTCCTCTTTCCCTCTCGCCCCTCTCTCTCTCTCCCTCAACTCCCTCTCGTATTTTCTCCTTCGTTTTGTCGTAATCGTCCTCGTCTCCTCTCTCCACAGTGCTCTCATTTTGTCACATTCTTCTTCAATCCCCGTCTATGCACCCTTTTCTCCTATCCCCCTCCTCCTATCCCCCTCCTCCTATCCCCCTCTTTTCTCCTATCCCCCTCTTTTCTCCTTATCCCTCCCCCTTTCTCCTTATCCCTCCCCTTTTCTCCTTGATTTCCTCTATTTTCTACTTAATTCGTCTTCTTTTTTTCTAATTCTCACTCTTTTCCCCTTAAATTCCCATAGTTTCTTCTTCATTTCCCCTATTTTCTTCCTCATTTCCCCTATTTTCTTTTTCATTTCCCCTATTTTCTTCTTCATTTCTCCTATTTTCTTCTTCATTTCCCCTATTTTCTTCTTCATTTCCCTTATTTTCTTCTTCATTTCCCCTATTTTCTACTCCATTTCTTTTTTCGTGCATTATCCCTCTTATCCTTCATTCCCCTTCTTTTCCTCTTGGTTTTCCATCTTTCCTTCTCTATTCTCCGCCTATTCTTTCATTCCCCCTTTTATTCTCCTTATTTCTCCTCTCTTCTCGCCTTTCTCCCTCTCTCCCCTTTCTCCCTCTCCCCTTTCTCCCTCTCCTCTCCCCTTTCTCCCTCTCCTCTCCCCTTTCTCACTCTCCTCTCCCCTTTCTCCCTCTCCTCCCCCCCCCCCCTTTCTCCCTCTCCTCTCCCCTTTCTCCCTCTCCTCTCCCCTTTCTTCCTCTCCTCTCCCCTTTCTCCCTCTCCTCTCCCCTTTCTCCCTCTCCTCTCCCCTTTCTCCCTCTCCTCTCCCCATTCTCCCTCTCCTCTCCCCATTCTCCCTCTCTTCTGATTCCTTTCCACTTTTCCTCACTCCCTCTCACCCCCATTCCCAATTATTCCCCTTATTTCCTCCCTCTCTCTTCCTAATATTACCCGCATTACTCCTCATTCCGTCACTCTCCCCCCTCGCATTCCATTTCTAGCTCCCCCGCTTTCTCCATTTCTTATCCCTTTTTCCTCTTTCTGTCACTTTATCTCTCCCTATCCCTTCCCCTCTCTCTCTTCCCCTGTCTTTAACTCTCTCCCTATCCGTCTCTCTCTCCCTTCCTCCTTTTCTTCCTCAAAAATCCCCCTCGAGTCCTCCTCTAATCCCCTCCCTCTTTTTCTCCTTTCTGCCAAACTTAATCGCGTTCTCTTAGTCTCTTACCTCCTCCCACCGTTTTAGCCTCCTCCTCACTTTCCTCATCCTCCTCTCCCTTCCGTAAGCCCGTGCTGGATTCGCGCCTCGAATTTTTAGGCGAGCTGCCGGCGAAGAGGCACGAGGCGTGGGCGGATTTATTAAAGCGGGCGGGGAGAATGGAGGGGGAAGGGGTGGTGGATGTGTGCGGACGTGTGGAGGAAAAGGGGTGCGTCCGTGCCAGGCACTCGGTGGTCATCTCCCGGACGTTTGGCGGTTTGACAAGCTTGATACGGTCGAGAGAGGATGAGGGGAGGAGAGGGGGTGGAGGGGGGGGGGGTGTTGCTGTCTTCTTCTGCGGGTCGGAGCCAAATGGTTTCGCCGGTCTGCTGCGTACGATATCTTTATTTTTTCCGTCTCTCCCCCTCGACCCCACCAACGTCCCCCTCTCTCTATATCCATCTGCTTCCCTAAAGCTTTCTCTCCGATATGTTTTACGCGCGTTTTTTTTTTAAGCGTACGTGCGCTGTTTCTGCCTACTCGGACAGAACGGTCTTCGCGCGAAAAAGTTATTATCCGTGCGAGAGTTGTCAGGATTCGTCGTTTTTCTTTACCTCGGTGTCTGTTTTCGCGGTGACGTTTTTTAAAATAAGTTTTTTTCTGTGGCTTAAAGGGCGATGGGTTAGCTGTTTTAATCCCATTATCCGGGGAAAGGGTTGAGTTATTTTACGGTATGTTGTACCCGGGTGTGTCTTCTTATGGTTTCCTTTGTTTGCAATTCTTTGAGGTGAATAGGTAAAAATTAGGATGGAGTTGGGGGTACCACGTTGATGCGTTGGATGGAAAAGGTGGTGAATTATGTGGAAAAGAGTCATATTAGAGAATATGACGTCTTGAGAGATTTCATTGTATTTCTTTGAATGTTTCATATGTATTCTGATTTGTGACTAAGGAGAATGGCTAATATTACAGTAAAAATCACGTTATTTCGTAATTGGTCGGGACTAAGTTCATACCACAAGATCAACTTTCCCGGAAAAAACAAGTTGGCAATACATTCCGAGAATTTTACCGAAAAAACACGGACGAAGTTCATATTTATCATTTTATATGATGCAATGGCGTTAGTCATTCCATCATATCGCGGTGAAGCTTCCAGATATAGCATCTTCATATTTTTTACTTCGAAGAGCGTAAATAATCTTCGCGAGTTGCTGCAATAATAGGATTTACTGCTCCAAATATTCGTAGAGTGACGCTCGGAACCAAATTAAAGTGTCTGTCTGTGGGTTCACCCAACTTTTATTTACGAAGTTCATAATCATCCGTATATATTTTGCGAAAGGGTATTTCCGTTTCATAGGCATTCCGGAAAATAAACGCATGGTAACGCTTCTGTATCGGGTTTGAGCAACCTTTTTTGGGAATCATCCTGCGGGCCACATTGGAAGTTGTCAATTCTTCGGCGGGCCGGATTAAACGCTAAATAGGAAGTTACCTATATATTCTGAGTTGCCATATTAAGGTTTTTATGGGTACCATTTTTTACATTTAAAAAGTTTTGTCGTCGAAAAATTTCGAGTAATTTTTATTTATTTACTTCGAATTAGCTCACACTCAAGTTCTTTACGACCATGCCCTCGGCAGGATTAGAACCTGTGACCGTAGCATTGGTAGCCAGACACGCTAACCACCCCCCTTCATCAAGGTCCGTAGGTTGGATAAATCTATTTTAGATTGTTACGGGAGCGTTAACGTTATTCATCCTCCGTCTGACATCCAGAAAAAAAATATTCCACATCCCGCGGTTTATTTCGACCGTACGAAACGTCGTCTGGCGTGCCAGAGCCGTTTTCGTCGACTGCCTTATCGTCCCGTCACCTTAAATCTCCGAACCCGTCTGCGTAAGGAAGATACGCTCTTTGTAACGCGTCGGGATAGCGATGTGGGTGTGCGTTCGTATTTAGCCTCTAAGAAGCTCCTTAAACTCTCTCTCCTCCTTTTGTTCCTTCCCTATTTCTTCACTCATCGCCCGCTCTCTTCATCCGAAATGAAGCCTCTCCCTTATCTCATTCCTCCCTCTCTGCTTCCCACTCTCTTCCCTCTTCTCCCGCGAGAACTCATCCATCCCAAAAACCCCGTCCGCCCACACGCACACACCCTCTCAGCGTCCTATTTAACTTGCCCCACTCATTGCTCTTTCTCTTCCTCCCCTCCTCGCCCCGTAAAGCACCCGTGCCGTGTGACTCACCTACCCCAAGCCAGCTGATGCGAGCAATTTTGGGTGGGCCGTTTCTCTCTCTCTCTCTCTGTAGCTTTCGGTCGTGACCTCACGTTCTCTACCCCGACCCTCCTCCCTCTCTTTCTCGCTGTGGGCCTATGGAGCATAACATTTTTACGCACCGCTCACGTCTGAGTCTGTGTGTGTGTGTGTGTGTGTGTGTGTGTGGTGAAGGTGATGAGGAGGGATAAAGATTTGAGGAAAGGAAGGCGTTTTTCGTTATTTTTTTTTTTTTAACCATACCCCGTGGTTTTTATTGAGGAAGTCTCCCGCTGGGTTTTCTGTAAAGCTCCCGCTGGAGTTTTGCTGGAAGGGGTCGGAGGTTGGAGAGTAAAAAGGCGGAGGAATGATCTATTTTTCCGAGCGCGAAAAAAATTTTTATTTTATTTTTTTATCTTCGTGTTTTTTTTTTTTGGTGGGGGAATGGAGGAGGTTCGGTTAGGTCAGCTTGGCCCGAGAGAGAGCGCGATTGTTATAGTTTCTTTCTCCAAAAAAAGCGCGTGTAGGAAGCGGGGAAAGATTCCTTATCGGGCGTGTGATTATCTTTATTTGGCGCGTTGATATTTTTGGAACCTATGGTTAAAAACTTCCCATTTCCTTCTCCGATGTCTTGTTTTCCTTGTAGGGAGAGGATGTGTTCTAGGCTTATTAAACCCCCGAGGAAAAAGGATGCACGATGTTGATGTTTTTTATACGCAAGCCTGAGGAGTCATGTTCGCGGAGCAGTTTTTTTTCGTTCTTTTGCATCATCGCATAAATTACGACCTTACCGCTTATAATTTTTAACGGGAAGGTTCGTAAAAAAATGATACACCTTTAAAAAAGTTTGGCAGACACGTGAGCGTTGCTCGGAAAACGTCACGGTGCTTAATGCGCGACTGACGGACTGGAAGATTAACAAAATAAAAATTAAAAACTAAAAGCGACGATGTGTTTGTGTAAGAAACGTGGGTGTCGGATTTTTTCAAAAATCGCGTGGAGCAATGGTGGGCCGCAGAGCAGGGCCAAGGAAAACCTCCGGGCCCCCCGTATAATGGAGGGTCCCAGAAGTTTCAATATCTCAATTGTTGAAGTATCGAGTGTAAATTTTGCAAAAACATTTTTTTTAAAATCACTTGCGAAACAAAAACACTCCGTAAAAGTTAACATTGAACTGTGGCTCCATAAGCCCTTCGTTATTACTGTAAATATGAATATCGTGGGACCCCTATTAATAGTCGCATCCGGCTCCCCTTCAGTGCTTGGGCCACTCTGGTGGGCCGCATCGGTGGCAGTGAATCATTCGGTAGGCCGCAGTGGAAATTGCCAATGCTTCGGCGGACTGGATTAAAGTGAAATCGGAAGTTACTAGGAGATTCTTAAGCATAATATGAGTTAAATCAAGTTAAAATAAGTTTTTGAGTTTAAAATTTCAATGTCATAAATCGTGATGGAATTTAATCTTAGAAATACCTTCGTTAAAAGATCAAAGGCGACATTAAAAAGAAATTAATTGGATGAAAAATATTCACAAAAGGGATCCCAATTTAACGCTAGATATTTGAACATATTTTGCATGATAAAAATTATATTTGGTAAGTAACTCAGAAGAAAAATGAAAAATGTTTTGAAACATAAAATTGCCTATTGGGCTGCAGTTTGGGCACCCCTGGTATAGGGGTTTAAAAAAAAATATGGCGTATTTTAATATCCGGTTCGTTTCGTTCGGAACGTTGGGAGATGGGATATAATATGACTAAAGAAGGAAGGGTGTGAGGTGGTACGGTCGGGCGCGTAAACGAGATATGTTCGGTGACGGAATGGTCACAAGATTGATATATTGGATTTCATGACGAATACTTCCTCTGTATGGATGGACGTGGATGACTGACTGCACGTGACACTTTGAGTTTTGTGCGTCAGTGATGGGAGATTTGTTGTTTTTCCTCGTGCGTTGAAAACATCTTCGGCAGTTGTCCGAGAGGTTGGCCGTTTACGTGTCAGTAATTTTTTTCGTGCCTTTCGTCTCGAATCCGCGTTTTAAAAAAATGCGAAGTTCTGACTGTTAGGTTGTTTTGAGTTTTTTTTTGTCGAATAGGAAATTTAAGTAAGGCTGCCGCCGCAAGAATTCGGCGTGTCGTGAGAAGTGCTCTCAAATAATCGGATAATCCCCTTTTGGTGTATGTTTATAGTTACAAAGTAGGGATTTTTTTCGTGATTACTCCTGATGAAAATGTGATAAGGTGGGTGTCATTACGAATTTTGCACATATTTTGCATGGTTTTCCGTGAATGTTTCTATCTACAAGCAAACGAGTTACGGAGAATATTTTATTTTAGTCGTGATAGCCTGTGGAGGATTCGATATTTAAAGTACTGTACTGCTGTGGGCAGTTTAGATTTTTGGTAGATTTAATTAGAACTTTTGCGGTACGAGTTACAAAATACAGCGTTATATAACCTAATTTTAATCCTTCATTCCTGATCCTTTGTCAGTTAAAATGAGTACCAAAACTAGAAAATTTAAAAATCCCTGCGGACGTTGCTAATTAACGCAAGTAAACCAATCTTAGATATGTTTAAAGTGATTACATAGTTTCAACTCAATGTCACTGTGGGCGTATGGATATTACGGACTAAGATTTCATCCTACGTGCCAGTGGACTATCGTTTCCGTAAAAACGCCATCCCGAACTAGGTCGCGGACGCCTGAAATATAGAATACTGTGTGGGAGGTAAAAGCGAACAGTTTGCAGGAATTATTTTTGTAAAGGAATTTCAACGGGCCTTTCCGGTATTTGGCGTATTTGTCAGCAACGTCCATAGCTTATAATGGGAGGTTTTTTTTTCGCCTCCAGAACTTTCAACATGAGTAAAGGTCTACATCGTTAGATATATTTACAGGTTTGTGTTACATATTTTAGTCACGTAGTCGAACCTTTATTATCAGAGGAAAAAATAGCTGTCAGATAAAAAAATCGTCTTAACTTGCATTTTCTAATAATTTTAAAGATATCTTAGTTTGTTTTGACTTTTAAATCCAGTATTTTATTTTACGATTTATGTTAAGATATTAGTGGATCATCTGTGTTTTTTTATTGTAATCAAGAATACTACTAGGGTACTATCACTCGTATTGGTTGTGGAGTGAGGGTGATTGTTACCCATTTATTTCTCGCAATATGATACTTTTTTAAGCTGGTTGTACAACTGGTAAACGTTTTCATTGATGTCGCAGCTTTCTTCGCTGCTATACAGACATCCCGCGTCAGTTCCTTAAGACTCAACTTTGATTTTTGTGCGTGGTTTTGATTTCTTGGACAATTGGAAGTTTACGTCTCGACGAGACGGATTAGATTTTACATAGGAATTTAGACATTACGTGGCGCCATATAGATGATAATCAAGTCTAATTCTTTTAGTATTACAACTTTAATATTCGGAATTTCATTATTGTTAATATAAAATTTGTTCATGGGTCACGTTGTGACCATACTTCTGCAGACCGCAGTTTGCTTTCTCCTGTTTTAGGATCTTTGAAGGCTTTCTTTGCACCTTTTATCCACACTCAATACAGACTGTTTAGGATTCAATTGCAATGTAATTTGTATATCATTCTTATGCTTCTGCATCATTTAACCTCTTTCCTCTTTTTGGTCCATCTCAGGCTTCAACCGAGCGACGGAGAGGAGGAAGAGGAGGAGGAGGACGGGTGGGAAGAGGACGAAGAGAGTGGGGAAGGAGGCGGCGAGGAGGGTGATTGGGGGGCGGGAGAAGGCAGAGGGGGCGGCGGAAGTAACAGTAGGCCTCCGGAGGAGGGCTTATCTCGCTCTCTACGGAAGGCTCAGGGTGCTGGTGGCGGCTCCGGTAGGCGTTGCAAAAGGAGGTCTGCTTCCTTAGGGTTCGGCGGCCAGGCCTCCGCTGCAGCAGCGGGCCACCCGCATTCCACGGCCCACAGGGCCGCCCACCATCACCACCACCACCGCACCCACCTCTCCTCTGCCCACCACCATCACCACTGCGCTGCCTCCCAAGCCCTGTCACCCGGTCACCTCCGCCCCATGGAGCAGGAGAAGAGGATTAGGCGAGAGATCGCCAACTCGAACGAGAGGCGACGGATGCAGAGCATCAACGCCGGGTTCCAGTCTCTGAGGACGCTGTTGCCGCACCACGAGGGAGAGAAACTTAGCAAGGTGAGTGGGACGACTGGGGATTTGATTGAGTGAAGGAGGGGAATTCTTAAAAACAGGGATCTCCAATAGGATGTTGCTCGCCTAGCTTGTGGCGATCATTTGTCTACGCCAAATGTTACAGTTTTTTGAGGTTGTAAACCGACCTCATTTAAGACTGATATGTCCAGCAACTTTGGAAACATAAAATGTTGACACGAAAGAAATATTTTTCCATTCAAGATAAATTCGAAGTATGATTAATATTTTGACTCAAAATTGTTTTAACTTTAACTTCAAATATCCCTTCAAGGTTAGAAGAAAAAAATGTAACTGATGAAAAAAATTAATTCGCCACATGTGGCCCTTGACGAATGCTTTGGATGCCCGTTTTAATCCGCTCTCCGACCTTTCCGTAATTTAGAGATTTTATACCATATGCGCACGAGTTGAAGCTGGCGGGTGAGTTCCGCAGGGTTGCCTCAAGGACCTAAATGTTTTATAATATTCAAATTTCAATGTTGAAGGTTTTATTGTCATAATTTCAATTAAAATATTTGAATTTGTATGTTAAGTTTATGTCTCGCTTTTTTCATCTTAGTTTCGAGGCCCAGGTTGCTCACTTCTGTCTTCAGTATCACCAATAGCTATAACAAGGTTATGCCCATTTAGACTACGATGGACCCTTTGCGATAATACAAAATAAATCTCTTATTTACTTGAAGAAAGATCGAGTCCTTCAACATCTTATCTGCTGCGATAAAAGGGTTTTGTTTCGTTGCAGTAAAAAGCCCTTTCTCGAATACTCGATGTGCTTGTTTGTGCTTGAACAAAAAAAACTAATAAAAGTCGCGACTCACGCATCCAGAATGTATCATGTTGAAAGTCCACGGTTGGATAAAAGTTTTGGGCGTTTGTCAAAATCCTCCGAGCGTTATCGGTCGCTTGCCCAGTGGCACTAAAAGCTAATCGAACTGGTTCATTTTTTGTCCATCATCTGTTAATTCGCCCTGTTTTTCCAATAGAAGTTTTTGGTCCTCGCTTCCGATTCGTTAGTTTTGATCTGGCGAATCCGTTGTTTTTTTTAATCGGCAAGCGAGGATTACGTAACAATTCTCCGATTTTACTTTAATTAACGGACCATGTTTACTTCGGCGCAGATAAGTGAAAAATAGAGCCGCGTAAATACGCAGCACGTGAATGACCCGTGGCATCAAAACAACGGTAGTTTTTTTTTTTTAATTTTAGGTCGTCGAATTTGATGAATTTTTCTCCGAAGTGCGGGCGAATTTTGTCCATCGTAGAGGTTTTATCGCATTATATATTTTTTATTCGAAAGAAATGTTATTTTTATCGTGACAGCATTCGAGCAAAATTGGATTTTTTGTCTTAGAAATTAAGGGGAAACTGGAATGAATTTTTCATATCTCTGGCTGTCGTGTTTGCATAAAGAAAAAGTCGTATGCGTTCTTTTGTTTTTCTGTCGGTCGTGACGAAAATAACTTACTAGGTTAATATCGCGAGCCACTTTCGTGAACCCCTGCTGCTCAACATAGGAATCGATAGGCGCATTTAAAAAATCATTTATTTTTACCGAGGATAAAGCGTCGCTTGCCCGTGAACGGCGACGTTGTGAAAACAATAGTCAATAATGTCCCTATTAACGCGGTAAAGTTTTTTTACAAATCTTTCTCGTGGTCGCGCGTGATAACGCCCGACGGATTACGTCTATTTCAATTCGCATTCAAAATAGCCTCCGTCGACAGGAACTTGTTATTTGCCAGTTTCTGCCGTTCTCTTCTGCATTCACTATTCGTTTTTTGTATTTGTATTGGCTGGAAATATATATATCGGAAACTCCATTATTCGATACATCGTTATTTCGATGACTCGCATGTTTCGATACTTAGGATAATTCGAAAAATTGCAAGTTCGAAGATGTATTATTATTCATTAACATTTATTTCCACAGTTCTAATTTGTTTCCTTTTTGGCTTTGTATTCCTTTCGGATTAATAAAAAACATCGAGACTAAACCTTTAACTGAGTATATCACCAGCGCATCTTTTGTCTCTTCTGAATAAAAATTCGATTCCTATTACACTGGGGTATCGTAGGGGTTTTTCCAGGATAAAAACGAAGGGTTCTTCCCAGCTTCCCTCCCACTCGCAGTCACCCCACTTCTCGACTGATGAAAAAAAAAAATTCCCCGTTCGATACGGCCGCGTGGGTGTTTTAGTCGGGGAGTGGGAAATGTTGGGGCGGGAGGTGGGGAAGGGTTGTTAATGTTTGAGTGGGAGTTTGGGGGGGGGGGGTGGTATATAGAGTGGGATGATTCCTCCGACCTCGTTTCGCTATCCCTTCAAACCCACTCCCGTCGTGTTTTATCGCACCCTTTTTCTGCGCCCGCCTTCCTCCCCTTCCTTCTCATCCTCCGTTATCCCGCCCCTCCTTCTACCCTCTCCTTCCCTCATTCTCCATCTTTCTCTCCTCTCTCTCCTCCCCCTATCCTCCGTTTCTCTCCATCCCTCTTACTCCCTTCCCTCTTTCCCACTTCTACCTCCACCCTTTCCTCTACTATTTCTCTTAGCTCCTTTATTTCTCTTTTCTCCCTCCTATTTCTCCTCTCTCTCCTATTTCTCTTCTCTCCCTCCTATTTCTCTTCTCTCCCTCCTATTTCTCATCTCTTTCTCTCTCCTACCTCCACTCTTTCCTATTTCCCTGTTCTTCCATTCTCTTATCTTCCTCTCTTCTCTCTCTCTCTCCCCTCTACTGTCTTTCTACCCTCTTTTCTCTCTCCCATATCTTCGCTCCATCTCTCTCCCCTCTCCTTCCTACCTCTCTCTCTCTTTGGGTCATTACGGTTCGGGTGAAAATGGGTTTAATGGGTCTTCGTCTGGAGGGGTTGTGGTGGTGGTAGTTAGACAGAAAACGCGTGGGTGTGACCAAAAAGGTTGTGGGGGAGGGGGTTTATACGGGGAGAGGGTTCACGTGACGTCTGGCGGCGGTCGACGGCAGAGGGCGTTGGAAAGATAGTTTAGTGGTCTGGTGTGTTGTGTTCCCTTAAACCCCTTCCTCCCTCCCCCCCTCCCCCTCCCCCTCCCGTTTCTCCTATCCTGATTACCCCTTCCACTTTTATTTCTCTCCCTCTCCATAGGTTACGCTCCCATTCCACATTTCCTCCCTCGGACACATTTCTCATGTCTCGCCGAGTTCGCTTCCGATCAAGGGTTCTTTTCTCTTTCTGTTTGGGGGCCGGCAGCAATTCGCACGAATTAGCCTCGCATTTCCGATTTTTTTACGTCGTCGGAAAAGGGTTTTCAATTTTTTTTTGTTGGAAAGGGGGCGAGGTAGGTAGTGATGCGCGCGTGTGTGTTTTGACGTTTTTGACGTGTGTTCGCGTGCGTTATTGTCGGGTCGTCTCGTCATACCGGTTGCGAAAGGGACGTTTCGGATCTTTTATTGGGGATTTCGACGGAAAATCATCGGTCCGAGGATTTTGCGAAGTGTAAACCCGGTCCCGAAAAATGCAGGGCAAAGTTTGAAACAATTCGTTTTAGAAGTTAATGGTCGATTCAGTAGAAAGCTGTTTTAATTACAATTTTTAATTGCATTGCAGTCATGGTTTTAGCGAGGGCGGATTTGTGTAATAATTGTTTTTATTCTGTAGCATATGTGTGTTCAAGGGACGGCAAATTATAGAATATTTTATGCAACGAAATAATAGTAATTTTCCTTTTTACGACCTTTATAACATTCCTCGTTTAATGGTTTCGTTACGATCAATTGTAGTTGGGGTTTTCGTGAGATTGACAATTTAGGTCATCGAAAAGTCATTTCTGCTCGATTCGTCAGTGGAACGCGGAATCAATCGTAAATTAATAATTTCAATTTTATTTTTTGAGGTTTTTGCTGTTAACGTATCGTAATTTATATGATAGGCATTATGTTATTGGTAGACGGGTAGCTATTGATACCGCATCCTATTGATAGGATTACGGTTTCGAATCTTGTGGCACGTGGACGTCTACGTTGTTGTCGTTAGGCTCGTTATGAAGGGTCGGTCTACGACTATTTTAAAATAAATGTATACGACATTTTTTAAATTCTCAATTGAGTAAATACACATTTGATTTGCTAATGATTTTCTAAGCGTCTGGCTTACAATAATAAACAAATTGAAAATATTAATTGCCGACGATCACCCGCGAAACGCATCACGGTTTTAAAATATCGCCCGGTTTTTTTTTTAAATCGGCCTTCACGTTTTTTTTCTTTCGTTTTTGTTATTTTCCTCTTTCTCTCTCTTCGCATTCCCTGGGGGCGTTTTTCTCTCCATGTGTTTAGGAAGCGGTGTAGTCCGTTCCTCTTTCTATCTTTCACTTTTCATCTGGAGGGCGTTTCTTTTTATATATCCGCCGCCCTTCAAATGCCGCTCGCGTGATGAAAGCAGCCTCGTTTTGATTGAAAGGTTAATTGAATAATCTCGTCGTTTTTATACCTAGCGCATGTTTGTATACACGTTTCTATCTCTCTCTGCCTTGCTCTGTTTTGCTTCTCGAAGGCCTCCGGACCATTCGGTGATGGTCTGTCTGTCGCCCGCGTCGGCGTTGAGAGCATCGGATGGATTTTCGGTCTCGAGTCTTTCGTCTTTATTTCGTATTTTTTTACGTCGCTTCGCGTTAGTGTTTCGTTTTTGTCGTTTTTTGTCACGGACGATTCCTCGATTCTCGCGCTTTTTTTTTGTTTTTCATCCCTCCGGCCGAAATGTGTGTCGACGTAATTAATTATTTTGCGGATTTACGGTTTCCGTATTGCGTTTTCTCTCTGTATCTTTCTGTCAGTTAGTGTCGCGGTGGATTATTCACTCGGTAAAAATTATTGGAAAATCACTCGACGCTGTTCATTTTATTCGCGGTTCCACTCGTGTTTTTCGGTTACGTGAGAGGTTAAAGAGGGCGATGAAGTGGTGATTCTAGTTGACATTTCCGTGGTCGGAGTAATTATTTTCGTTCTCTATTTTCGTGTTTCGGTATCTATGTTAATCAGAAAGGACGTCACATACCTCGAACCTGATAAGGCTGACTGAATGGAAAAGTTCGTTCATAATTTCGCTCTGAACGAATCGACGATTTTTAACTGCCGTAATTATCATCATTTTCTCCTTTTTTTCTTTTGATCAATCGCGATAGTTTTGGAATAAAAAAAACTTTAATCGGGGTTCCCTTAAATTCGCGCGACCTATTTCATCAAGTGGTTGAAAATGTTTTTTTAAATAATAGCTTAAAATGGGTCCACGTTACGTAACTCCTTTTCTACGCTTTTTTTCTATACTTCTCTTTCTCTCTCTCTCTGTCGCCCTATTAATTTATCCCTTCTCTATCCGTGGTTACGTGCCCGCCGATTTCGGCCGAAGCGCGACCTTTGTGCGCGTGCCCGGCCCCGGGACGCTGATGAATCGAAACGGATAGCTCCGATCTGCGTCGGCTCGATCTTTTAAAAATTCCCCACCGTCGACGTGTTCCTCTTCGTTACCGCATTTCGCGTCTTTTTTTTGTCTACCTTTCTTTTCTGTTCTTTCCTTCGTCTATTTTCCATAGTTTCTCTCCTTTCATTTTTTCCCCGTTCGTCGGTTCATTTTCCTCTACTCTTCTCCCCTTCTCCTCTGCCCCTCCCTTTTTCCTTTCTCCATCCCCCTTTCCTCTCTCCACCCCCCTTTCCTCTCTCCCCCCATTTCTCTCTCCCCCCATTTCTCTCTCCCCATGCACTTCCCCTCTGCCTTTTCCCTCTTCCCATTCCACTTTCCCTCTCCCATTCCACTTTCCCTCTCCCATTCCACTTTCTTATTCCCCTTTCCGAATTCCCCTTTCCGAATTCCCCTTTCCGAATTCCCCTTTCCGAATTCCCCTTTCCCAATCCCCTTTCCCCATTCCCCTTTCCCCATTCCCCTTTCCCCATTCCCCTTTCCCCATTCCCCTTTCCCCATTCCCCTTTCTCAATTCCCATTTCCCTTTCCAAATTCCCCTTTCCCCCTTTTCCATCCTGAAACAAGGTTGCCGCTGGATGTGTCAACCGGCTCTCCCGTGATCGATCGGAACTCGCTCCGGACTAAATCGCCAAAAGAACCGCAATTTCGTCATCTGTCTCTCTTCTTTCCCCCTCTCTCTCTCTCCGGATGATTGTCATCGTTTGGGTCCCAGCGGTACGCTTTTTCGCTACCCTTCCTTCTACTCCTTCTCCCCCCCCCCCCCCCCTGGTACATATCGGTCATATTTCGCATCTCCCCCTTTTGGATCGGGCAATTCGTCGTTCATTTAAATAGCCCCATGTTTAAGTGACGTTTTGTGTTTTTTTCAGCGTTATAACGGGAGGTTTGTAAATTATAGGGGAGCCTCTCGTTAAGATCCATAAGGAGGGTCGTGTCTCTGTCTCTCATAAGGGGTCCCATTAAGAGGATCTCTAAGTAATCGAAAAATTTTTGACGACCGGTAATATTTATTTAGATATAACGTTTGATCTAGTGTACCTCTTGGGGTTACTTCCACTGTAGAGGTCCCGACTCGGCCAATCTGGGCCCGCGAAAGGTCCATGGTCCTGGGCTCGTTCTCGTATTTTCTTCAGGAAACCTTTTTTTATACAGGCGTTTTTAAATTTCCCCACTTTTTCAACGTAATATTAAATGTTATAATTTGTTTTTCTGCCTGTTTCGCGCAAAAACTGACGTATGCACTTCTTGTTTATTAATAGTTCACGTCGCTTATCGTGACTCGCGTAACATTTTCAATAGAAGGAAAAAAAGCGCGATTTCGTTTTCTGTCATCGAACTGGAAAATCCGACATTGGCTTTATCCCGTATCGGTATTTTGTGCCTCGAATTCAAAAGCGCATTCACTCACGCGAATGATACCCTATATTCGTCAATTTAGAAATAAAAAAAGCAATCGTTCTGATTTGGCTCGTGATAAAACGGTATTGTGTAAACGCAGCGATATCTCATATAAAGAAAATGTCTCCTTTTCCACCAACTATACTTGTTACTTTTTTCACCGCTGATGTTTTAATGTTGTTTCTCGTGTCGGCCACCCGTGCAGACTGACATTTCTATTCGTCTCTCACGCACGGATTTATTCTTTTTAGCCTAATGGTTGTATTAGCTATTCTTTCCTTAACGTGGCCTTCTCAGACGACTGAGGATGGTTAACTCAGGTGCACACGACGCTTTTTTACCCGTTTCATTCACCGTGTCCATTTTTATAAACGATTATTTATTATTTTAATAACTTTTGGGACGTAATGTGGAAACAATATTGGATGTAAAAGATATTGGGAAGTATATTGCCAGAGGAAAGAAATAACCGGAGCATTAAAAATTAAGTTGTGACAGCAAAAAAATCATTGAATGAAATTCATGAATGAAAGGATTAAAGGTCAGTAACGCCCGTTTGGACGGTTACGTATTTATTTTAGGTAGTTTAGGAATAACATTGTTACAAACATTCCGTGACGAGAAAATAAAAAAAATCGAGCCGTATATTTTAAAAAGTATTTTCTTTATAGTATGCCATGCATAAAATTCAGTGTAATTACGACGAAGGCTTAAAAAATTGTATTCCGATGGAGTTTTTCGGTCCTTCGGACTTGAATGGTTACTCATGATTTTTTCTAATTGGATCCTATGTAGTGTATATAAATTATAATGGAACGGCCGCTGATTACGGTTTAGATTGCCGTCGTCCGAAGCCGGGTAGACGGTATCCACCCTCTTATCCTCTCTAGGAATGGAGAAAAACGGCCTTTTTTATTTTTATTATAATCTCCATCTGCACGCGCGTATCGCGGCAGTCATTCTTGCCGCCTTCCCCCTCCTCGTCCATTCGGTAAGGTCCTTCCCAAGACGGTCAAACGGGTTGCCGAATTTCCCTTTCGCGGACTTTAGAGAAAACCGGCATCTCTTTTAAACGGAGGTTAAAGAGAGGCAACGCCGCCACGAGAGAGAAGGGGGGGTGAGGGTGGTTGGCAGTGGAAGGGGTTCGTTGTGGTGAATCAGTGTTCGCGAGACTGCGCGGGTTTTGCGGTAGATTCCCTCTCTCAAGCTTTTTTTTTGCTGTCTCTAACTCATTCCTCTTGCGAACTCTCTCTCTGCCGGCAAAACACATCTGTGTACCGGTTATCCTCACCCTTCCACTCGTGGCGGTAACTCGTGTTTCGCCTTCCGTTTGCTTACCTCTTCATCTCATATAGCTAGTTGACGGGGACTATTGTATGTATTTATATGTATATATATATATGTGTGTGTGTGTGTATATATATGTGTGTGTATATATATATATATATATATATATATTTATGCTTTTCTTTTAATCTCTAAAAATTGAGTGTATTATTCAATTATGTGTGGGGAATATTTATGTTACTTTATATTGAATTATACTGTTGCCACCTGGCCCTATGACCAACTTGTAACAATGCGCTTAGTAATAATAATAAATACGGCTATAGGAACAATTCAACTTAAACGCTTCAGCGCGAGTGATTTAATTGCTGTCACTACCACGCACGCGAGCTGCCCACTAACCGTCAATTTCGAAGAAATATTCCTCGCACGTAAATTTAGTTCAAACAAAAGTTGTAGAAAAAACTAATATCTACAGCTTTTATGTATACGTATGTCAACAAAAAAAATTTTCTTTTATTTCTCTTTACACCTCTCCCCATTTTCCTCCGCTCCTTCATTTCAACCCGATCTCCTCGTTTGCCCGCTCCTACTCTACATCTCATTACTCTAATCCTCCTCTTTCTCTACTCCTATAACTTGACTCCTTTTCCTCTACTCTATTTTTTTTCTACTCCTCCTACTCTACCTCTCCCACTTTCTCCTCTCCCCTCCCCATTTACTCCTCTATTCCTGTACTTTTACTCCATTTCTACCTCCACTCCTCCTCTACCTCTTCTCTACCCCTCCCCCTTTACCTTCTCTACTCCTCCTCCTCTACCTCTTCTCTACCCCTCCTCCTCTACCTCTTCTCTACCCCTCCTCCTCTACCTCTTCTCTACCCCTCCTCCTCTACCTCTTCTCTACCCCTCCTCCTCTACCTCTTCTCTACCCCTCCTCCTCTACCTCTTCTCTACCCCTCCTCCTCTACCTCTTCTCTACCCCTCCTCCTCTACCTCTTCTCTACCCCTTCTCTACCCCTCCTCTACCTCTTCTCTACCCCTTCTCCTCTACCTCTTCTCCTCTACCTCTTCTCCTCTACCTCTTCTTCTCTACCCCTTCTTCTCTACCCCTTCTTCTCTACCCCTTCTTCTCTACCTCTTCTTCTCTACCCCTTCTCTACCCCTTCTCCACCCCTTCTCCTCTACCTCTTCTCTACCCCTCCCCCTTTACCTTCTCTACCCCTCCTCTACCTCTTCTCTAACCCTCCTCTACCCCTTCTCCTCTACCTCTTCTCTACCCCTTCTCCTCTACCTCTTCTCTACCCCTTCTCCTCTACCTCTTCTCTACCCCTTCTCCTCTACCTCTTCTCTACCCCTTCTCCTCTACCTCTTCTCTATCCCTTCTCCTCTACCTCTTCTCTATCCCTTCTCCTCTACCTCTTCTCTATCCCTTCTCCTCTACCTCTTCTCTACCCCTCTTCCTCTACCTCTTCTCCACCCCACCCCCTCTACCTTCTCTATCCGTCTTCTACCCCTCCCCTCTACATCTCCTCTCCTCCTATCCCTCTCCTCTATCCCACCTCCTTCTACCCCTTCTTCTCCGCCTCTCCTCTGCCTCCGCTAAATCCTTCGCCTAAAACTCTTGGCGGCGTTAGCCCACTTTCACTCTCGAGACAGAGGCCTCCTTGGAAAAAAACCCGAGAAACTCCTTCCCGTTCCCACGTCACCTTCTTTCCCCCCACCCCCGCTCCCCCTCTCCCAATATTTCTCCCACCGCACTCTCCTCAAACCCAAACCCCCTTATAAAACCTCAGGTGTTTGGAGGGAGAGGTGTGGGGAAGTGGAAAGTTTTTGGCTCCCGAAAAATCGATGGTTGGAGGATAGAGAGAGAGAGCCTCCCTTTCACCCCGCCTCCCTACCTCTCTTGCTCCTTTTTTCTCCCCTCACCCATTTCCAATATTTCCTCGTCATCTCTCTCTCTCCATCTTAAATTTTCCACGTCTCTCCAATAAGATGCTGTTATGGTAGGCGTGAAGATTTTCCGTACTCTCCCCCACCCTCTCTCTCTCTCAGCATCTCTCACCCGCGTTCGATTGTTGATTCGCGAATTATATCATTTCCATTCCTCGCGTTAGAACGAGAGTCGTCCTCGCGGTGTTTTTCCCCCGATCGGTCGCGTTTTTTTTATCGCTAGTGTTTTTTTCTCTTCGAGAGCTTAATGAAAATGTTTCCGTCCCGACGTCCGTCAGCGTGCGACTTTGCATCTGTTCGAATAGATAAAAAAAATGGGACGAGCTGAGTTGTAAGTGTCGTGTGTTTGGATGGTAAACTTTGTGGTGATGAAATGAACTGAGATTTTAAAAAAATAATTCGAGTATATATAAAATTGTTCGACATATTTTAATACCTTATAGGAGCTGGGGTACTTCGTCACATTAATAGATATTAACATTGTAAATAGTGTAAATATAAATCTTTCATATATATCATAACCTATATTTAAGTTTAATTTTAATAAGAAAGAAATGTTATCATTCTTTCTCGTTATTGTTTCCAACATTTCATTTTTAGCGCAACCTTTCAAAGGTTAACAGAACGGCACTGCATCTTCATCTTTGACACGCGGTCTTATGTTTATGCAAGAAGATAGGACACAAATTTGGTGATACTGCATCATCATCAATTTATTAGAGGAGATCTTGTCCTGTTTGCTTAATCAGTAATACTAAACCGTGGATTTATTTATTTAACGTTTTTCGCGACACCCGTGACAACCAGCTGAGGCATCCTGGCTAGGCAACACTGGTTTCTACGCTTTTGGGTGCAGATGTGATGACGTACTCTAGGATGTACGGTCGTAGCATTGATATTGCAACAGACTAATTTTGTCTTTGCGATCGATTCTTTTGTCGCTAGCGCAATTAAACTCCAGGACAGTTCCTTTCGAAGAAAAAAATATTCTTTCCAGTTGATTGAGATGTGATAGGAGAGATGGAAATCTCCGGGGTCAGCCATTTTGACGAAAAGGTATCGAAAGTGTATCCTATCCATTTATGGATAGGATACCCTTTCGTTCGCGAAAGTTCATCTGGCCCACGGATTCGTGGCGAATGTGCATGCGTACTTTCACCCCCGACGCCTACGAACGTGTCTTTTATAAATTTGTTTTTTTTTGTCGGCGAGTGAAAATTTTCCTCGGCGTCTTAATTATGTAATGCTTGCGGAGGAAGAAGTTACTCGGAGGCGTTAGTTCTTCGTCGGTCGAGTAAAAAAAGAATGTATTGAAACAGTGACTCGATAAAGATGTATCGCACCACTCGATTCGATCGACGCTAATGTTTTATAATCCGTCTGCGATAAGATTCTAAACTGTTCGATTTTCTTGTTTTTTTTTTGGAAGGAAATGTGGTTTTCGATTTTGTAGACGTTCGCCGTACGCCGACAGTGCGCTCGAATTTCCTGCTGGAAAATTGTTTTTTTCGGTCTTGTCTTTTGATGTTAATAATAAATGCAGTTTTTTGTTTAAACAACGCAACGGGAATAGAATGGCATGTCTCACGTCTAAGTTCATATTCATGTAGATAATATTAGACGTGTTTTATAGAACGTAGTAATATATTACGTAATGATTAATGACTTCTTTGAGGCGTGTTCTCGGTCTAACTTTCCATTTGTGAAAACTTTTATCAGATATATATCGATCCGTGCAAGTAATAACCTTGTAACTCCAAAAAAATGTATAAAAAGTATGCGAAAAAACAATCGCAAAAATTTGCAAAAGCACTTTTTTTTAGTTACAGTGTTATAACTTGCACGCGTCGATATAAAATACAGTTCTAATATTTTATTCACTCCGAATATTTTTATCTTTCGCAAAGTGGGGACGAAGTAAAAAGTGTCAGTACGCGTGTCTGAAGTAATACGGAAGATCTCTCCCGGCCTTCCCCGTACTCTTTTTTTTTCCTTTCGCTCTCGTAATTTTACGTGCAAAGTTTCCTTTTACCGAGGAATTCCATTTGATTAATTAACGCCGCGGCTTGGTCGGGGAGTTTTCCCAGAAGATTTCCGAAGCCGCGGTTTCAAAAGAGAGGGAGGGGGGGATTTTCTCTCCCTCCCAAATCCCGACCGTTCGAAGTATTTGCGTCGCGTGAAAGTTCGCGGCGTTTCGACGTGTTCTGTCTTGTTCGTCCGTGGGAACTTATGAACCCGTTTCTCACCCTTCCTCCCTCGCCACACCTTTAACTCTCTATCGAAAGCCATCTTTCCGCGAAGTATGGACTTTTTTTTCTTCTGTGAAGGAGTTTGTGTCGAGGAGGGGAGGGGGGAGATATGGGTGATGGAGGGAGGAAGGGGGGGGGGAGAAAGATGGAGGTTTTTTTTGGAAGAAGAGGATCACTTTCTGTCTTTCTCGGAATCCTTCTCCACACGGCTTGAAGGTGTTAGGAAAACAGTTTATTTTTCTTTCCCCGGAGTCCCGTTCCTCGGAATCGGTTGGCGTCCTTCTTAATGTTTTTCTAGCTCTCGTCTTTTGAAAGTGGGATTATTTGTTCCTTCGGTTGGTAAACTGTATTAAAACTTCTTCTTCGGTGTTTTTTGTGTAGAGAGGTTATTTTTTTTAGTTCTTTTTGTTCCGTTGCGGAAAGTCATCCTTCTATTCTTTTCCTCCCCTTTCTCATCTGTTCCTCCGTGTATCTATTTCTCTTTCTCTCCTTTTTCAATCTCCTTCCCTTCCCTCTCTCCCTTCAACCTCTCACTCTATCCTTACCTCCACACCCCAACTCTCTCCACCCCCACTCTCTCCACCCCCTCTCTCTCCACCCCCTCTCTCTCCACCCCCTCTCTCTCCATCCCCCCACTCTCCACCCCCACTCTCTCCACCCCCACTCTCTCCACCCCCACTCTCTCCACCCCCACTCTCTCCACCCCCACTCTCTCCACTCCCCTCTCTCCACTCCCCTCTCTCCAACCTCCCCTCCAACCCCTCTCTCCAAACTCCACCCCCCCCCAACCTCCTCATTCCACCCCATCCCCCTCTTTCCACCCCCCAGCTCCCTCTCTCCACCTCCCTCTCTCCACCTCCCTCTCTCCACCTCCCTCTCACCACCTCCCTCTCTCCACCCCCCTCTCTCCACCTCCCTCTCTCTCCACCCCCCTCTCCACCCCTCCCTCTCCCCCCTCTCTCTCCATCCCCCTCTCTCTCCACATCCCTCTCTCTCCACCCCCACTCTCTCCACCCCCACTCTCTCCACCCCCTCTCTCCACCCCCTCTCTCCACTCCCTCTCTCCACCCCCTCTCTCCACTCCCCTCTCCACCCCCCTCTTTCCACCCCCACCACCCCCTCTCTCTCCACCTCCCTCTCTCTCTCCACCCCCCTCTCTCTCCACCCCCCTCTCTCTCCACCCCCCTCTCTCTCCACCCCCCTCTCTCTCCACCTCCCTCTCTACACATCCCCCTCTCCACCTCCCCGTCTACAACCCTTTCTCTCCCTCCCTACCTCTCCCCATTTCCTCCTCCCTACACCCCTTTCTCTTCTCTCACTCCACCTTCCCTCTCTCCCTCTCCACTTTCTCTCCCTTCTCTATCTCTATAGCTGTACTTCAGATGAGGGCAAACTACGGCCCGCGGTACTACACATCATACCTGCGAGAGTATTTTAACGGCCCACGTTACCATCCCGAAAGGGCACAGTGAAATTTACTACGGATTTGTTGGTTAAAATTACGGTCTGAAAAACTTTTTATATGAGTTACTATAAAATTTTGTTTTTTTTTCGCCGATAGTCATTAGCATGGTGCAAATATCTTTTGATGTGAGCCTTAATGCGACCTACCTAAGCACCTGCAACTGCTAACAATTTTCTCTTTCTCTCTCTTTCTTTCATAAACCTATTCCCATCGATGCTTCAAAAATAGCTTTTATAAGTAAGTCGGTGAGAACAATATGATGGAAATAGTACGTGTGTTTGTGTTTACGTTTAGCTCAGTAATGGACTAAAGGAGCTTCTCGAAAATAATAACAAGTATTTTGCGTAAGTGCCCTGAGCAATTTTCGTACACGCAACCTTTATACGCAAAATAAAGATTCACGCGCGCAGAAAGGGAAAAAATAACCGAGTAAAAATTCACTTCGACTAGTCGAAAATTTTATTTATAGGTATAGCGTCCGTAAACACGCTCCACACACTTAGAAAGGATGCTTTTTATATAAATAGGTCGCGGGAAGTCCTCTCTCTCTCTCTCTCTTATCGCCAAGAGCCTTTCCGACGATAGATTCACTTAGGGTTAGAAGCGTTCTCCGACGCCATTCGAGGATTTATTCCTCGCGTTCCATTGTCCATGGAACAGCTCGACGTTTCTCGTAAGTTTCGGACGAGAGCGTTATTCCTCTTTTCCCTCCCCTCTCCATTTCGATCGATTTCAGATTTGGAATAACGGAGGAGAGAATAAGGGAAGTCTAGACACGTAACGACTGGTTGGGCGCCGTATCTCAGCTGGCGCCTGGGCGGGCATTTTTTGTTGTTGTTTGGCGTGTGACGTGTTCTCCATTTTCCTCGAACGCGAGAAATTTTCGTCCACCCCCCCCCCCCCCCCCCCCACGCTGAATTTATTCGAAAGGGAAGCCCGGCGTTGATGGCGACGTATGGAAAACGAGTGGATGGTCCGGAGGAAGACGAGCGTCCTATACTCCCTGATTGCGATCGACGGAAACCGGTTTTTTTATTCGGTTTATGATTTTTGGCGGAATGTTTCGAAGGGAGTGTTTTTTTGTCGCAGCGGTACATACTGATTACTGTATGGTATACGTGACGTAGGACAATTGTTGTTTATTTATCTCCACGGTATTTGTGTTACTTTAATTACTGGACTGCGGAACATTTCGTTTGGATATGCGCGTATGTTGACAACACGAAGTATATGGTAAGGTTGCATTTTAAGTAAGCTTGAATTGACATAAGGACCTGTCAGTTAATCTTCCGTCTCTTTTGAAGTCTGGATTAATATTTTACAGGAATTATTTTCGTTCCACGCAGTACTAACATTTTTTGAAGGTCCCAAAATAATATTTTTTGAAAGGCAACTATAGAAACTTGAACTGCCGCGAATATTTTAGTCGTTATATTTTGCCAACTTAGAGACCTTGCCAACCATTTCATTCAAGACCGTGTTTATTTTGTACGTGATCCTAAGTTAAACTTGGGAAAGTCGGGAATCACCTTAAAGTACCTCGTGCATTTCTTTGAAAAGTGTTTCGTCATTTTAGGCGGTTCGTCCGATGTCTGATGTCATTCGTGTAAATAGTCAATTTTTCCCTAGAAATTGGGCGTGCCGATTTATTTGTACTCTCCGCGTAATTGATAATTCCAATGAAGGCACTCGTTCCACGTAATAATGGCCTGAACCGCGTATGAAATTCGCAAGTATTTCCTTCCGTGTGGGTTTTTTTATCACCACAATAATCGTTCTCTCTCGCTTCCATCAAATAAGTCGAGTTGACGACGACATTTGCCATTTTATGCGTCCCCAGACGGGATATATATAAATATATCGGCGTCTATTTCCCCCTCACTTAATGGGTCGTGAGATGCCGTTTCTTGTTGCGTCTCGGAACGAAAGCGAGAGGGACGACAATTGAAATCAATTTCTCGCGTTTTTTGCCGTCTAACACAGTCCTTGGATTTTTTTCTTTCTGCACCCCCTACCCTCCCATTAACTCCTTCCTTTCGGCCAAATTCTTGCTTCGTTGGACTCCCAAATTGATTCCATGGCCGCTCAATACGTCTCCGTCTCTCTCTCGATCGCGGGTCTTTTTCGGTAGATCGTCAGTCCCTGATGGTTTTGTCGCCGAAAAAATGAGGGGCTCCGCGTGGTAGTAAGAGGGTTATTTCCTTTCTGAAATACGGCGAAGGGGAGGTTAGGTTTCGGAGAGGAAAGTAGGAGTAGTGCGC
This sequence comes from Uropetala carovei, assembly GCA_036926305.1. NCBI lineage: Eukaryota > Metazoa > Arthropoda > Insecta > Odonata > Petaluridae > Uropetala > Uropetala carovei. The sequence continues at coordinate 4,542,753 of JAXCHB010000100.1, forward strand.
GCATTCCATACGTTCGTATCCAAAGTGGTGTTTTTTGGTATTTTTTTATTTTATTTTTGTATTTTTTTAAGTTTACGGTTGGAATCCGTTTATCGATGGTTTTTGGCGCGTGTTATGGATGAAATAACACGGGTTGTAGCGTCATCTTTTTTTGTTTTATTACCCTTGTAATTTTTCAGTATTGCTATCCTGAATTCTTTTCGTGGTATTTTTATTTTTTAACACGCTACATATTTAGGAAGGATTGCAATTGAAAGGTAATACCACGCGTAAGATAGATATAAAATAACACGGTTAGGTTGTAGCCTCGTCCTTCATTCTTTTATTACAATTGTTATTTTTTGTTTTCTTTCGTCTTTGGCGTTTAAAATTACCATTCTGAGTTATTATCTTCGTGTTTTTTATTTTTCAATATATTATATATTTAAGAAGGATTGTTCTTGTTGAAAGTTAAGGCCACTTATCATAATTGCTCTGCATTAGTATGTATTTATTGATGTCAACCCTTCCAGGAAAACTAATAATGTTACATAGTTCTGATAGGACGCACTAGTTCTGTAGTTTATTTAAGGTTTAAATGATATTAGTCGATTGGGGATTTATAGGCTTCTTAAGTGCATAAAAAAGTATTTTCATGCTCTACTTTCTGACCTCGATTCCATTTCCGTTTCATCGTACGTTTTATTACATGGTCGTACCTCCCCTCACCGATTCCATTGCGGGAAAAGAGAGCTCCATGCTATCGCGAGGGGGCGTGTATGATCTTACTCTTTGCTCCTCGGAATAATATTCGGAAGTCTGCACGTCGGAATAGTAGGACCAGCGGGAGGTTTTTCCAGTGGGGAGGGAGGACCTTTTTTGGGTCGTCTTAGCCCTCCTTATACGGGACCGCGAAATAAATCACCTCCAAAAGGGTTAAGGGGCTTGCGGTGGTGGGCGGAGAAAAGGAAGGGCGTGGATGGGGTGGCGTGGTGGGCGTGCCAGAAAAACCCACAAAAGAGGTTAGCCGAATCCACGCGTGGGTGTTTTTTTTTCCTTTTGCCTCATGAAAAAAGGGGTTAATCGTTCTAGGGACTAAGTATGGAGATGCACTTTTTTTATTCAATCCGATTCGCAGAAGTCGAATAATCTCTCCCTTACGTCCGAATGATAATAATAATAATGCTGTCGTCTCTCAGTGACCAAAAATGGCGTCTCTCGTCGAATCGATAACATTCGTGGAGCGTTTTGGTCGTCAAATTGGACCATTCGCGTCGGAAGGGTCGAACGAGCCTTTCTCTTCCCAAATTTATTGCGGTCGTGTTATTTTTTTATGGCGAAAATTTAGATAGTTGGGGTTGCGTGAGAAATATGTCGGGTCGTACGTTACGAATCCTTCAGGGTGTAGTTTTTAAATCATTTTATTTTGGCTAGAGTGCGTCGGGTCCAGTAATATATATATATACACACACACATATATATACATATACACACACATATATATATATATATATATATATTGGGGCGTTTTTTTCATACCCTTTTATAAGTGGACGGTTTGGATGATTTTCTAACCCAGTGAGCTATAAATGTTGCGAAATTGTTCCCCGAGTTCTGTTTTTCTCGAGTGGTTTTGCGTTAGCGTATGGTTCGCTTGTTTTTTCATGTTTTCCTATTTTATTTTAATTCCTTTTGTGGAATTCATCCAGTTATATTTGTTACCATGCAAAATAAATTCTGCTGTTGTCGCTTATAATAATTGTACGGCAATATTTCGATTAACCGGTTGTCAAAGAAACGCAATTTCGCTTAATCGGTATTTCTGAAACTTATATAAAGCTATATTTTTATACTGCAGCAAGTACGTAAATTGTACGATATTAACTTTCCTTATATTTAATAAAGTTGCTAATACGTATTACATTATTACTTGATTTAAATTTTCTTTGTTATCTTGATAGTTACTTAATTTTTTCACATTATTGTTTTGTTGTACGTGTAAATAACCTTATTAATCAAATAGGAATATCCTATTGATTCCGGAGGCATCCTATAAATTGAGAGTTTGCTGTGTGTAATATAATCGGAGTTAGGAGCCGTATTCACAGAAAGTTACTCAATCGGGTGTACAACAGAATTTTACTTTGGTCGGAGTGTAGTCATCTGGATCGCTGTTGCTCATATATGATGATTATTTTATTCAACAGATAAAATAAACTCTGATATCTGGCCTCTGTCATCTTTTTTGTTTAAACCTATAGGTCCCCGTATAAAGGCTGAGAGTTCCTCGTTTGTCCTCGTTCTTTTTAAGATTTCCAGTTTTTCCCGATTCGAAAATGTCGTTTCACAGCTTTCAGACGTATTGCCGTGTCCTTAGCCGCCTTCGATCGTGTCTCCGAAAGAAATGCGTGCCTCGTTAAGTACTGTTAACATTACGTGATTAATTCGTAGAAAAGTATCGAGTTCGTCTTATGGCCGAAATTAAATGTCAGAATAAGCACTTTTAAGTATAAAAAAATGAAAGCTTCAGTACTTGTCTTATTGTCTGAAATAGTATTATGGATTTTGTGGATACATAAGAAATTTACTGACGTTTTCAATTTTTGATAGGTAAGTGCTTATTCTGGAGTACGTGGTTAGTTTAGCGAAACCGAGAGTAAATGTAACCAGTGACATTTTATAGCATATAATCCTTCGGATATGAGAGTTTGTGCAGTAAATTTTGTATAAAATTGACCATAGCCCCAATGTTTTAAATAGATAAAACGTCCTTTTTGTCCCTTTTAAATCGTAATTAGCTTGAATATAATTTTTTTAAATACGATGTCCTAACCAGAATAACAGATTTTTCAAAACCGAATTTCCGTTAATAAAAATTTTTCGTCTCAAAACTTTTCGTCGCCATTAACGAAACACTTGAAGACGGCAAATAGCGTCTTTAGCGTTTAAAATAAAATTTAAAAAATATTATTTTACGATATTTTAGTCGCGTCTTTATATCGTCTTTAAGAGTCGAGTCACTTTTTGTATGCGTCCTCATTTCCATGTATCGTCCTACGACAATCTTTTTCTCGCTGCTAAATCACGTCTTACGTTTTCCGGGAAACTTGTTAAGAATGCATCGCGTTTCTTTTCCCCCTCCTTCCAAACACGCATCCAGTCCGAGTCGTTGTATGTTTTTAAATATTATTTTCCGCCGGCAAGGGGAGGTGGGGGAGGGCTTTCAGCCTACTTATTTCCCAATTCTGCCTCCTGTTACTTTTCCTCCGAGACCCTTAAAATGGCCCAACATGGCAGGAATCCACCCTCACGCGCCAAGCCTTCTTTTAACCTTTTAAGACTTGCGTTATCTGAGAAAGGAGTCTTGAAAATAAAACTGTGTGGAGTGAAGTAGATAGTAGTTGCTTTGACGTAGTTATAAAAGAATTGCAGGTTCTATAAAGTAATTGGGGTTGATACTCAATAGATGAAGCTTTCATATGGTGGAACTTTCATATTTATTCAAACAGTAAACACCATAAGACAGTAAAAACCATAAAAACTTTAAAACATTTGGTAAAGTTCTACAGGCGAAATAAAAGTACGACCGGTTTCGACTAGTCGTAGCCATCCTTACCCGAGGATGGCTATGACTAGTAGAAAGCGGTCGTAATTTTATTTAGCCTGTGGAACTTTATGGTTATGGTTTTTACTGTTTGAATAAATAATTGGGCTTGATATTCTACATACGTTGATTATATTCATGTGATAAGAATAACAATCGCTGTTAATAAGAGGCATTTACCGTATTAGTTATCCATAATATCTGCCCGTGGACGTCGGAAATGAAAATGCATTCCTGGGTGCGTGCGTCGTAGAATTGTGATTTTTGAATAAGTGACGCCATGAAGTCATTTCGATGACGCGGAATGTGAGATTTTTTGTATGTCCTCTGCGATCGGGTAAATTTCATGGAAATTTTGTAAAACGAAATGTAAAAATATTGAAATGTGAACTGTATTTCCCAATCGCATTAGTCGCGTTTTACGCAATTTGAGGCTCTGTGAGCGTTCGAATTTTCATTTAGCAGCTTCGTATATAGCTTCCACACCGTTAAATCAGCGAAGGTTGGATAGCTTCTAATAATGGAGTAGACCTTGAAGTGGAAAGCCGCTGTGGTTCACGCTCGAATACGCTAATTGCCGCGGATGACGGCGAGAATGAATTCAAAGTGCGCAGGGGTTCTTAAGATTCCACAATGAATGAATTATCAATGCCACGTCATAATTGAAATTCGCCTATAGGAGGTAATTATTTTGATGCAAGTCATAAGTTGAGCTGGGTGATTCATTTCTTTTGATTTCATCAGGTTTTCTCTGAGGTTAGTTCATGAGCAAGCACTTTAAATAATAATTTCCCCGGGTATGTCCAACAGCCACAACGATAAAGAAAATGTGCGCATTTCATAAATATTCTAGAATTTTTTTTTTCAGCCGTAAGACGGGCTCGATAATTTCTTAGGTTGGTGTTGGGTCAGGATGTGGAACTTCTACAAGTCGAAATTAAAGCGAAACAAAATGATATTCGACTTATAAAATAAAAATAACACGAAAAAGATTTTGTCCTGTAAAATGAATTCACTTCGAGTTGAGGAAAATTCGTGTTTTACGTTAGACGTTCGACTGTATATGTGGGGTGGACGGGGAGTGGACAGAGGGCAGCACCGTCTCCTTTTTCACGTCTCATGTCGGTCTTCCTCCCCTATGTATATTTTCTTTCCCCCCCCATGTATATTTTCTTCCCCCCCCCATGTATATTTTCTTCCCCCTATCCACCTCTCTCTCTGTGACTCCCTCTCTTGGGAAATATTCATCCCCTTGCCCTGTCCCCACTTTCGTTAGGGTGTGTCACTCATGGGTCCAGACCTTCCTCTCACTCTACCCTGTCCTCCCTCCCTAATTCCCTCCCCCCAGCCTCCGGACGCCAGAGTCAATCTAATTTGACTCGTATGCTCTTGCGGTGAAGGTCCACTCCACCCTTCTCCATCTCTATCTCGTGAAGTTTGTTCGCTCGGCCATTTGGAGTCGTGTGTATGTGTGACGAGATGGAGTTTGGTAGAGAGGGAAAAAGAGGGATCCCTTTAGGCGTAGTAGCCTAGGGATGTGTAGAGTTTCAAAAAACCCTTTTTGCACCCGCATCTCGGACTCCTCTAGTGACGCCTTGTAGAGCTCCTTTACGTGGCGGGGAACCGTGAATTTTCAAAGGATTTTATGTTAGTTTACAGCCTCTGTTTTGTAACAGGCTGTAACGAAACGTCGTATAACTCCAAACTCTCGGAAAGGCGAATCTAGTTGTAGAAATTGTGGTCAAGGTACGAGAGGAAATTTTCTGGTTTACTGCCCGCGGGTCGCATGAGACCCCCGGGGAGAATTTTGTTATGATGAAGAAACTCGATCCTGTTTCATATTCGTCAGTTAATATTAATCAAGAATGAGCATTTGATAATGACAAACGGGCACTTATCTCGGGGTATCTCCAGTAGCTATGAATAGGTTACGAAAACCGTATTAGCATTACGTCTACCAGACAGTCTTCCTCAGTGATATTCACCGATTATAGATTCTGAAGGGCCATGAAATGTATGCTTAAATTTTAGCGTTAAAAATCGTTTAGTCTTTATTTTCATTTTATGTGATATCAAGAAACATCGGGATTTTATCACATTACGCGGATATCTTTCAGAATATATCGGTTGTATTATGCCGTTGCTGCTTTACTTTTGGAGAATTTTTAATCACGATAACACCGTTTAAGTCTTCTACGTTGTGTATCCTCGCTGTTATGTCAAGAGATGCAATTATCCCTCGTTAGTTGGCGATTCGCCGTCGTAAATTTCATTTAACTCGCGCGGAATGCTAATTGTGAACACCAAGGTAGGTTTTAAACCTTCCACCACTCTCCAGGCGGACCTCTTTTCTTTTTTTTCGTAAGAACGCGCTTTTATAACAGTTTTCCTTATCTAGCGCGCGTCGCTTACCTGAAAGTTAACAACAGTCTGCGGGGAAAGCTTTTAAGAAGACAGTTCCACCCTACGGAAGCAACGGTTACCCGTATATACATATATTATCATCAGACCGCTTTCGTGAGCATATTCGCATGCCGTCGCGCACGTGCGTGGCGTATCGCGCGTTTTGTCGTTCACTTTTTTTCTCTCTTTCAGTGCCCTTTTGTTTTGGAGTGAAAGAGAGAGAGGGTGGGGGGAGGGCATAGGTCGTCTCTAATTGGCTGTTTTGAACGTAAGAAGAAGGAGAAAAACTTTCTTCGTCTCTCGGGTAATCTTCGTGGACGTAACGACCCTCGGTCGTCTCTATATACGGTCCGTCGGTATTCGAATGGTGACCGTGGCCTCCGCAGACTGTTTTTCAAAGCGGGCGATAGAGTGCATCCGTCCTGGTACTTCTTATCCTTTATGCGTTTCCGGTAGACTCCACACCCCTCTCCCCCCACGTGACCGTTTATATAATCGGTACAATGATGCAATTACGAAGGGCAGTCGGGGGGTAGAGGTGGGGGGGGGGGGAGAGAAGGTTCTATTTTTATTCTTCTCACCACCCGGGCGGTCGTTGGCGATCTTTTTTTCCCCCTCGAGTAGAGATTATGCAAGTAGAGGAACTCTTCTGGGCTTTCCCCTCCGTTTCGTTTTTCCCTGGCGGTGATTTTTCCTCATAAAAGCGACCGCGTGGTTTGGCGCAATAATTGCAGCAGGGCGTTTTTCCTCTATTGTGTTTTTTTATTTTTTTGGGTGCGCGGATGGATGACGTGAATGGATGCGAGTTTCGAATATTGATGAATAGAGCCCTAGGGTTGCCAACTTTTAAATCTTCATGACCCGGAGTTTGCCTGAAACCTGGATGCTTTAGAACAGTGGTGCCCAACCTACGGCCCGCGGGCCGGATGTGGCCCGCGAAGTGTTTTGGTGCGGCCCGCAAAGCTATGGTGAAAAAGCAATTCGAAAAATTTAACACACAAATTGATATATTTTATGAAAATTTTGCTAACAAAACTTTTAATATCGGAATATTTACCATAAAAACCTCATTGAGACTATATTTTCACTTAAATGGCACATCAGAATGTATAGATACTTCTTATTTAAACACTAATCCTGCCCGCGGAAGAACTGGCAACTTCCAATGCGGCCCGCCGAAGGATTCGCAACCACCGATGTGGCCAGCCATGTAGAAAAGTTTGGACACCACTGCTTCGGAAGAAACCCAAAGGGAATTAAATCTAATGATAAATATATTTAATATTCTGAAAGGCACTCGTGATTTTAGGACATGTGATTAAAAATCGTTGTTTATTTTTGAATAGGTATCGCTAATTAACGAAATTATAAGAGCACCATCAATTTAAGGTTTTTGTGTAAAGAAAAATTCAAAATTAAAGCGCAGACTACAGTAAACTCCCGATTTACGAACGCCGTGCATTCCAGAAAAGTAGTTCGTAAACAGAAAGTTCGTAAATCGGGAGAGATTTTCCATTGATGCAATTTTAAATCCATGGGATGCGTTCGGAAACCAATTTTCCCTCCCACACGTGCAGGGAAAAGAAGAACGGAACAAATTCTGATAGATTTTAACAAATTCATTTTAATCGTAACTAATTCATTCGTTGAATTTGGCGTAATTTTCCACGTTAAGCGGAGGTTTGGGGTAGAGCTCTTAGGGGTGTGAAGGCAGATCAGCAGGCGGGATGATGTGAAAGAAGATGCACAACTTTCAACGTTTATATCAGAAGAGTGGTGCTGCAAAGGAATGACAAACTCATCCAAGGAAGCCTGATGCGAACGCCGTTTTATTTTTCATATATGTCTTCATATTGCGGCGGTCCTTTCGATGTCGTAATACACATTTGCGGCGTAAAAATTCTTGTTCGTAAGAACGAAAGTTCGTAAACCGAATGTTCGTAAATCGGGAGTTTACTGTGTCTTAATTCAAATCATGTATAAAAAAAATAGTTGGCAACCCTACTCTCAGCTTACGGTTTGTTTCGAATTAATTTAAATAGGGGACTTTTGTATGGAATTAGGAATATCACGGTCATTGAATTGTGGTCGAATTGATCGTCGTGTTTACTCAAGCGTAGATAGGATATTGTAAAATTATTTTTTTTATTTAAATTTGTAGATCTTTTAAGTTTCCGTGGCGGAGATGTGTGTGTTACACGTTCTTAATATTTTTTTTCAGCGCGATTTAGATTTGTAGGCCTTCGTTTTAGCGTGTACAATTACGAGCTTGGAAAGATGTGCACTTGTACTCGTTGAGTATTTTAATTAACTAAGTTATGGATGTCTGACTGCATTTTTTTAGTTAACTGGAAGTTATAGTTCCCGTCAACATTCCTACGCAATAAATCAAAAATTGTGTTTTGATGTGTTATCCCGTGTTTATTAGGGCCCGAGTTATAGAGATTCGATGATATAACAGGAAAATTATAATAATCCATACATTCCTTTTTCATTGGTATTATCTTATAAGACCAATACCGGCCTTGGTAGAGGGGTGGTTAGCGTGTCTAGCTCCCAATGCTAGGGTCGCAGGTTCGAATCCTGCCGAGGGCATGGTCGTGTGTGTTCGTTCTTGTTATTGTTGTTACGATATTCAGTATAATTGGCCCTGTGCTGTCTCTGAATTCTTGCCAGTAAATAAATAATGCATGGAATTCACCTTTTTCCCATTGATTTTAGATAAATCCCCGTTAGTGTTATACACCAGCCCCTCAACATCCGCGAGTTCAGCATTCGCGAGTTCAGGTATTCGCGAGGTAGCCATAAAATTTCATTATTTCAAAAAGGCAACGGTTCTCAGGTTATAAAATGTAAATTAGACAGTCAACAATCCCATAAGCTGGGTGACTATCCAAAATATTACTAATCTTGCGATAAAAGCGCTTAGAATTGTTGTAATCAATAAGGTATTAATTGATGCAAGTAGAATCTAAGTAGTTGGTGTTAACCGTATTAATACTTGAGGACAGTAGATGTTAACCTTTCAAAAATGCAACTCATAACGTCCTGCCTACAATAAGCTATAATTCCGAAAATTGGAATCATTCTGTTACATAATATGTACCATGTATGTACATACATACAAAGTTACAAAACCGCGCCACGGAGTCGAACGCTACTCCACCACCATTCCCCACCTCCCGGGCATTTTCATTCTTGCCTGCATTTCGCTCAGACTGTGTCGCTCTTACATACTTTTCATCAGCTTTTGCGCTTTGATTTACTTATTACTGTAATTTTTAATTTAATAATTGCGATTTTTAATTAACTATGTTTTCAAAAAGAAAATCATCTGTTAAAAGTGAATCAAGTATAAAGAGATCAAAGAATATATGCCATATAATACGTACTACGTGTTACTACGTTTTCGTTTTGTTTTAACTTTTCTAGTTTTTTCGTAAGTTTATTTTTAGCCTACGAACGTTAATTTTAGGTTTAGTGTTGAGCACAAAGCAGTGTGAATGTTGAATATTAAGTTTGGGTAGTATAATCAGAGCAAAATTCTTATTCGCGAATTTCAACGTTCGCGAGGTTATTGGGAACGTATCCCTCGCGAATGTTGAGGGGCTGGTGTATACGTGCTCGCTATAATACGTTCCTATTCTCATAAGATTCGAGTCAACGTGTTTCTACCGCAATAATCACGTAAGCGGAAGACTTAGGAAAATAAAAATTCCATCGATGAAAGTTACGCTCCATAACGCGTATTTTAGTATACACGGCGAATAGGTTAAAATCAGTCTCGATAAATAGTATTTCCCTCATAGGCGATTCACTCTGTTGCCTTAACCCTTGCTGCCACCGGTCGTGCAGTGCCTTAAGTAGCACCTTCGCATTGAATTCTCTCTCTCTCCCCTTCTCTTTCTCTCTCCCTCCCTTTCTCTTTCTCTCTCCCTTCCCTCTCCGCGGCAGCCAAAGGCTTTCGTAACCCTTTGCCGTTTTCCCGCTGCCGCTCCCTTCCGCCGCTCCGCGCTTCCCTCCCTCCGGCCTCGAGGGAGTGAGTGAGAGAGAGGATGCCGTAATCGGACCTCCATTCAGGAGGACGCGGGTTCAACGACTGACCGCGCTCCGTCTCCTTTTAAAACTGCACTGCTTCTCTTGCCGCTCCTTCTGAAGCGAATGCAGCAGTTTTCCTCCTCCTCCCTCTTTTAAGTCTGCCCGCGCCTCTTTAAGTTCCCGTGGCATTCATGTGTTGGATGTTTACGCCTTGAATAATCTTGTCTCCCTCTCTCTACAGTACAGTCTTGCTTTACTACCTATATGATGTCGCGTATTTTTAAAGTTGGTGTTTTTTTGGCGATGGCGAAAGAGGTGGATTAATTGATGGGGTCGGATCGGTTTTTAAATTTTTTAATCGTTTTTAATGGAAGTGATTTGTCGTGCTCGAAGCGTCGTTTATTGCCTGTAACAAGTCAATTTATGGTGGCTGTTTGTTTCGGCGGCTGAGAGATTAATTGGTTCATTGTTGAAGTGTTGTGTTGATTAGATGTTGTTATATCAGGATGTCGTGCTTTAGCGTTAAAGTGAGGTTTTTTTAGTCTTATTTTTTTTTAATTCGGAGAATGGGGGGAATGCACTCGGTTTTCTGTTGAGATTTGGCGCTCGCGATGTTTTGGCAACCATATCCATCGATGGATTCAAAATACGTAAACATTATTTTGTTTCTTCGTAGTTCTTCTACAAGATGTAAATTAGTTTGAATTGGAACTCCGAATTGTATTTTATTAAATGTAAATTTCGGAGTAACGATAAGAAACAGATTTTGAAATGAAATAGTGTCCATTACGTATACGCCGCTTATGACCAGCAGCGAGCGTATTTTGCCGCTTTTGTTTAAAAAAAAGTGAACTTTTTGGGCGATCGACATTACATTCTTCCCTTTTGAAATATTTTCTGTAGAATTTTTATATTTACCGACCGATTTCGTCCGTCTCGTACACGACGTCACGTGATATTTTTTTTTACGTCAACGCGGTTCATAGGATGTGGTTTCGTAAGCAGCGTCGACCTCATCAGCGCGGCTTTTTCAGTTCCCATCGGATGTTTACGATTAAGAGAGAGAGAGAGAGGACGGTCGTCTTCGTGTCCGCTCAGTTTGTCCAGCCGATGTTGGTCCCACGATGTTTTTTGTCGTCAGAACGCTAAAGGATTGGCGAGTCGTTTTATATGAATGGCCGATAGTGGCGATCGTGTGTGTGTGTATGCGGGAGGGGGGGGGAGCGGAGAGAGGTAGGCGGAGCGTACAGTAATTGCACCCTAAGTCGAAGACGCTAAATCGTCTTACCTGTTCTAATGAGTTTTCGTCACTTTTCTCAATGGAGTCGTGGAGCAAGCCGCCAGTTTCCCGCCGGGGATTTTTAAATCGGCGTCGCCTTCTTCTAAAGCGGTAAAATGTCTCTCGGGTGAAATTAAAGAGGAATGTAGAGAGAGGATGAGATTTATGCGCCGAGTCTCCCCTTTCCTCTCCCCTCTCTCCCTTTTTCGTGAAAGTAGCAGATCCGGGTTCATTTCCCGGGAACGACTTAGTTTTTCTTCTGTAATTTCGAAAGGATATTCTTCGAATTTTGTCGCTCTTGAGAATGTGTTACGAGTTGCCCAGATGACCTGATGGTAACATAAGCCCTCCACAATCGCAGTTTTGATTGTGGTTTTTTTGTGTGCATCGATTAGAAATTCGCGGCACATAAGCTTCACTGTTTGCCGATGTAATTTAATCCGCGGCGTCACCCGTAAATTTTTCTGCCATTGCGCAAGTACTGGAGTTGTAGCATTCGCGGATTCGACATTCGCGGTGATTCCAAGTATGTAAACTCCGCGAATGTTGAGGGCATCGTTTCTACAGATATCTATAAAAGTTTTAGAGAATTTGTGACGCATGAAGACCCAGCAATAAAAGTCTTACGGTATTTACAGTTTGATATTAAGGGGAAGAATTAGGTTGGTAAAAATGAATTAAAATACGAGGTACAGTGAAAACCGGTTATCTCGAAATGCTAGGGATCAGCACAATCATTTCGTGTTATCCGAATTTCGAGTTAACCGAATTTCATGTTAACATTTTAAATGGTAAAATTTTCATTTTTCAAATATGGAATTAGGCTCTTAGGCAAAATCCATGATACATATCAATAATAGGATGTAATACACAGCCGAAGATGTTAGCACAGTCATGGGAAACCCTATCTGAAATTCCATTTCGTGTTATCCGAAAAATATTGCATGTATTTATTTTCGTGTTAAGCGGTATTTCGTGTAAACCGTTTCGCGTTAGCGAATGAATATATCCTTAAAGGTATAGGCGCTGGAACGGACCGAGCACACGTTTCGTGTTAACCGATATTTTGTTTTAAGCTTTTTCGTGTTAAGTGGTTTCCACCGTATAAATGGCATTCGGATGATAATTAACAATTCCGTACAATATTGGCCTCGAAAGAGCCCCAGGTGGGAAGAGAAGGGCTCAGAGACCTCCGCTGGTATTCTGTTCCAGTTCCCCAATTTATAAATGAACATTTTCTCCGTTTAGTCCCCTGTCCTACCGGTTCTCTTTTATAAATATATATGATCGAGACTCCTACGACGTTTCGTTTTCTCTATCTTTACGCTTAAATTTCGAGGTCGCAATCAGTTGCGGCGAATTCGTTTAACCGTGGTTTCCGCGAGGAGACAAATAAAAAGGACCTTTTTGTTTTAATTAAGCGGCATTTTCATTCTCTCTCTCTAAAAAAAAAAAGTCGCCGATACCCGGTATCCACTATTCAGCCTGTTTTTCAATGGAGAGAAAGTGAGACTTTTCTCTAAGAGTCGTGTTGCGAAATCCATTCACAAGCGATAATCCTGTGACGCGCCCCTCTCCGTCGTGTCCTTCGCGCTGTTTATATTTATAATCGCGTCCATTCGATAACGCGCCTATGTATTCGCCGTTTCTTACGCAACCGACATCCTCTCTCTCTCTTTCCCAGCCTTTCTCCCATTCCTCTTTTAAAGTGTTATGTGTTGAGAAACACAAGGCCGAGATTACGTCAGGGCGTCTTATTCAGTTCGTTTTTTTCTCTTCGGTTATTCGGTGGAGGCTAACGCGTAAGCAATTTACCGGAGGGAGTTGCATTCGTTACGTGAAGTGCGGTACTTAGCGCCCGAAGGTGCTCTTCCTCCGTCTTGGGCATGCGCCTTTGATTTTTTTTACTTCTTTCGTCATATCCGTCCTCCTCCTCTACGATTCGATCGCGTGCTCGACAAGGGGGGGGGGGTCCACGGGCCGCATGCGGCCGTAGCCTTCGAGTGCTCTTTTCCGCCACGGTTACACGAGGGGAATTTTGCTTCATCCTCCTTTCGTAATATCCGCCGTCGTCTTCGACTAGGTCCTCGGAGCCGCATGATGTCTTCGGAATTTACGGTGGGTGACGATTCGTCAAATTAATTACCGGCCATTTCTGGATAATTTAACCTCACGTGTTGAAATTTTAGCGCCGACAAAATTATTTCTGTAGATTTCGCTGTCGACTCGCTATCGTGTCTTGCCAACCGATGGATTCGAAACTTTGATTTCGTAAAAAAGGTTTCTCGGTCTAAAATATTAAACTATGTTGTATATTTAGGCCCGCTTTACATGTTTTTGGGGCCCTACGATGGACCCTTGTCGCATACTTGCTCAAATCAACGCATTTGACCGCAATTTTCGTAATTTTTTCTCATATAGACGATAACGACTTAACTACTTAACCTACGGCAACGATATTGCCTTAGAATTCGATGATAGTAAGTAACAAACAGGTAATTTGAGACATTATTTCCTTTACAAACAGCTTCAATCCACGACTTTGACATTATCGCGTACAAATTATTTTTCAATAATAATTTAACTTAGGGTAATGCGTGTCGAATGGTCGAAATTATTTATTTAGACCTTTTTTAACAGGATCTTTAAAGAAAAAAAATCAATGCGCGAAGATACTAAATCGAAAGATTTCTATTCCTCATATTCTATGAACTGGATATGTACGAATCATGTTTTTGTCATCCTTTATAGAGAAGTCGGGGTTAATGGAGGTCGCTGGTTATTTATTTATTTTTTTTGTTGCTATCGTAAGTGAGGTTATGAAGGTTCGCTGCACGTGGCTTACGACGATTCGTTAGTTAAGTCAAGAAAATAGGGCAGTGCGAGATGTAGAGAGAGAGAGGGTGGGGGAGGGAAAGAGAGTAGGAGGGAGTCCTCGAATGCCAGTCGCCTTAGCACCCTTCATCTATCTATCGAGAGGGAGAAGGTACGATGTCCTCATGTGACCTCTTTGAGCGAGGAAGGGGGTTGGAGGGAGGCGAGAGGGGGGGGGGGGGGGGGGCGTTTCGCAATTGTATGCATGCGCGTTTGGCGTCAGTACACGAGTTTTTTTTCGCCTTTTCTCTCCCCTTCCTCTTCTCTCCGTCCGTTCTCCTCCTCTTCCCATTCCTTACGAACGTGTTAAAGAAAGCGTTTACCCTCGCGCGTACCGAAAAAAATAAATAAAAAGTTTCTTTTAAAAAGTGCGCCATACCGAGATCGGTTCATTCTTTCTTACCTTCTCCGTCTCATACGCCTTCCTTAAAAGTTTTTTTTTTTCTTCCTTTTCTCGTGTAATGGGTTCCTCCAGCACGACCCAGAATAGGAGGGGTCGCTCCAGCTCAAGTGTGTTTATCAACTCTGGAGAAAACGTCGTATTGCGTTCCCATTGTTGAAAGAGTTGACGAAGGAAAGGTGCCGCTGCCCCCGCTTCAGATCGTTCTCTGCTTAATAACATGCGGCGCGGTACCTTTCTCTCTCTCTCTCTCTTTATCTCTTTCTCTCACACACACAACCTCTCGGAAATATCCTGTGACGTGTATCTCCGACCACCTGCTCGGGGGGAGAGAGGAGAAAGGCCTTTCTCTCGGCGGTTGCTCTCTCTCTCTCGCCTCTTTCCCGTTGATCGCGAAGTTTCGAGCTTCCGCCTGCATGCTTCGCCTATCAGGAAGGGGCTTTGTTTTTCTACTTAACACCCATCTCGTACTCTACTTGTCCTCTCTTTCCTCCGTTCTCCTTTTCGTTCTTCCGGAAATAAAAGAGTCGAGTGTGTACGTAAATTTTTGTTTCACGCAAGGAGCGTCTTAGGTTACGTGGAACGGTTTTGACCGTACGTTCGAACTTGTTTTAGTTGGAATTTTATGTGATTCGAAGAAGTTTTTCCGTTGTCTTTTCTGTCATGTGAGTGGAAGGTTATGTTGCTCGGGTTGACCGTAAATTGAGTTATTAAGCCCAGTATTACATCTAAGCTCGGAATGGAAAAGGCGAATGTGTATGCCCCCGGAGGGATTCGAGCCCGCGACATATCTATTCCATAGCATATAAATATCATAGCATCGAAATTTAATGGGCATATTCTTTTTTCGCCTAAAACTGTAAGTTCCATTAAGATTTTTTTTCTTATCAATTTTTCTTTCTGATATTTTTTAGGGACACGGCAGTTTTATCACGGTTTAGGAAGCTTTGTTTGAAGATCCGATCAGCTGTTTTATTTTGTTTCCACGATCCTACAGCGGGCGACGTTCGTTCGCGTTTATTGTGAGAGTTGGACGTGTTCGCGATTTCGCGACAGATAATGAGCGGAGTAGTAAGGCGGGAAAGGAGCTCGTGAACGATACGGCGTGGTTTTACATTCCGTGGGTGTCGTTGTCCAGACGATTTCTGCGTTGGTAAAAGATACGGTTGTTATTTAAAATCGATTTTTTACAAAGTGATATTACAAAACTTAGTTAAAGTTTCATATAAAAAGTATAATTATTATTTATTTCAAATTGATTTTCACAAAGTGGTACTATGGGATAAGTTAAGTTTGAGGTAAACCTCATAAGGCAAGCTGAAGCGCTAGATATTTTCAATGCTGCCCTCTGAAGCTTTCGAAGCTAAGAATTAGGTCCGACAAAATGTTTCTGACTTTTGGTTGAACATATACTCGCTATTTTGCTGTCTATGAACCACTTCAGCTGTCACTGGCGCAATATTACGTTCTCGGTGCACGTCACGCGGTTTTAGCTGTCACTGCCATAGTGATTAATTCGTTTGGAATAAAATATTATAAACATTATCAGTCGCGAAAGGTGAAAAGTTGATAATTAATGCAGCACCTACAATGTTGTATCCTAAAATTAACGAAACCGTTTAGGGCGATGAAGGGGTCGTCTTGGTTAGTGGTTTATCCGCGATTTCTCTCACCTAACTTTATTTGGACACTACTAGCACGTTACTATAAGCGCATAGATGTCACCGAAGGTCGGGGAACCCGTTTGTTGCACATCCGGACCTTTCGGTTTTCAACGTTATGATCGGATAAGACGACGCTACAGAATCGTCCCGCTCGTAAAACTTCTAAATTAAAATCGGCGGCGTAAATCACCGCGGGCAGTAAAATCTCCGTCCGACGCTTTTCGGGGGGGGAGGGCGGGATGGGGGGGGTGGCTGCGAAAGAAGTACACGGCGGCCAATTGGGTCCCGGCTCTCGCAAATACGCGCCTTCCGTGGGTGCGTTTACGGTCCTCTTAACCCACCCCTCTCCTGGTGGTTCTGTATCTTCTCATCCCCTTTAAAAAGCGCTATCCGACGAACGTAAAGCACCCCCTTCCGCACATACGCACGTAGTGCGCGACCGAATGCACTCCGGTAGCGCACTAAAAAAAAAAGAAGAAAAAAGAAAAGGCCCGGAGCGAGATAAAAGGAAGTTCCCCGGGGCTAAAAAAAAATTTTATTTTAACGACGCTGTTGACTCGCGTGCGGCGCTCTTTACGTTCGTCTTTTTTTTCTTTTTTTAATTACCGCCCGACGTGCCGCACCTGGCACTTTTTTTTTTTTAAAAGCTTCCTCTTTTTTATTTTATTTTTTACCCTAGGCGCCGTTGTGTTGCGCCTCGCGGAGTGGATTTTTAGTCGGGAAGTAGTATATGGATAAGGTTCCCTCATTCGTCTCTCTCTCTCGTTCTATCTCTAGAGTTGTTCTTTATTGCGGTAGGCGGGGGGTGCGTAAATTTCTTTCCTCCCACATCCATTCTAACACTCCGCCCTGCCATCTTTCGCCCAACCCTCGCACTATTTATTCCTCTGCCCCTCTTTTCTCTCTCTCCCACTATCCCTAAACTCTAATCTTCCTCACTGCTCGTATCTTCTCTCTCTCTCTTTCTGCTCCACTCTTCTACTCTCCCTCCCTATTTCCAATCATCCCTCTCCCCACTTCTCTCTTTTCTTCACCCTTTTCCTCTTCTGACTGTCTCCACGTTTTTCTCTCAAAGCTTCTCCTTCCCTCTTCATCCCTCTCTCTTCCTCTCTCCTCTTCCTTTTATTCTTTCGTCTTTTCTTGCTTTTTACTCTTCCTCTCTTCTTCCTCTCATCTCTTCCATTTCTCCTGTCATCTTCTCTTGTTTTTTCCTCTTCTCTTTTATCATCTTCCTCTCTTTTTTCTTCTTTCACCCCTCTCTCTCTTACTCCCGATTTTCTATTCATTTCTCCCACTCCCCACCTTTCTCCATTTCTTTCTCTCTTTCCACTCTTCTCTAGCCACTGATTCCTTTCTTTGTTTTCCATTTTCTCTCTGCCTTCTTTCTCTTCCCTTCCTTTCTCCCCCTCCTGCCCTTCCCTCTCTCCGTTCTTTCCCTTATTCCTTATTCTCTCCTCCCCCCTCTTCTCCTCCACTTTATCCTTATTTTCTCACTTTTTCTCATCTCCCCTTTCTTCTCTCTCCCTCTTTTATTTTCATTCCTTTTTTAGTCCCTCTTAATTTTCTTCTCTTCTCATCCCCATTGCCCTCCCTTTATTATATCGAAGAAGTAACTGAGTAGAGATTTTTTCCTGTATTTTTCTGCGTATGCTTGGCGTAAAGTGCACGTTATCCGTCGGTGTTTTTATGCTTTTAACACTTTAATGGTAAGACTCCAACTTTGTCTCGTCTTCTTATGCACTACCCTCCTCGCGTCCTCTTTCTTTTTCCTTTCTTTTATTAGCGCCGCCCCCAAAGAAGCTTCTTTCCCCTTTTCTCTTTGTCTGTTTTATGTATCTCTCCGTAAAGACCATCTGTCTTTATTTTTCTTTTTATGTCGTCTGTCCTTCCCTACCTTTTACCTGTCTCGTAATTCATTATATCGCTTAGGTGTTTATCCCGTTATTTATATATATATATATATATATATATAAACTTACGGAAAAGGAAAGGTAAATGAGGTTATTTAGGGCAACTAGGTGTTGAAGGAAGCCCAGTGAGCACTTACCGGAAGGAGAGCCGCTGGGGTGTTGGAGAGACACATTTGTAGAAGTTATTGGTTTTATATATATTTGCTCCGCCCACGACGTCTTAACATTAAATTAATTTGTCTCGGCAAACTCCTCCCAGATCCCGTTAATTTTTTATCACTTTTTTTTCTTGTTGTTATGGCCGGGAACCCCCTTTAAGCTCTCTTCGGAGGCGGCGTTTCTTGGGTGCTTTTTTTTTACGGGTCAGACGCGGTGGAGTTTTCGCCCCCTGGCGTTAATTCGGAGCTTAATTAAACGGTGTTGCTTTTGCGGGTCGTGTGGTCTCTCACACCTCGGTCATATTAAATTGTCGAAAGTCTTCGTTCAGTTTGCGTGATTTTTTTTTTATTTCGGAGCTGTCGCGAGGTTTATGTTGGCTCTTTTAAAAATTTATAGGTACCTATTATTTGTTTGTTTTGTTTTTTGTTTTTGTTTGCTTTGTCTTGCTCATGAGAATTATGGGTTACCTCGTGAGGAATCTGTTGCACTGTTTAATCACTGATTTGTCTATAGGTGCAGACGCTGGTGACTGTCTTTTCCACAGAGTTCATTGAGAGTAACGATGAAGCTGGCGGGGAGATTCGTGGCTGTAGATATCGCGGAGGCGTTGAAGGAAGGGATTATGAGTATCGAATATTGTACCTGGAGGATTAGGCGATGATCGTAGGCGTCTCACGAAATTATTCGTAGTCTTTTATTGATCTCCAGTTATAAATAAAAAAATTATAATAAAAGTAATGGAAATGTGTGGAGCGTCAACTATATTTTTATTTAAACTAAAACTTTTTTGTATGTTTTTAGGAAGGCTTGGGTGGTTGTTACTTATGTTTGACATTTGGAATTTTTCCCTAATTACAAATGTCACTTTTACCTGTGTTTAACAGGCTCAGAGCAAGATATTATACCTATTGGCCATCCATCACTCCACAGCATCTTCAGTCCCTTCCCCCACCTACAGCTGACAACCGTGTTTTCTATTAAGACACATAACATAAGTTTGAATGTTTATATGCGATGACTTTGATAATAATAATAATTACTGGAACTTTGATGACGGTTTTTAAATGCACGGGATAAAAACTATCGCATTCCAAACTTAGCCGGAGCGTCTGAAGTCGTATGCTTTAAGAACAGCTGCGTCGGCCTTAGTGTCAGAATTTTGAATGAGCAATGTAGAAATAACAGAACGCGTTATTTTGTTAATTATTTTTTGACATAAGCGGAAATTGTTTTGTATGTGTATATATATATATAAATAGCCTTTCCCCTTAGGTCGCATCTGCAGGAAGATGCATAGGAGTATCTACTGCACCGTCTGCGATACCTCATGGGAAATTACGGCCCCGGATAGAACTCTCCGCTTCCTTAACGAGCTTCGGCTCTTACCAATAGCTTCTTTTTCGCGGCCGAGTGTAAAGTACGAATTAGCGAGCGAAAGATTCCGCCTTTTTCTTACACGGCGACGCCTTTGTTGCCTTTTTTTTTTTTTTTTTTAAAGGTTTGCCCGCCCGTGATTTTTCCTCAATCGCGTCGCATTATCTCTTTTTTCGGCTACACTCCCGCGCTTTAACCAGTCGTGCGCGCGCTTCTCTTTCATTCCGTCCTTCCCTGTTTTGTTTCTCTCTTTTTTCCTGTGCGCTCTTCACGGTTCGTTCAACCTCCGCGCTATTTACATTTCCTCGTTTAGTCAACCTCTAGTTTTCCGCAAATGTCTCCGCCAATGAAATAATCTAGCGATGTCTGGAAACTCCCGAAAGAAGAACGACGGAATATAAAGCCTTTTTCCTTATATCCTCAAACATGTAATAATTACGAAGAGAAATGTCGACCCCAAGCGTCTAAAAAATATGTAGATGGACCAGAAGACTTTTCTTTTTATGCAGTATTGTCGCTTTATGTTCTTGAAGGACGGTGAAAGGGAAAAAAAACTGAACGCCGAAATGCGCGATGCATTTTGTCAAGTAGTTCCTAATTTTCTCCTTAAGGGATACATTATGGTTTAAATTATTTTTCGGTTCATATCTGCCTCGCTCTTTGGATGACGTCATCGCCAGACGCGCGCACACATGCGCCCAAAATGCCGATGCACGAATCGCGCAGTTCGTTGAACTTGGGTTGTGAGATCACGATGCTAAGCCGCTTTCAAGTGAGATTTTTTTTTGTGTGTATATGTACTCGGGATCACGATCGTCGCGTTTGCAGATCTTTTTCTCCCGGGCTTTTCTCGTTTGTTTTTTATTTTCTCGGAGTTGCGACGCGGAATTTCGAAACGGTAGAAATTGAAGAATTTTCTTTCGTTCGCGCTCTCTCTTCCCCACTCAGCTTAGGAATGGCTGTTTTGTATACATTCTTTACGGCGTTCGTCACCCGAAGTTGAAGTCGCTTTCTTCGCCTCTGCTTGACTTGGTTAGGGTGTCGGACTGTTCCTCGGATTTTTCGGGTGTTTGCTCTTATGCCGTACTTCTTGGAACTTGCCGATTTATGCGCGTTTAATGCCTTCGAAAAAATCACTTGTTTTTTGCGTAGTCTACGGGCTTTCTCACCTCGCATACGTACGTAAAATGTGGCTCGCGCCCAATTTAGGTTCACGCATAATCAATACGCGTTGGATAAATTAGTATCACATTCAGAGGCGTGCCTTAGAGATATGGCGCCTATGGCGAAATTTTTGGAAACGCCTTGGTTAAGCGGAATATTATTTTTGTTGCATTTTCATTGAGAAATATAGCACTTTTGTTAAATGTAACTTTAATCTTTAATATTAGTGTACTAAATTAATACTCATTTATAGGAAAACGAATTTTTGGCATTTTTGCTGGAACCTTTAGCGCCTTTAGTAAGCGGCGCCTATGGCAAACGCCACCTTCGCCATACCCTAGTTACGGCACTGGTCACATTTATATAACCGTGTATAATGAAATCCGCATTGGGGAAAGCCGCGTATGATAAGGTTTTGCTGTATGTATCATTTCCGTTGATATAATGGTAACCTAATTTCCTCGCTATTTTGACAGGGAGCGAATTTCTGTCGGATCGCGATAAAATAAGGGCCGTACGAGCTCGATTAAAAGGAATAATTAGTAATTAAGGCTCCCGATGAAAAATAAAGCTCCACCCAACCCGTGCGAAGATTAAAAATCCCCGCTCGGGGCTATTTGCGCCCATAGTGGTGTATCGAAGAAAAAGAAATTTTTTATTGCAAATAGAAATGAAACAATTTCTTTTTCTTCCCCCATACAAATTAATCTGCATAATTTAATTCGTCGGATGATTTTTTTTTCTCCCGATCCTATATTTTCGCGATTGAAATTGGTGGCCCGCGGGCCGAATGCAGCCCTTTTTATTTGCTTTACTGCGGCGAGAATGTAAATTTTTGTTTTAGCTAATTCGTTCGAGATTGTATATAAATACTTAATTTTTTTCTAAGGAGGCCACACCTTTTCACAGTAAACAGATTACAACTTAACGCGTTTTCTACGTTATTATTTTAGTGGCAAAACAGACGTCCAGTCTTCCAGGTATAAAGTCTAGATTTTTACAAATCCGGCTTCCGTTAAACAGCAGCAATAAGTAACATTTAACTTATTCGAGTTTTTGACACGCCTATCATAAAGTAAATAATTACAGGTATTTTTTTTTGGCTCTCTAAAGAGTGCAATTGTTCGTTACCTCCGTCCGCTCGCCGACCTCGTCCTCCAACATGTTCCGCGTGCGTATGTGTGCCTCTTACTTTTTCGCCTCCTCCCTCTCTCTCTCTCCCATACTCTCTTTAGGGTGCGTTCACCTCTTGTGACGGATAGACTAAAAACGGTTTTTCCCGATCCTCTCTCACTCACTATCTCTCTCTCTCTCTCTTTCGCCGTCTCAGGTGTGTGCGTGCGTGAGAGCGCGTGGGGCATACCTGTCGCTTATTTTTAGCCAGATTCGTGAGGATGTGAGATGGAGAAAAAACGTATTTTTTTTCTTTCTCCCATTACGGATGTCTCCTCCTTTCTCTCTCCTATTTCTCACATCTTCTCCGGCGTCTGTTTCTGGTTCCCTAGCGAGATCATTTGCTTATTTTACCCAGCGAAATCGTTTCGGCGTCGGGATCTCTCATATTTTTTTCGTACGTGTTGTTTTTTTTTAAGTCTGCTTTTTCGGGCGTTGATATGTT
The DNA here is from genome assembly GCA_036926305.1 of Uropetala carovei. NCBI lineage: Eukaryota > Metazoa > Arthropoda > Insecta > Odonata > Petaluridae > Uropetala > Uropetala carovei. The sequence continues at coordinate 4,565,219 of JAXCHB010000100.1, forward strand.
AATTTCTCTATTTTTTTAAAAAGGAGATATGGGCCAAGCGGTCTGGTTTGGCTTTTTTCAAAGATGGTTATTTTAAATTTAATTTCGTTTCGGTTCTATTTATATAGCAGCTTCAAAAGGTGAATTATCGGGTTTGTTTTTGTTTTATCGCTAGAGCAGACGAGCGGTGCCACAGTCGTACAGTGAACTCATTGAGTGGTGGAAGAAAAAGGCTCGCGTTTATATCTGGATTCGAACGCGCGACCTTGCTGTCGGGAGTCGGTGACTGTGCCTACCAGTTTCGCGAGAGCGACGATGTATTGCGTAAATAGTATAAGTGACGTTCAGTCTTGGTTTATTCAGCAGTAATTATGTAATCACGGTACATTCATACTTTTTCCTGTTGAGTAATCATAAAGGTATTGAAGGTGTACTATTAATATAGCGTTTCATAAAATTCCGCGTAAGGAAGTTTCAGTATTTATCATAACTCATTTCTCGTTTTGCTTTTGTTTTTTCTTCGAATCCCTCGGTGAAGTGTCGCTTTCCTTCTCCTTGGAAGATGAGAAACCGCATGCGAGATTTTTCCTACGGAATCGACTCGGGTTCGAAACTCAATTCTGGCGCTCGTAAGCCGGAAAAATAGTTGGTCCGTTTGCCACGACGGCGGTCGGACATCCCCGACGGCTTCGTCGCATTCCTCCGTGTTTGCCCCTTTTGGGTCGCATTCCCATACATTTTTATCCTTTCGGATTTTCCCGAATGAATGGAGTTCGGTGAAGAACCTCCGCGTGTCTCGTGCACCTGTTAACAATCGATCGTGCGAAGTCTTCTTCACTGTGACGGTGATGTCGTGATTGGTGGGAAAAGAGAAAGGGGGGGGGGTTTAAAGATAATTTTTAATAATTTACGGGATAATTTTGTAATGTTTTTGTAAACAAAAGACTACGCTAGCTCACGTTTTTCATAGTACTAATAATAATTGCACGCGAGTATCATGTGGAAAGGTAGCTGTTTTTTTTCTCTTTCTAAATAAAAAGTAATGTCCGTAATTCCGTCACGCTGAGAGAGAGAGAGAGCTATATTTTTAGGGGAGAGATAGATAAACGTCTTTGTTATTAGGTACCGAGGAAGGAGAATGTGGGAGAGAGAATGGGAGTGTTGTAATTTGAATTTATTAATTTCTTAAATTATTTATGCATACAGTCATTTTTCGCGAGAAAAAAAATACAAATTCGGTAGTAAGAACTCAAAAAAGTGTAACGAGATATTTTCCGTATAACTATAGATTCAGATGCACTCCAGTTGCCTCCCCATTGATGACCCAGGTGGATATAACGATGTGGCCGTGGAAGCTTTCCAGGATTTCCCTCCAACCACTCGCCGGGGCCGCCATTGTCTTACACTTGGACGGCGTTGATCGTTCACTTCGATTGGCGAGCGAAGTTTTTATAATTTTATTTTTTCAATCTCTTAATTTTCGCACGTGGTTTGCTCAGTCGAGCGCGGCGACCGCAACCTTTTAAAAGATCTGTACTCGGCGAGGTAACGGGGAGGTGTCCTCTCCCCCTCCCTCCCTCCCCCTTCCTTTCCTTTTCTCCATTCCTTCCTGTGTATATACCTTGTATCTTTCCAATATCTCCCTTCCTCTCTCCCTATCTTGTTCCTTCGCTCTCATACATCATCCCTCTCCCTCTTTTCCTACCTCTCTCTCCTTCCTTTTCTCTCTTCTATCCTTTCCCTCTTCTCTACGTTCTCTCATCCTCCCTTATTCTCTCTTCTATCCTCTCTCCCTCATTCTCTCCCTCTCTCTTCCTCTTTTCCTACCTCACATTCCTTCCTCCCTTCTCTCTTCTATCCTTTCCCTCTTCTCTACCTTCTCTCCCTCATTCTCTCCTCTCCCTTCTCTCCTTCCTCTTTATCTACCCCTTTCTCATTCCCTTCTATCTCCCTCCTTCCTTCTCTTCCTCCCTCTTCTCTCCCTCTCTCTACTCTCGCTCTATCTTCACTCCCTCTCTCTTCTCTCCCTCTCTCTTCTCTCCCTCTCTCTTCTCTCCCTCTCTCTTCTCTCCCTCTCTCTTCTCTCCCTCTCTCTTCTCTCCCCTCTCTCTTCTCTCCCCTCTCTCTTCTCTCCCCTCTCTCTTCTCTCCCCTCTCTCTTCTCTCCCCTCTCTCTTCTCTCCCTCTCTCTTCTCCCTCTCTCTTCTCTCCCTCTCTCTTCTCCCTTTCTCTTCTCTCCTCTCTTCTCTCCCTTTCTGTCTTTCCTCTCTTCTCTCCCTTTCTGTCTTTCCTCTCTTGTCTGTCTCTTTATTTCCTTCTCACTTCCCCTTCTCTATTGTCTCCCTCCCTCTTTCTCTCCCTCTCTCACGCACCCTCTTTCCATATCTTTCCCTCCCTCTCACACCCCCTACTTCCTACCCTTCCGCTCTATCTCCTCCGTACCTCCATCTCTTAAGGTTCTCTCCGCCCCTCCCCCCTCTCTCTTCTGAACACGCCTCTCCCTTTGATTGAGTCGTGAGACCGCCGTGTAAACCGATCTTAAGCGAATGCCGCCGCTTGACCCTCGCCAACCCACGCCAAAGCGAAGAATTCTCTCTCTCTCTCTCTCTTCCCTTGGGGGATTTATTTATTTCCTGGTCACAGACATCGCCCTTATGCCAATTCATTGTCACTGATAGTGGCTTTGCGGGAGTTCATTCAAAGAAGTAAACGGGCGTGCTCATCCTACGTTTCAAATAGCTCGCGTGACGTAAATAGCGGCAGATCGGTTCAGGGAGTAGTAGACCTTGTCATTGGCATCGTAAATTAGCTAGTGTTTTGTTATTAAAAAGAACGTTATTGGATTTGACTAATAGAAAGATACTTGTTACTGGAAATATGCACCTTTACACCTTTTAACCTGCTATTTTATTGGTTGAAATTATCATGCGCGCGCACGCGCGCACACACACACACACACACACACACACACACACACACACACACACACACACACACACACACACACACACACACACACACACACACACACACACACACACACACACACACACACACACACACACACACACACACACACACACACACACACACACACACACACACACACCTTGCTGTTACTTGGTAGCGTTTATAACTACGATTCTCGTTGTCTCTTCGCAAAGATATAGTTTTGCAAGCATGGGATATAGTTAAATGATACGGCATCCTCAAAGACATTTTCTTTAGTTTTTAGTCGTTTTAAAAAAAATTGAATCATTATTTTAAAGCGATGAAAATTAACCTTTGGCTAATAAGGTGTCTGTGAAAATTCATCTAAGTTACTGAGATTAAAATTACCCCGCTCCTTTACACTCAACAAAAAATAATCTGAATAAAGTTTTTTATTTTAATTCCTTCTTAACCTTCATGGCATTACTAAACACGGGAATCTAATTATGTTTTGAATAAATAATAATCAAATACAACAGCGGTTACATTGTGATCATGGTGTCATCTCACTAAATGTTTCCATACAATATTTTTTCGCTGGAATGCATCCATGCCCGGAGCCCCAAAATAATTCGGGCCGTCGCTGGATCCAATTATCGGTACCTTTCAACATTTCCACCCTCCCTCCCCACATTCCGCTGTCCTCTCTACCTTATTATCGTCTTCCGTCTTTTACCGCCGTTGGCCCTTTCCTCATCCATCTTCTCGTTTCTTTCTTTCCGTTTACTCGAAAGTGCACGTCGTTCGGTTTCACATGCGTCCGTGAGGGGGAAGTCGCATTTCCACGTCTTTTTGTGTAAGCTCCACCCCTTTCCCGTTTCCACAGTGGCGTTTATTTTTGTCTAATATACTCCTGTCTGTTCGTATGCAACGCGCGCGTGTAAAGAAAATAATTAAAAAAAAAATAAAACGCCGTCCCCTTTTAATGGGGTTTTCAAGTGCACCAGTCGGGAGGCTGAGAAAAAAAAATCGTGTCGCTCGTTCATTCCTTATGTCGTCCGCGCCATCCATTTCCAACTTCTTTTTAATGCCTTCGACAGCCGCCCTTTAAGCCGAGGAGGAATTACCTCCGCGATCCTATTTTCTCTTAAAACTACTATACTCCCTGCCCTCTTAAGAGAGAGAGAGGAGAGAATGGGTTTTACGCCGAGGGAATTTCATTAGAGCGAGAGAGAGAGAAAAGATCGATCGCGTTGAAAATTCCGAGCGGTTTTCTAACATCTTAATTGGCGTCCCTAAGACGGCGGCGTTGGTTGAGGTAAGGGGAGGGGGGGGGAGAAGGACGATAAAACTGCTCGTAGGCTTATTAAACGAGTCAAGGACGTATGGTACGGTTCGTCACGTAAAAAAAAGATCGAATGGGGTTCGTTCGAAAATGTCGGAGGTGGATTATAATTGCCCCGGAGATCTAATAAGGGAGTTGTGTATATGTCGTCAGTGGGAAGCGGCTTTTAAAAAATGAAAGGCGTTGCCCTCGTCAGGATTCGAACTCTTTGTTTGGGTGGGAGGAGGGAGGGGTAGGAGGGTTAAATGGGACTACCACCCGCGTCGGATGGCCTTATCAGCTTCCTCTTCCTAACTTGAAGGAGTTTTAAAATCGTTAACGGAAGCGATTTCCGCGTGCATTTTTATTCCGCGGCCGTTTTCTCATCTCGTTTGGCGCGTGATGAGATGTATCCGTCGGCGGCTTTCTTTCATGTCGTTGCGGCAATTATCAGGGCGTGATTGTTTTCCCATTCATACTGTCTTTGAGAGCGAGATGAATGGAAGAATTTTCTTTTTTTACGACCGTCTCTGGCGTGTCTTGGATTGTGTTCATGCGTCGGCGTTTCTTTTGTAAGGCGATATATAGATTTCCGGGTTTTCAGAAAAGGGTCGTTTAAGTCAAAGATCACATCTTGACGCGGAAGAGATTCTTTATGTGCTTGTGTATGTTACATATGGCCTTTAAGAGAATGTTCATTCAGTTTTTTTATTAGGATAGTTTCTATATTTTCTTTAAATAGCGATAATGTTCTCATTGGAATTTTTGCTCTATATATTTGAACTCGGATGGACGAGATATCTCGTCATCTCATTTTGTTCGGTTCCGGTGCTGTCTTCTGCAGCGACGTGAAGGAAAATGAACAACTAAAAATTCTGTAGACATTTTTGTTCACACACGACGCGAGAAACGGAACGTATTGCGTGATTTATTGTCATTCTATTAAATATTTCCAAAGGCGGCAAAAATGGATTGGCGAGCTTACGTTTTGGCTCAGATCCAAAGTAATTGTAACGATGTTAATAAACAGAATTTTATTCCGAGGCAACGATTGCTGTTTGTCACGGAGGACGGCTGATCCTTACGCGTGCTGGGAATTTAAACATTTACAATCCCTGGAATCCGGCACAGTTTAAATTTTAGCCATTTTAAAAAGTATTCGTAGCATTAAGAATTTTAATTTTTTGTGTTCTTATATTATTTGATAGTTTAATAAGGTGTAAAGAAGAGTAGAATCAGAAATATGGAAAACGAAAATTGCCTTGATCCGTTCGAAACGTGTTAATTACCATTAAGGATTTATTATGTATCAGAACGTTCGTGGACAGTGATGATACTCGTAGCCGAAGACACTCGTGGCACATCTTGTTCAAAGTGGGTGGCGTGTGGTTTTTGGTCCAGTCTTCATGTTTTGTACAGGCGATATTTCTCCTTGAATCCCGCTTTAATGGCGTAGTCAATCTCATTGCTCGTCCCCGAATCTTATTTTTATTTTTTCCTCCTTCCCCCAATGCCGTTTTAAAGGTCGCGAGGAAACCCGTCCACCTGGCACGGTGATTATCGCTTCGCATTAGTTCGCGCTTTTCTTTTTGTCTTTTTTTTATTTTGACGCTGTACCGTTAAACGTCGGTCCGTCGTTTTGAATATGTCCCAGTCGGTGCGTAAATCTGTAATCGGATTCGATTTAGATTACGTATCAAATAAAAGATAACGTTATACCGTTGAGCAAACCAGCTGCTGTGTAATATTTCCACAATGGAAGGTCTGAATAGCGTGTTAAATCCATACTACGTTTGGTAAATTACCGCTGATGATGGCTGTTTTGTGACGGAAATGCGGTAGTAGTTGACTAGACTGCTTAATGGCTAAGCGAAGGACGTAGATCGCCATTAATTTATATTATTTTACAACCCGGTAATGGTAAATACTTTGTAGAAATACTGCATCTCTAGTTTTACTGTACATATTGGCGTAGTTCTTCGTCTAAAACTTCTTCTCACGTGGTATCATTTAGCATTTAGCCTTCTATTACTACGATGCACGTAGTCACTATTGTTACCAGTGACTTGTGGGACTTGTCTTTGCAATTGTATGCATGGCTTTGTTTCCAGGTCACAGGGAGTAGGTCGCGTTGCTGAAATCAAAAGCCTCTCCCCGTTTTCTATACTAATTATATCCGTGTACGCTTATGTTTTAATACCTCAGCTGTATTTACAACACCGTTCACCAAGCCATCGGCTTATCGGGGTGCGTAATTCATTCCCGTAAAGATGAAATATTGGGTCGTAAATAATTTTAACGACACTATTATTGTACACCGTGAGAGTTAAGCTTCGATTAGCTTTCGACCCGATGCATTCGGCACCCTCAGATGCTTTGATAAAAATTTCTAATCGTCGTTAATTGTCGGGGCCGGATATACCTTTGGGTTGTGCTGCTTTCAGCATTACGGGGCTCCTGATTGACCTAGTCGAGGCTCATACGGAATACGCCTGGAGGGGTTTCTTAGAAGAAATCGCCTTAGGGCACATAAAAAAATTAAAATCTGCCGTTGTAATAGCGTAATAAATAAATCGATATATAGGGTGTATGGTTTTCAACTTTCAAATCTCGGGGTCTAATAGTCCATGGACGTTTTCTCTCGCCGTGGAGACTTTTAAATCTTTTAATTGGCTGTATTGGGAGTTCATAGAGGTGTTATAAAAAATTAATAAGCTCACTTCGATCGGGCACACGTGCAAATTATGAGCTACCTGTTAAATATTTTATTCGAAGCGTTTTTAAAATGGAAGTTTTGCTGCGTGAAGTTGTTCTTATACCGTACCTTGCAATAAATCAGGGTTCGGCGTCTAACTTCTGGCATGCAGAAATGTTACATTTTTTGTCCTCCTGAGTATGCAGATGAGAATCGGAGCTCGTTTGGAAGTGTCGAGTTCAAAATGTGTCTGCTTTCGCGACGGTAGGAAGGGGGGGGGAGGGAGATGGGTAAGGGGCGGGGGACAGAGGTTAAGAGGGGGGAGGACCCGTGACCCCATAGGTTCTTTTGAGAAAGGCGAAACTTGTAATGAGCACGCGGCGTGCCTTTCATTAGAGTTCCCCCTCTTCTATCTCTATTTTAATCTCTCCCTCCCTCCTTCACCTAACTCCTCCAACCTCTCACTACCTCAACCTCCATCCTCTTCCTCCCTCGTCCTCTCTTATTCTTCTCCCACCCTCTCTCCACTCTCCTCTCCCACCCCTATCTCCCTCCTTCACCTTTCCCTCTTCCCCCACCCCCTCTACCTCCCTATTCTCTCACCCCCTCTATCTCCCTCTTCCCTCACCCCCTCCATCTCCCTCTTCCCTCACCCCCTTCTCTCCCTCTTCCCTCACCCCCCTCTCTCCCTCTTCCCTCACCCCGTCTCCCTCTTCCCTCATCCCCTTCCCTCACCCCCTCTTCCTCTTCCCTCACCCCCTCTCCCTCTTCCCTCACCCCCTCTCCCTCTTCCCTCACCTCCTCTCCCTCTTCCCTCACCTCCTCTCCCTCTTCCCTCACCTCCTCTCCCTCTTCCCTCACCTCCTCTCCCTCTTCCCTCACCTCCTCTCCCTCTTCCCTCACCCCCTTCCCTCACCCCCTCTTTCCCTCTTCCCTCACCCCTCTCTCCCTCTTCCCTCACCTCTCTCTCTCCCTCTTCCCTCACCCCTCTCTCTCCCTCTTCCCTCACCCCTCTCTCTCCCTCTTCCCTCACCCCTCTCTCTCCCTCTTCCCTCACCCCTCTCTCTCCCTCTTCCCTCACCCCTCTCTCTCCCTCTTCCCTCACCCCCTCTCTCTCCCTCTTCCCTCACCCCCTCTCTCTCCCTCTTCCTTCACCACCTCTCTCCCTCTTCCCCATCCCCTTCTCCCCATCCCCCTCTCTCCCTCTTCCCCCTATCGCCCTCTCCCTCTTCCTCCACCCCTATCTCTTCTCTCCCATTATTTATCTTCTCCCATCCTTTCTCTCCCTCTCTCCTCCCCTCACTTTCCCTCCCATCTCTCTTCCTCTCCCATCCTCTTCCTCTCCCATTTTCTCCTCTCCCATCCCCTCTCTCCTTCCTCTCACACTCCCTCTCCCATTCCCTCTTTCTCTTCCATTCTCCTCTCTTCCTCTCCCATTTTCTTCTCCCATCCTCTCTCTTCACATCCTCTCCAATTCTCTCTCTCCCTCTTCCCCCAACCTTCTCGCAGTCCCTCCTCCCTCTCTTTCTCACCCTACCTCATGCTACTCCCCCCTCCACCCAAACCTACCGCCCTCTATCAATCGAAGCTTAAGTAAAAGAGCACACGTTCATTTATTATTGGTGATTTCTATTCACTACAGCTCTCCGCGTAGTCCTGACTTTTTCTCCTCGACTCTTTATGCCTTCCTCTATGCACGGTGCAGTTCCAATAGCGCGGTAATAAAATTAAGTATCTGCGTGAGGCTCTCTCATCTCGTTGGCCTACACCCTTGGGGGTCCGTGGTTCGATCTCTTTCGCGCTGTTGTTTTTTCTTCTTCCGCGGCGTCGCCTAAGGCGACCGTCGTGACCAGAAAGTGTGCCTCGTCTGTTTTTTCTCTTCTCCTCCATCTATATAGTCGAAGCTTTCGAAATTTGTTTCTATCGAGGGAACTAGGATAGAGCGTCTGGGAGAGGGTGAGGATGAAGGATGGAGAAGGGAGGCTTTTATGACATGGGGAGGCTCGCAAAAAAGGTGAAGCGCGTTGGGTCTATCGAATTATTTTGTTTCGTCATAAGTGGGGGATCATTTTTACAAAGGAGCCGAGCTAGGCTCGACGCTAGAACTTCATGTCCGTAGAAATCAGTACTTGAATTAAAACAGGAGAAAGACGAAAATGTGTGAATTGGCGCATGTTATTAATTTCCTGGTCTTATTTTCTTTCAAGTTTAAAAAATGTTTTTTCTAATATCCATAAAATGCTTGAGAAAACCAGGCACATTGAATTTACAAAGCAGCCGTCATCAGTGGTGATGCCCCGGTAGTGAAATCTAGAAGTTTCTGAAATGCTTATCTAATTCTACAAACTTTTGTGGGCATTGCAGGGACGTGTTGTAATTTAGTTTTAGTCGGAGATCAGTAGTAATTCTCAATAAGTTATTTAGGGAAGTATCAATTTCTGTAATATTTCGCTCAAGATATAATTTTGTGATGATTATTAAAGAATTGTTTAAGATTGTTTATCTGCATGCGACCATTAAATATATGTAAGACTTAACGAAAATTTTCCATATACATTTATCTTATTTCGTTTTCTTTTTTATCTTTGCAGGTAAGCCTCTTGACTCTGAAAATCACTTCGATAATTCGGTAACGGGCGATTCTATCAACTAACGGTAAGGTGATCCAATGGATGATATTCAGTGGGTGTTTTGTTACTCGGATGTCTTTACGATTAGTCTGGTCTTGTTAAAACGAATTTCTTTAATCCGTATTGTTTTTAAATAGACAAATTACGTTTCTTCAATAGCTACAAGAAGTTCGGGAAAACCAGATGTGTGCGTTTCGAACGCAAGGCAGCTTTCGAGAGTTGAGATATTATTCTGAAACTAACGGTGAATCATCACTGATGACGGCTGCTTCGTGGCAGAAATGAGCAATTCAAAATTTCCAAACTTTTATGACTATTGGGGAAACATCTTTTTTCAATTTTGGTTTCAGCCATAATTTCCGATCGATACACTATAAGTTCTTTCTGGAATTCTTTTTTTTTTTACAATTTGATATAAATTTATCTTTTATTGAGACACCTTGGACTCGAAATATGCTGGTTTCAGGTCCCCGTGACGCCTAGAAATTTCTTCGCGATGCCTACCATTTTTCATTATTTTATTCCAGACTTTTTATGAACAATTTTGTCCCATTAATTGTATGTAAGATTTGAAATTTCCTCCTAACACTGATATTGTGACGGTGCTCTAAAGAAACACTCCTCGAATTTTAAAATAATTATTTATGATGAGCGCAACAACAGTAACAAAGACGAACACATACGACCCTTCCCTCGGCAGGATTCGAATTCGCGACCCTAGCATTGGGAGCTAGTTACGGTAACCACCGATCTACCAAGGACGGCTCGCGGAGGATCACTCATTTCTGTTTACTAGATCGGTAGAAGATTTTTCGTAGGCTATCATAACAGGATGCCACGCTTTTTATTCGTTTCATTAGCGGTATTGCTTTGGACATGGTTTTAACTAGGAACATGTTTCGGTCTTAAAAATTCGTTTTCGTCCCGAATATATAACACCTCTAATTTCGTAATCACGGCTCTTTGTGTCGGATATTGATAACTTCCGCCGGGGTTCTTTTCGCTTTGTATTCGAAATTTTCCGGTTGCCCTTGAGCCAAAATAAAACAGCTGCTCTGGAAGGTTATCGCGCCCGAACCTGAAATTTCACGCTTCGACGCCTTTTCAGCGCAAACAGAAAATTTTACGGAGGAAAATATATCATTAAGGCGTTCGATCTCGTTCATAAATCAGGTCCGATTTCCGATCGACAACATTCACGGCCAATCGCTTAATAGGCCGTTTATATGTATACACACACACACACAGAGAGAGAGAGAGAGAGAGAGAGAGAGACACACACACACACACACATATATATGGAAAAATTAATTTTTCTGGAAACCTCTGGAGCATATTTCAGCTCTCTGACGAAAATAGTAGAAAGAGCGTTTTTTAACAGGTCAGAAACTTGTTAATAAAAGGGCTACTCGAGGATTAATATGCTACTGTGCGGACCCTTGGAAATTTGATATTTTTTCTAAACTGTGGAGAAACAGTAATTTTAAATTTGGGTTCATGGGCGCCGTCATAGAGAAATGGGACAGGGTTTGCCCCCTTTGTTTTTTAAACATAAATATAATTACTAATGCAATACGCGACATGTAGGTATTGATATAACTTGCATACAGCTTTTGTGATTGCCAAATATTTCGGACCCCAACCCTTGAGAGAATCCTGTGTACGCCACTGCGGACCACATAAAGACCGTAAATTTCAAAGAAATAATTTTGAGAAATATTTTCTGCGCCCGTGTTTAAAGTATGTCGAATCCGAATACTCGAAAAAAAATCGTATATATTTCGTAAATGATACCAACGAGAGAAATTGATTATTCGTTTAAAACGATTTTGACGAGGTAATGTGGGTCAGATATGGCCCGCGGGGCCCATTTAGGCGATTCTTGATATTGGCGATAGTTTTCTTTTTGGTTTTCTCTCTCCGTTTTTAACTCTCGTATAGGTGTATATATTTAAAACGTTTAATTTAAATTTAATTTTTTTAGAGAAAATATTATTTGGCTGCCGTCACGTAATTTTAGACGAATCAGGTCGGTCCAAGAGAGAAGGAATAAAAGGAAGGGTGAAGCTGACGGTAAATGTCACCGCGTCGCCGCCGGCGTTTGTTTTTTTTTCTATTATCATCAAAAAGAAGCCTTTTTGATCGCTCGTGCGCGCGGCATTAGACGTCTCATCAATCGGTCTTATCTACGTCGCCGAGCCGTCTAATTAATTAAGGAAGCTGGTTTTTACGCTGCCCACTCTTCTAGTTGCAGAGAGAAAGGGTGTTGGGAGTCGAAGGCGAGGGAGGGAAGGGGGAGTTGGAGAAATAGTGTTGCGAATGGTGTGAGGGGGGGGGGGGGGGGGGAGGACTCGAGGGAGATATTTGATTAACATTCCGGTTACGCTGGGGTCTTAGTTAATAAACGATATTGATACTGGCGACGAGAGACTTGCGGTTTGCGTTATCTCTAGGTTTGTCGACCTCCACTCCCCCACCCCGAGGGGTAGCAGGAAGGGAGAGAGGAGGAGGGTAGATAGTGAAGAAATTCACCTTTTCGTATCTCTCGGGAGGCAATTCCCTCGCAGATAAGCTCGTAAAAGTTATTTAAAAAGAAATGCTGTTTGTAGAAGTTTGCCGTGGAAGTTTTACCGGCCCGCGTTCGTATTCGGTCCACGCGCGCGAGAAAGGCGTGTTGATTTTTTTCGTTTCGCGGTGCTTTTGTTTTTTAGTATTTTGGCTCGTCTAGGGTTTTTGGGTTTTTGAGGTTATAAGTACGTGATTGTTTCTTATTGTGAGGCTAATTTTTATTCACGTTCGTGAGCCAGAGGAGTTAAACGTTTTGAGCGTTCAGTTGTGTGAGGTGAACGTTTTTTAAACGGATAGTTTAATATGAGGCGTGTTTTAACTCATTATCGATCGTTTTTCCCAGTTTTTTGGATGCAAGTGTATCATTTTTATTAAATTTTTCTGTTCAAACCAAGCGGAATTATCCTCGGTTTATCTATATGCTATTAGATTTAATGTTCCCGATAAACTTAATCGTTTAAATTATCTCGCCGAGAGATAATTGTGTGAAAAATGTTCGATTTAAATAGTTTTGCCAAGTTAAAGCCGAATTTTGCTGAAATTTATGGAAATTGTTGCCGCTAGGAACGACTCAGTCGAACTCATTACAGCTGCACAAGAGAGAAAACCTGTTATAAAAGAATTCAAAATTATTACAACGCATTCACAACTTAAACTGGTTTTGGTGTACGCAATTATGACCGCCAGGGTCGAAAAGGTTTGAGAAATTTTCTCGAACTCGAATCTCGGAACGGCGGACGAATCACTTCGTCGATATATTTAAAAAGAACAGTCAGCGGAACATAATTTTTTCCACGCAATATCTTCGCTCCTTATAACGTCGAAATGAATTTCTCGGGAAAAAAGAGACGCGCTTTTAAAAAAAAATAATAAAGGTTCATAGTCGTCGTTCCAGGGAATAAGGGGATTTGAACCGTCTGGGTCACACCTTTGGAAGCGGGAGGGGGGGGGGGGGGGAAATAGGGTTTGCCATGGTGACAAGTTGCCGTTTAAGCGACCCGAAACTTTTTTTCAACCCGTCTCGTTCCCTCAAGTCATCGTTCCTTTGTTTTAATTTCCGTCACGAATTGCCCGTGTTCTCTCCCCTCCTCTCTCTCCTTCTCATCGTATCTCCTCCTCATTCCACCTCTCTCTACCTCTTATATACCGTTGCCTTCCCACATTTCCAAGTCTGCACGTATTTCGCTCTGCCGCCTTTTTTTTTGTCTGTCACCCGGGTTAGCGGCGTGACGTAGAAGCCTCCCTCCCAAAAGAGGCCGTGTCTTGCGTTGGGTAAGGACCCGCCTCGGTTTATTTCCATGTTTGAGAGGTCTCCTCGCCCTCTCTCTTCCCCCCCTACTCTTTCCTCCTCCCCCCCTACTCTTTCCTCCTCCCCCCCTACTCTTTCCTCCTGCCCCCCCTACTCTTTCCTCCTGCCCCCCCCTACTCTTTCCTCCTCCCCCCCTACTCTTTCCTCCTCCCCCCCTACTCTTTCCTCCTGCCCCCCCTACTCTTTCCTCCTGCCCCCCCTTACTCTTTCCTCCTGGCCCCCCTACTCTTTCCTCCTGCCCCCCTACTCTTTCCTCCTCCCCCCTACTCTTTCCTCCTCCCCCCCTACTCTTTCCTCCTCCCGCCTCTACTCTTTCCTCCTCCCCTCCCTACTCTTTCCTCCCCCCTCTACTCTTTCCTCCCCCCCTACTCTTTCCTCCCCCCCTACTCTTTCTTCCTCCCCCTCTACTCTTTCCTCCTCCCCCCTCTACTCTTTCCTCCTCCCCCCTCTACTCTTTCCTCCTCCCCCCTCTACTCTTTCCTCCTCCCCCCTCTACTCTTTCCTCCTCCTCACCTACTCTTTCCTCCTCCCCCCTCTACTCTTTCCTCCTCCTCCCCTACTCTTTCCTCCTCCTCCCCTACTCTTTCCTCCTCCTCCCCTACTTTCCTCCTCCCCTACTCTTTCCTCCTCCCCCCTACTCTTTCCTCCTCCTCCCCTACTCTTTCTTCCCCCCCTACTCTTTCCTCACCCCCTGTCTTCCTCTCCCCTTTTCTGCTATCTTTTTGGTCGCTCCCTTTGCATCTCTTGCCTCCTCTTTTTCCAAACTGGTAGGTTCCGTTTTTTTTCCAGCCGGGTTTTCTCCCTTCGCTCGCTCAACCCGTTTGTCTCTTGTTTTTTTCCCTCCCGGTTATAAAAGGGGTTTGTCAATTTGTCGGGGTCGGTAGCACGGTCGGTGCTCATTAAAGTTTAGGTACTTCGATTAAGTCGGCCGTTATTTGCTTTTTTTTTGGGTAACAAAAGAGTAGCCGGCGGTTTTAATTCCATTCGCGGACAAGGGTTGTTTCCTCGGGGGTGTTCGATCAGTTTAACAGGACGCGTAAGACGAAGTTGAAAAAGCTTCTTCCTCGTGTTTAAAAAAAAATCGATATAAATTATCGTGGTCTGATTCTTTGAAATTCTTTCTCGATTTCTTTTTTCTCTAGATTCTGCGTTTCCGCGAGTGGTACCCTGCCTAAAAAGGAAAAAAAGAGCGTTTCCTACCGAGCGGAAGAAAGTATGCCTGTTTCCCGTGTATTATTTTCGAAAGAGCGTTAATTGTGGGTACAAGAAATGGTAGATGGAATTTTTTTGGGGTCCTGATTTGCATCTACGTAAATAGGTGTTAATCCACGAAGGATGTAGAAAATGCCAAAAATGTCAAACACAGTATCTCTTTTTTATTTTCTTATATATTCCGTCGACTGCCTTTTTTTAACGCCTAAAGAGGCGATTCCCGCGTTCGGAATGTTCGTTTTTTTTCCTCAAGTCTAGCTGACCCTTTCTTTTTTTCGATCTTCTTCCCTCATGCAAGAAAAGGAAATCATTCGTTCGAATTTAGTCAAAGTAGAAAAACGGCCCGATCCGGTTTACATTATGTTCGTGATAGGATGTCGGGTTTGTGTTGGTGTCATTGATTCAGAATTGCGGTATACATTTAAGTGCATGTCGTGGCCGCCTCGTCGATGGAAACGTTATCAGGTTGTTTGGCTCTAGATGGCAGGTGGTAAATGTCAACGGATTTATCTATTTTACGGGCTTCGATTGGCCCGACGAATGCGTGAAGTTATAAGCGGCTTTGTCGATGGCTGTTGTTGTTTTGTAATCGTTCGGTTGTATTTCGATAAAAAAAAAGGTCAACTCAAAATTTACGCGTATATTGATTTGTTCTTTATTAAGTAGCTGGTACAAATTAAAAAATTGTTCATACGCATCCGTTACCCGTGGTAGTAGGACTAGGACCCGCGGAACCATAGAAACCTGACTCCAGAAGGATTCCACACGTATAGATGTTACATAGTACTAATAATAATAATGGGAAAAATGTCATCTTCGAGGAATCGAAAATTTCCGAATTTATCGATAGATAAAACTGTACGACTCGATTTTTGTCATTAACAGCATCGCGATTATTTAATTTAGGGACTACTCCGATTAATTTTTTGTTATTTTTCGACTTTCTTTTTACTCGTTTCATTCCATTTTAAGCGGCTCTTTAAAGCGACAGTTTTTTTGTCCATATCGAGAGTTTTAAAAAATACGTCGATTCTCTGAAAAAAAAAATGCCGTTTACGTAAGAGAGAGAGAGAGAGTAAATTCTCCGAAACTTTTGCACATATTTTTCGTTTTTCTCTTTATAACCCGAGCTAGTTTCTCCAACTCGATCGATTTTATTTCTCGGAAGCTATCTCCGTTTTTTTAAAACTCCCTTTGGCACGTCCGTCCTTCGCCGTCGTCCCCACCGCCAACTCCTTCCGCTTTCCAAACCCGTTCTCTTTTCGCTCCGCCTCCGCGTCGGAGGCGCGTGGGCGGCCATAGAGCGAGAGAGAGAGAGACCCTCTCGCGTGAAGGGGGTTGGAGGAGAAGAGGCCACCTTTTGCGGGGGCTGTCTCTCTATCTCTCTTTAACGGCCCCATTTTAATACCAGCGTAACGGTATAGGCCCCCTTCTGATGGACGAGATTTAACTCCGTAGGGATGGAGGAGTTCGGACCTTCTACTACTACTACCATCATCATCCATCTCTGGAGTCCGGAGTACGCCGTTCGATTCCCTCCTGCTCCCACGCGATTTCTTTTTAAAAATCTCTTTCGAATGCTGGAGGATGTTTGACCCTGTCACTAAGCTACCCGATCTTGCCTTTATCGGAAGGATGTGTGTACACGGGGCGAACGGGGTTCAGTGATGTGTATCCTGCTACCCTTTCATGGCCTTGCCGTGCGCCCTAGCTAATGTACCCGACGAAAGAGTTGTGGAGGAGCGTCAGAGGTATTTTCTCTCTTTCTCCCCGCTCTCCGGGGCCTTTTCTCCGTCGTAATTGTTTTCGGAGGTAAACTTTGCCCGTGTTTGGTATTTTCCGTCGTCCCAATGGCAGGAAACGTCCGTTTTACCGCGTTACAAAGTTTTGTTTCGTGGGTGAACGTTATCGTATTTTAGAAAACGAGGGCTGCTTATTGATGTAGCTAACCGGGGGATTTATTCCAGCTTTTTTTTACTAATTATTTCAAAGAATGAATTTTATCGAATGTTTAATTAAATTATTTGGTACCTTCATCAGAAGAAATCACCCAGTAATAATTCCCGCGTCACCCTGTGGTGTCATGTATCCCGGTTGAGAACCAATGTTCTCGTGGTTGCTATCTTCCACCGTCCGACTGCCTTAACGGTCTCTCGTAGGAATTTCTCATGGAAGCCGTTTCTCTTTCTTCCCATCTCGTCTTTTACCACCCGTGACACGCTAGCGCGTGCCGTTTCTGTCCGTTTCCTCCTGTCTCCCATTAATTCCAGTTCGATTCCTATTCCGCCCTCGACACGATAAATCTCGGGCTTTAAAACGCTTGCGTCGGCTCTCGTACCCCACCCTCGAGCGCTTCGTAAACAAAAGGCACGTCTGCCTTAACGGTATGTTGCCATTCTACGTTTCAGTTCCTCGATTGGTTTTTTTAAAAAAGTAAACAAGTACGGCATGCATGCATCTCGCGGATTCATTAGTTACCTCTCGCGACGAGTGTGGCGCTAGTTATCCTCGGGGATTACTGTTATATTGGAGGTGGAGGGTGGGACGGGGGGGCGGTGATATGTTTGGAACTGGAGCGCGCGTACGATCGCGGTTTAATGTGTATGATTGCTTTAAATCATCGGTTATTACCTCCCTCGCTGTTGTGTCTGGATTGGGGGGGCGGGGGGCCCTTTTCTCCCTGTCATTACGCCCATTCTGTTCGAGACTCCGGAGTCTTCCATTTTTCGGTCGGTTGGGATTGAGTGCGCGACGTTGGAGATAATTTGGGAATCACGTCGATTTCGAACGTGATTAATTTGTTTGCGTTTGGGGCTTCGGATGGGCGCCATAAACGTTCGTTTGCCGAGCGTTATCTGTAAATGATACGGTCCGTATCGGCACTTCGCGCCCGACACCATCTCTGGATCGGGTTTGATAATTTTTTTTTTCGTTTTTTTTTCACCCCGACAAATAAATTTCTGTTCTGATTTTTTTATGCGAAACTTGCGCAAAGTCGGAATCTTTTTATGCTGTGGAATTGCAGTTTTTCTCGCCGATTCGTGTTAAATTTCACGTAGCAATGGGTTTCCAACCATTTCGATGAGGCGAGCACCAAATTGTATGATAGAATATAAAGCGAACACCACTATACTTTTACAGGAAAAGCAATGTTCGTGGATGAAATCAAACCAGCATCAAAGTTATTCTTAATTTTCTTGAATGCGTTTAGAAAGAAAACAACCGTACAAATTCAATCATTGGTTAAATGAAACGGGATTTTAAGCAGCGCAGAAGAGCCGTCAGAGAGCACAGCGGTGCACGCGAGCACCAGGTTGGAAACCTCTCTCATAGTACAAGGTTAGTTCTTTTGCAGTTCAGGAAACGTTGAATGCGTAAGCCGCTCGTTTCCTGTAATCGATGTATAAGGGGAATTACGATGTAACTGCACGCGAAATCAGTCGAAAATTGGCGTAACTTCGGTCGTTACATTAAGCAAGTGTGTTGGAACTTGTTACCCTGCATTCCGCCTGGTGAAAAATTTTCGGCACATGTTTAAGAAGGAATGTCGTATTTGTATAGTTCCACATTTCGGCGCTCGTCGCGAGAAAAGAAAACTTTCCCATGAAGACGGCGCCGAGTTTGGAATTTTAACCCGCGGACAACTTGCTTATGCACC
This sequence comes from Uropetala carovei, assembly GCA_036926305.1. Taxonomy (NCBI): domain Eukaryota; kingdom Metazoa; phylum Arthropoda; class Insecta; order Odonata; family Petaluridae; genus Uropetala; species Uropetala carovei. Next base: position 4,583,524 of record JAXCHB010000100.1, read on the forward strand.
CATTAGCGTACCACGAGCAGCCTCGGTTTTACACCTTCGCAGCTTTACCACCTCGTTTATCGCTTTCTCCCTCTTCCGCCTCCGAATTCCTCGCCTCTCTTTCATTTAAAATACTTTATCGGAGGCGTTAAGGAGTGGGTGCCGGCACGCAGGTGCTGCATCCGCAAAGGTTTATCACTGAAGAGGTTGTGCAATTTTTGTCGAGGAGTTGTATTCCAAGTATTCTTCCCCCGGCGTACGATGAATGGATGGTGCGCATTATCGCGAGGTGAAAAATGCAGGTTCTCCCATTAAAGACCTTCGCTGATATAAATCTCCTGCATTCGCGGAGAGGTTGTGAGCGGCTGGAGAGGGATTTAAAGGAAGGAATGAGGAATAAATGTTTTTTTACGCCCTACATTTAGAGCGGTCTGCTCGTTATAATTGGATGCAGGGCAAAAAAGTAACGACTTACGTTCGTGAGCTAGGGTGGTCTCAAGAACTTTCCCGCAGGAGATATTTGAAATTATCGTGCCGGTTCGAGTCTTGATAAGTTTTATTATTTTTCGGTATAAGAGTTTTTAAATAGGGCTTAATTGGACGTTATCTTTATTGCCGAGAGTCAGTTTGATTTGGTTTTTATTATAGTGTTATATATCTTGGTTATTCGATAAGTGCCACTCTTTTATAGATCGAAGATGTAAACGAGTTGTAAGGTCTTGAATTCTGAGAGAGTAGCCGGCGTATGGGAGGTAGGTAGATACAGCGTGTGTGTTTGAGCTAGAGGGAGGGAAATCGTGTGGAGGTGTGTTGTTGAGGCAGGTGGGAGAGGTGGTGCCTCACTCCTTATTTGACTCTGTCTGCTAACGTGAGAGGTGAGTGACCCTCCCACGCACCCGTGACGGAGACTGTGGGGAGGCGGGGCGCCCGGCGGTGGGTGCAACGTCGGGGCCGCAGAACGGGGCTGGTGTGAGAGAGAGAAGGGGAGGGATGCGTGAAGGAGATACATAAAACCGACCTCCAAGACTTGAATCTCGCCCACAGCACATAAAAGAAACCACAGAGAAAGAAAGGAAGGATTCGAAAAATGAAATAAGGCTCCATGCACGAACCTTGCGGTACACCTTCTTTGGCATATTTAATGCTAGGGGAGGGGACCAATTTGACTATGAAAGTCTGGCGAGTTCAAATAAGGGAGGATTTGATTAATGGAGCGCATGTGGTCCGATACAGAAAGTCGACCTTCGATGGGTGCACTCGCCCACTGCATGTTTAACCGACTTCTCATTAAAAAGAAGTCAGGAAAGTATGATCATCCCCGGAGGTGTTCTCGTGGCGCACCTTGTTTTTCCATGACACACTTTAGTCGGCGGTTGTTTTTTAACCGTCGGTGAGTGGTATTCTCGTTTGCATTTGGAGGATTTTTTGATTTGTGGGATGCCTGTTGGCGATGCCGTATAAAATGTTTAAAACTTTTTCTGAGAGGTCGCTACCTTGAGCGATGTGTTATAATTCATAACTTATTGTATTTTATTCGCCCACTACTGATCGCTCCCTGTGGCGCGTTTGATGTGGTAGGAGTTGCAGCAGTAGTGTCGTTTGTCATAATTCTTCAGTGTATGCTGATAAAAACCTTGTTGTAGAGCAGAGGTGCACAACTCAAAAGTTGACACTGGCCAAAATCGACCTTGATTGGATCTAAGTGTGCCACACTATGGGATTTTTGTTCCTAATAACATTTAAGGACATTGCTGTCGATTTATTAATTACAATAACAAATTTTACATAAAATTTTTGTGACAAAAAATGAAGTGGCAAACAAATGTAATTTACTTACAAATTTTAGTTGTATTTTTGATATAAAAGCAAAGAATAAGCTGAGTTACTCCTTGCTTCGATCGGGCTACATTTAGCCCGCGGGCCGTATGTTGTGCACTCCTGTTGTAGAGGATTCTTGTAATGGGACGACCTCCATTTTGAAATTTTTCTTCCAGTCTCTTAATGATCAAATAGATTAACGATCAATCGCTTTTGCGAGCATTTGCCTTTACAGTGGAACTTCTATAAGTCGAAACTCAAGGGAAACAAAATATTGGCCTTATAGAAAATTCGAGTTATAGGAGGAAAAATAACACCAAAAAGATTTTTCCCTGTAAAACGAATTCACTCCGAGTTATGGAAAATTTGAGTCCGACTGTACCATATATGCATAAGCTTTTCAGCGGCAGCCCATTTTATCGTTTTTTAAAGTGAAGGTTCTTGGACTCCGTTAGAAGTGCCGCACAGTAATTTTACTTCTCTGCCCATCTGTCTCTTCTATTTTTTTTGCCTTTCTCGTTTAAACGGTTCTCTGCTCTCTCTCCTTTCCTCCCCGCCGCTGGAGGTCTTTGAAAGAGTTGAATGTGCGTGGGTAGCGCAAATTGAGGTCTTCTGCACAGCGTGGGGGACCCCTCTCACAGTCTTACCCCCTCCCCCCCCCCCCCCCCACCCCTCCAAGAGGTTTCGGTACGCCGTAGACTAGAATGATCCTATCGCTTTATCATGACTTCCTTATAAAAATGCCTGGGCCTTTCACGTCCCTCGTAGACCCGTACCGCCATTCGCTGAAAGCAACGTAGTGTCTCAGGCACTCGACTTGAATTCGTTTCGTTGAAAATGTCTTCTCCTTTCCATTTAAATTGCTCGAGAAGTTGGCAGTTTTTTTTATCTTAGTAGTTGTTTGACTTTGACTTTCTAGTTAAGACTATTGGCGTTAGATTCATGGAGGTGCTACAATAAACTCTATGCACATAAAAATCGCATAATTTATATATTTTTTATCATCGCCGATTTTCGCTAAATAATACGAGCTAAATCGTGAGATTTATTAACTTGATTACATTAATTAATTCGGGTACTTCCAATGGGTGGTAATAAATTGACCGGAAAAACACAAATAGTAACCGAGATAAAAGAAGAAACGAACGAAAGAGTGAATCAGATAAGGAAATTGGACCATTAAGATCCGAACCATGAGTGGGCCGAATATAATGCCGCGTCCGTGCCTCCGGCGAAATGGACCTGAACTCTTCGGTATACTTCGAAAGCTTAGGAATGTCGCGATGCGCGCATATGCGTCACGTTCTCACGGGTCGGATGCCGTGGCGAAAGTGTTGGGCGTGACATTTTAAATTCCGCTCGAATTGCCGGGGGTATTTAAATATGAAATATTGTATTTACGAGAGTGTTTGGAAGATAATTCACGGGACATTCGATGTTATGCTTGACTGCCTTTTTATGTGCTCGAGATTTTCGATTTCTGCGCCGATTGCGGATTTTAACTGTTTCCGTTGGTTTTGTTAGGCGTTTTACTCATGTTAATATAGACAGGTTTTTTCCACGCGTTTGGCCTTTTAAGTGTATAATTTACGTGGCGTCAATGATACAATGGATACATTATCCTACTTTACTGGTAGGATTTCTGGAATAGTATTTTTTTCGGAATTATTCGTAATTTTGGATGTAAACGATTGAAATATACGTATCCTGCCAGAATATTTTTTTACGTCAGTGCACGTATACTATGTTTATAAACGCTTACGATGGCGAGTTATTTACTCGTATTTTCTTTTAAACTGTGGTCGTCCACTTGTCTCGTTTGTAACAGTGACTTTATAAAATGAAAAAAATAATCGTTATAAACTAATGGAGTATTTGCGTGAAGTATTTACACCATAAATTCCAGTTGTAGTAAAAAAAGATATGCGGGTTGATTCTGCGTAACCGGAAAACGTAGGCCGCATACAAATATACAGTGTGTCTGATAAGTCACTCCCTATTTTTAGTGTGTTACCATATTTATAAATGGTTTCCAGGCTGTGCCCTTCGAAGTGATTTTTAAGTGAGTTTTCTTTTTCAATCAAATTCTTCTACACTTCACACAAGGCTTACTATCTCTCTCTAGAAGAAAAACAAAATTCTCCGATGTGTCGGTATTCAATCATAAAATCCGCTTTCAAACGAAAACGGACCAAACCTCGTTTTCGACCCCGCCCATTCTTGCCAGCTCCGGAAATTCCACGGAACGCGTAATTTTTTTCCTCGACCTAGAGTTCGATCGATCGAATTTCCTCGTTACGCGACGTCTATTCCCGTATTTCGAGCTGTGATGTCTCACGTGGTTTTTAAGTGGGCGGTTCTAAGAAATTCCGTTTCTTCCTCCTCCATATTTTTCCTCCTCGGCGTCCTCCTTCCCACATTAAAAACCACTTTCTCTCTTTTCCCCCCTCTCGCGGGCTGCCACTCCCCCTCTCTCTATAACCTCATACCCTACGTATAATGCCTCTTCGTTCCCTTTGACTCCTATATATGTATCTATATATATATATATGTGTGTCTGCCTCCCGTCCTTTTTTGTCTCTTTATCATCCCCCTCCTCCTCTGAGAGAGAGAGACCCATTCTAAATCACCTCTCTGTGAAAGGGTTGAAAGAAACCCGTGTGGTTTTCTTGAATGGATGGGGAAGTTCATGGAGGAAAACTGTGAAGGGATATCTCTTTTTTTAAGGGGGAGGGGGGTTGGGGGTAAAAGGAAGATGGTAGGCGGAAAGTGGGTGGGGTATCTCTCTGTCTGTCTGGAAGGGATGTTAAGGAATTCTCCGTGACGACCGTTAGCCTACTCTCTTGTATATATATACACCTGTACGTGCGTGTGGGTTGATAGCCTCAAGGGTTGAAGAGGTGGTGTTTTTTGTAATGGTGGATTACCTCGGCACGGCGATTGTTCTTTCGTATCTCTTTTTTGTTTCTTTCGCTCCACGTTGGGTTCGCAAAAAATGAAGAATCGGGGGGTAGGTTTCGTAGTGGTTAAAGTTTTTGATGGTTGTACGTGTCTGTATGAGTTAATGTGTACGAATTCGAAGTTTTGGAGGAAGAAAAAAATTATGTAACTGCGATTAATCGAATGGGAGAGGGAAACGATTCGGTTTATGGAAGTTTAGATTTATTGAGGGCGGGGCGTAATATGGTGGAGGGTTGGATAGATTCAGGTGTCGTTGCCATGATTCGGTTATTGCGGAGGTGGCTCGCGGGCTTATTTTAAACGAGGGTTTTGTTTTCCAATATCTCAAAACACCTTTTTTGGCTGTCCCGTGGCTAAGGAGTACGGCGTATCCAGTGCTGCATCTTGAATTGGAGCGGAATTTTTGGCGTTTTTCATCTCTATTCAGGAAGAGATGGTTTTTTACACAAAAATAGTTATATTAATAAATCTTGTCCTTGTAATGGTAATATTTTGCTTGCGTTACTGGTAATATAAAGCTCGTCTAATAGAGCTGTGAAGTACGTCTCGATGCCCTATCGATAAATGAAGTAGACACGTAAGTGGGTATATAAAACGGTGTTTTTATTTTTGCGGTTTCTCAGAATGTGGTCCGTACTTCGGTACGAGACTAATCGGAAATGCCGGACTCGGGATGGAATGTTTCCGCTATTTCCTTCCCTCCACCTTTGCGGGGTTCGAATTCCCGGAAGGACTCACCCTATCATTTCCGACGTGAGCAGATATCTAGGAAAAAAGAAAAAAAACTGTTTTGCATATAAAGCGTTTTATGAAAGAAAGTGTGCGCTCGAGTATGTCTCCCTTAATATCGTATGCGGCACGAAACGGCGCCGTTATATTTTTACCGAACATTGCATACTAATGGTTCGATCTCTCGAAGTAGGTTGTTTGCGGAGTGCTTAATACGAAGCGTTCCTTTTCAAGCTAAAAATGGGTTACTCTGTCTCATCTCACTTTATATTTTTTTCAAACAAATGAAAGGCATCGAGCCGTCATGGTCTCCGACGCGTTCGTTATATTACTTGTTAGGGACAAATATTTGACGCACGAAAGTAATAGTCCGACTTGGCGAATTTCCCAAGCATATAAATACGGCGCGTAAATATTCCCACATAGCTGGTCTTATGTAAATGTAGTTGCGTAATAAAGGGCAAATATTGTTCTCACACCAATCGCCCATCTCCGAATGAGATGTTTGGAAACGTCGATTCTTTGTAATTTGTTACAGGAAATTCTGTCCATCTTTGTTAAACCGCGAGTCGAGAGTGGTTCGGAAATAAAAAATAAATTAGCGTTGGCAGCGAGAAATTTTGAATTATAGCCTAACTTCTTTAAGCCAGACGTGTGTAAACGTAAGTAAAAATGAAACTCAGCAATTTCGTCTTTCATTTGCTGTTAATTTTTTGTTATCGCACTATTCATGTGTCTCAAATCTCATATTGTTTTTGCGTTACTTTGTAATATAGTTAGATTTTTAATATTTACCCGTGTCTTAAATAAGTAAAAATTAAACGCAGCAATTTCGACTTTCTTTTGTTGTTAATTTTTTGTTATCGCACTATTCATTTGTCTTAAATCTCATATTGTTTTTGCGTTACTTCGTAATAGTCGGCGATTATTACATTTCATCTTTAAAAGATTCGTGTCTTTTAGTGAATGCACGTACAGTAAGTAATACCTCGATATACGAAGTAGATGCGTTCCTGAAACTTCGTCCGTATATTGAAACTTCGTATATCGAATAACATTATTATAATAGGCTGCGATACCAACCTTAATAATTTAAAGTCTTATAACATAAACCTTTTATTAAGTACTAATCGCATTTTTTAAAGACGGCATTTTAAAATAGTATTATACTATTTTTTGTACATACATTGTAATCACGATAACTTACACTATTAGAAGTAAAGAGTGCACGTAAAATTTCACTTACAACACTTGCTTTTGTGCTAACGAGATAACTTTCCGTGATTTTATGACTGCTCCAACAACATCTGCACATGGCTTTATTAATTTCGGCATTTTGAGGTAAAATAACATTCTTCGGTTGCCAACAGTCACTTTTTTCAAATTAAACACTTTATCGTGGCGAAAAACAACACTATGTCAGAATTCTTACGACGAAGGTGACTTTACGAAGATAATTTGAAAACAGTCAATACCTATGGGACGTTTGACGAAAAGAACAAAACTGTAGAAAAGTAGATGTACTGAGTTGCATTGAATCTGATATTCACTGCCTAACTAATATCATGTGTTCATTAGTTCTGAGCCAGAAGTTATTCCATCATCATGTACACTAACATTATAGGCGTTGATTGAATCGGCTCGATTGTCATAAATACTAAGTCCGTTATAGAGAAACTTCGTATATCGAGGTATTACTGTATTTGCATTGAAAATTGGCCGCCTTCGGGCAGTCACTTTTCACTCGTCTTCAGTTGTGTTAATCGATTCAGCGAAGTATTGCGTGCAGTTGCAGAACGCGCTTCTTGGCAACAACTCCCTCGGAAACGACCCTGGTCGCGATACTACAAAATAACCCATTTCGATACGACCCGTAAATCATACTCGATACCCAGTTGGCTCGTCGTCGTTGGCGGTGAAACGACGGCGCGGAGAAGAAAACGAAAAAAAAAAACGTCGTGGCGTTCGTTAAGATAAGCACCTCGATACTTCTTTATTGTCGGTGCAGCAATCTAACGTTCTCGTTCCTTTTCGTCCTATCGTTTCATCGCTCTTATTTCGCTATGAATTTTATGACGCGGCCTTTGACGGGCGTAAAAGTGTTAACACCTCGCGGCGGTACGCTATAAATGTACGACCGTCGAAACGAGAGAAAGGGTTGGACACTTGGGACTCTTAAGTATTTCTCTATCTCACTTCCATTCATCTCCGATTCAGTAACAAGTACGCGTTCTAATTAGACCGTATCGGACTTTGGTCGAGTTCTCTCTCGCGATAATCTCGCGCGGTTCGCTCCGGATGTTTTTTTTTAATGTCTCAACCGTTTCTCGTTATCCCGTGTCGCCTTTTTACCACCCATCTCCGGTCGATCTTTGGTTTTGTTGCAGATTTTATGCACTGCATTCCTTGAGATATCATCGCGTTTTCCTTTCCCCTGCTCTCTTCTCTCTCTCTCCCTACTCTCTCTCCCTACTCTCTCTCCCTACTCTCTCTCCCTACTCTCTCTCCCTACTCTCTCTACTCTCTCTCCCTACTCTCTCTCTACTTTCTCTCTCTCCCTCTCATCTCTCTCTCATCTCTCTCTCTCATCTCTCTCTCATCTCTCTCTCTCATCTCTCTCTCTCTCTCTCATCTCTCTCTCTCATCTCTCTCTCTCTCATCTCTCTCTCTCTCTCTCATCTCTCTCTCTCTCATCTCTCTCTCTCTCTCATCTCTCTCTCTCTCATCTCTCTCTCTCTCATCTCTCTCTCATCTCTCTCTCTCATCTCTCTCTTTCTCATCTCTCTCTCTCATCTCTCTCTCTCATCTCTCTCTCTCATCTCTCTCTCTCATCTCTCTCTCTCATCTCTCTCTCTCTCATCTCTCTCTCTCATCTCTCTCTCTCTCCTCTCTCTCTTTTACAAGATTGATTCCCTCTCTCGTTTCTTCCCTCCCCTCACATCATGTTCTTCTTCTGTTGCTCCTTATCCTTTCCACCTCATTTTTATCCCGCTCTTTTTTCTCTTTTCTCTCAATTCCGTCACCCCCATCTACCTTATAACTCCTCTTAATGTTTTGTCTCTCCTGCTTCCTCTCTTTGTTCCCACCTCTTCATCTCCACTCTTTCTCTCTCGGCAATTTAATTCTCATCCTTGCTCAATCGCTCTTCTCATCTTGTCCTATCTCTTCTTACTCCCATCATTCCAATTATTCGCTTCTCTCCATCACCTCTCGCTATCTCTTCCTCCGTCCCTCATAATCTCTTTTCCTCCCCTCCTCTCTCTCCTTTCTCACTCATTCTCTCCTCACTCTCTCTCACCCCTCACTCATTCTCTCCTTTCTCTCTCTCTCACCCCTCGCTCATTCTCTTTTCACTCACCTCTCCCCAACTCCTCTCTCCTACTCCACTCTCCCACTCCACTCTCCAGCTCCACTCTCCCACTCCACTCTCCCACTCCACTCTCTCCCACTCTGCTTTTCTCACTTTCTCCCTTCTCTCTCTCTCTCCATACCTTTTCTCTCATACTTATCTCCCTCTTCTCTTACAGTACTCTCCCTCCTTCCTCTTTCTCACTTTCTCCGTCCCCTATCCTGCTTCCCTTTCCTTCCATCCTATCATTTCGTCTTCTTCCTCTCCCCCCACTCATCTCTCATATTCCCCCCTCACCCTCCCTCTCTCCTTTCACCCTCCCCCAATCTATCCCCCTCTTCCGCGGTATCCCTTCATGTTGTGCAATCCTTTCCTCGTTGCTATTCCCGCACGAGTCCATTCATGTCTATCTTGTCGCGAAGGGGCCGTCGTCAGCTGTCGGACGATAATAAGCCTCCTTATCTGCCCGCCTCCCTTCCTCCTCCTCCCCTTTTCCACCGATTGGCGCCGAGATCATTCCTGTCTTGGCGCCGAGATCATTCCTGTCTTGGCGCCAAGAATCTCTCGGCCACTAGTCACATCTTCCCCAGCCCTTCCGTTTTTCGCGGAATGCGCCAGCCGCGATAAGCTTCGATAAGGGCTTCCAGGTTTTTTTTTGTTTTACTTCCACGGTTGATTTGTCTCATCCTCTCTGCTCTGCCCATTTCCAACGTTTCCGCAGATTTATTTCACGAGAAATCCGACGGGTGTTTCGTTGACCGCGGCTGGATGTAGCATCTGCTCCCGGTAAAATGATTATCTTACCTTTTTCGCGTTAAAAAAGAAAGCAAAAGATAAGCGCCCTCCGTACTCTTCTTACCTGTGTCAGCTGTCTGGTCGTGTTATGTCTCACCTCGACGGTTTCTGTTTTTTAAAAAGTTTTTTAGTAATTTTTTTTGTTAGCTCGCAGCAAATTCTCCGCGGGGCGAATGCGAATGAGTTGTGTCGATGGGGTAAAATGGGGAAGGATTTATTTCGTGTGTGTTTTCGCGCATGCGCGCGCGTGTGCAATCTGAGGTATCGTGTGTCGGTTCGGTGGACGCAGGTGGCGAGGAGCGTTTTTTTATGTTTAGGCGCGCGGGTTCGTTAGCTACGTGATTAATTTCCGACGCGTGACGCCTAATATAAACGTATGTATAAAGATGGGATCTCGTTAATGCGTAAAGCTCGAAGTTGGAGGCGCTCTGGACTATAGAATTGTTAGTACATAATGGCTATACTGCTACCGTACACACGACCTAAATCACAATTTCATATTTTTTATCACAGCGGTATGGATAAGTGAAGATGTAGAATAATAATAATAATGCTAAGGGGTAGCGATCCCCAATTTGGAAAATGCTGAGTAATTTATTGTTATTGCAAGGAATAAGTGGTATTATAGTACATACGAACAACTTTGTCGGACAAGTGAATGCCCTATATATGTGCATTTTAAAGTTTAAAAAAATCGATTAATCGAAGTTTCGGTCAATCGCAATTCCGGTCAATCGGTGTCCGGTTAATCGCTAGTTATACCATATATGTACGTAAAGTTTTCGTCTATTTTCACAGACTTATGTACCTACGCTCTCCGCCGCTAGCATATCCCTTCCGGCGAAACGCATATCTTACCTTATACGTCGGCATAGCGATTTATAAAAACGCGACAGACACTGCGCTCGCTCTCTCAACTCGTGCGGCGATCGGACTAATTAATTTCTCTCCCTTCGGAAAGAAATGCGCTCGGGACTTTTTCCTCTCTTCGCATATGGGTCACGTGCGCGTTAGTAACGTATTAGTCGGTCACACTTGTCTCGAAAGCGGTTCTGATTACCTTCTCCTCACAAGTTTTCACCTCGCAAAAGAGCGGAGCATATTCACAATGGAGCTTTTTTTTTCTGAGAAGAGGCGTTTATCGCGGGATGAATTAACAGTTCGAGACGCACTTGAAAAAAAGCAGCAGGTGGCGTCCACAGTATCCGCCACTCTCTCCCTCTCTTCTATCCCCCCCCTCTCTCGTCCTTCCTCTTTCTCTCTCTCCTCTGTCTCGTACCCCCTTCTCTTTTCTCTTCCTAATATCTCTCCCCCACATCTGTCCCTCTCTCACTCTCCCTCCCTCCATTTCTCTCCTTCAGTCTACCTCCTTATCTTCCTCCTTCACTCCCCCTCTCTTCCTCCTTCACTCCCCCTCTCTTCTTCCTTCACTCTCCCTCTCTTCTTCCTTCACTCTCCCTCCCTCCCTCCTCTTCCTCCTTCACTTTCTCTCCCTCCTATTCCACCTTCACTCCCTCCCTCCCTTCCTCTCTCTCAGGTTAGGTGGTAGAGAAGCCTAGTAGGGCCTAACCTCGCCAATAAGGAGTCGAATCAATCAATCTCCCTCTCTCACTCACTTCCTCCCCTCCTTCACTCTCCCTCCCTCTCCTTCGCTCTCTCCCTCCTTCTCGCCTTTGCTCTCTCCCTCTTTCTCTCCTTCACTCTCCCTCGCTCACTCCCTCATTCTCCATCTCTCACTCTCTCTATTCCTCATTCTCTCCCTCCTTTCTCCACTCTTCTCTCTCCCTCACCCTCCCTCACTCTCTCCTCTCTTTTATCCCCATCGCCGAATTTTATTTAACGTCTCGTTCCGAGAAGGTTTTTTAAAAATAAACCTCTTCGGAGATTAATTTCAAGGATCGCACAAAACGCATCCAAAGTGCTTAGCGATGGAAGTCCCGCTCGATCATCTCATCTCTCTCTCTCACTCACTTTCTCTGTCTCCCCCTCTCTCTATCTCCCCTTCCCTGGGAATCGCCTGAGAAATCCGATCCCAACCATCTGTTTCAATTGCGTGTGAATGAGAGTCGTGTTATTTTTTGCTCGCCAGTCTTCTATCTCACACTTCCCGTGCTAGCTGCCGCGGAGATGGGGAAAGGAGTGATACCGGGACTGGTCGTACACTCCGCATAATGGCATATCCGGGCGGTTTTCGCGGGTGTCGGTGTAATGTGTTTGTATGCGAGGGAAGGGGGGGGGGGGGGGAGGGAGAGAGAGAGGACCATCTGTTTAACGTCGTATTCTCTCGTTTCCCTCTTCTGGGTCCCGTCTCCGACTGGTTCCGTCCTTCCTTCTGGGCGTTCAAGAGTGGAGGAATCGCTTTTCATTGCGATCTCCCCACCCATTCCTCCTTCCATAACTCTTTCTATATGTGACCCTCTTCTCCCCTCTACGTAAGAGTATGGACCAGGTGCCGGACAAGAGAACCGCCGGTGCACACACGCATATGCTAAGTGGTAAAGGTGCATTCGTCTGTGTGTGTGTGTATCTCGGTGAAGCTTCTTCTCCCAAGGGGTGGTCGGGTCTTTTGGCATTTTCAACTATATTCACTTGCTTCTCCCCTCTTCCCTACTTCTCATAACCCTCCCGAACTCGCTCATAACCTCCTCCCTCTTTTACCATACCTCTTTCTCTCTTACCCTCTTCCCCCCTCTATTTCATGACCTCTCCAACCTTTACCCTACCCTCTCTCATAACCTCCTCCCTCTTTACCCTACCCCCTCTTATAACCTCATCCCTCTTTACCCTACCCCCCTCTCATAACCTCCTCCCTCTTTACCCTACCCCCCTCTTATAACCTCCTCCCTCTTTACCCTACCCCCCTCTTATAACCTCCTCCCTCTTTACCCTACCCCCCTCATAACCTCCTCCCTCTTTACCCTACCCCCCTCTTATAACCTCCTCCCTCTTTACCCTACCCCCCTCTTATAACCTCCTCCCTCTTTACCCTACCCCCCTCATAACCTCCTCCCTCTTTACCCTACCCCCCTCATAACCTCCTCCCTCTTTACCCTACCCCCCTCATATAACCTCCTCCCTCTTTACTCTACCCCTCTCTTATAACCTCCTCCCTCTTTACCCTACCCCTCTCTTATAACCTCCTCCCTCTTTACCCTACCTCTCTCTCTCTCTCTTCCACAGCACCCCCACCTCCCATGTGATGCATCACCCCTTTTCGCGGGCATAAAAGAGTCGTGGAACAAGTCCCTCGCGGTCCGCTTTCCCTCCCTCGGGCCAACCTCTCTTTCTCGCTCTACTCACTCCCTCTTTAAAAAAAAAACCTCTCTACCTCCTCATCCTCTTCCCTTTTTAACCCCTCTCGCTAACAACTCTTTCCCCATTCCCTTATCCACTTTCGTGGTCTTGTCCCTTTCTTGCGGAGGAAAAAACGTATTCACCCCTAGGACCTTGCTTGCTGTCCTTTTTTTTTGCTGGGGAAAAAATTGGAGTGGCGGTGTCGTTCGGATTGAGAATTAGGTGCTTTATTTTGCCCGCGGTCATGGGTCGCGTAATTATTCTTTCGGACGTCGGACCCTGTTCTTCCTTCGGTCTTTTTTTTGCTGAGTATAATTCGCGACAGTTTTCCAAACGAGTTTAAAAAATTTTTTTGTGGAAAGACGTTCGTGCTTTTTATGGTATGGTGTGGATGACAACATTATATATTATATATAGTCATCTAAATCCTAATATCCTTAAGGTTTTCCTAAACATTGGTTCGTCGGCCGTCTTAAAAAAGTATATCGAAACGCTACGAAGTTGTTTTCCTAGCACTTGTAAAATTTCACATCTCTTAAGTGACGCTAGTGAAACATCGCTCAGGAATTTTACAGGTGTTTTCTTGCTTCGCATATTATCACGAAAATGCACAAAGGTGCTGTTGATGCAGCTGTCGAAAATTCAAGTTTCTTTCGTTCCATTATTTGTCGTTCGCTGGTAAGCAGCGAGGCAAGTCCCGTTACTACGATCTAATTGACTATTGTGTGTCTCAAATTCGAATTGCATGGGGCCAAATAGGTAACGGCCGGCCGGTAATACATGGAGACCGCATGTCATAATATTGGGCCTAGGCGTTTTATTGAAATTTAAAAGTACATGACTCAACATTATATAGATTTCGGTTAAGAACAAATTACTTTAAAATTCTCAATTATTTAGCTTTATGTATAGTTTAGTATCCCTTTGTTTCTCCATTTTTGTCTCGTCCACACCATTTTCGATTCTGTCTGCATACAGGGGAATAAGAGACGAGAGAGCCGCATTTTTCGAAATGGCGGGCCACGTATTTTTTAAGACGCGTTATCGACGTAAAAATTGAGCACTAACACCTCCACAGGTGGATTAGAGCGCGCGATCATAGAATTTGTTTGCAAACTTTATGCAGATGTCTTAATCTTATCCTTCATAAAAGATTGCCAACTTGCGCGAAACTTTTGCGTCGTTCTTTGAGCTAGAAGAAGAGCTACTCGCTCCCGTGCCTGGACAAGCTTGTTGTGACGTCCATGCTCGAAAACTCTCAACGTATGTACCAAAGGAAACTCGTCCCAAATTCGAAGCGTTTAACCGTTATATGGTGAAAGAGAAAAAAAGAGAGAGGGGGGATCGCGTTTCGTCATAAATGATTCTTTCCAAGCTGTACAACGAGCTTCTCCGTAACGTCTCTCCGCTCGTGCTCGCGAGCAGAGCGGCTCGACGTTGATTTGTTGTCTGGCGGTAGCAGAGAAGAGAAAAAAACCGTGTGACGAACCGAACGACCCCTCCTCTCCCCCCTTAGTTTGTAAGATCTCCCACCCCTCCCTAACCCTTCCTCTCCCTCACCCTTCCTCTCCCTCTTTCAATTCGGTAATGCACCCGCTCAGCTGGTGCATCGTGTCCCTCTTCCAGCGTTTCGTGCTGTACTTTTATGTATGAAGTTCCCACAGGGGGGGGGGGAGATTGACCCCTTCTCCTGACTACTCAGCTGCGGGAGCATCGCGAGGGAGGCTGGGAAACGGAGCATGTATATAGTACGGTGGAATGCCGGTCGGGTGACGTCATCGGATGGACCCGCGGGTGATGGAGAGAGGGTGAATTTAGGGAGGTGAAGCGGCTTTTGTCAGTTACGAGGGGAGGTGAAGGGCGTGACGGGTTGAGTGTAATGGTCAAGGATGGTGGGAGGTGTTGAGGGAGGGTAAGAGTTGTCGGAAAGGGGGTTGGGAATGGTGGCGAGTAATGGGTGAGGTCGGTGGGAGGATCCCCGTCCTTTTTCTTCGCCTTCTCGGTGTTTGACTGCCACATCTAAGGGAGTAATCACTGTGGGACCTAACGTTTGCGTCCTTACGCAACGTTAACCGATAATTTTCTTGGGTCTGTTATTCTCATCGTATGGTTCGCTACCGAAGGTGGTGTAACTTTGTGGAACTGTATTAGGTTAAAAAGAAAGAATAACGCAAACTTCTATAATTTCTACACGTTGTTCGTTCTATTTCGAAATTGTTACTATATAGAGCTCGATTTCCGTTACTGAATTATAGGTCTCGCAGAAGCTAGCGCATCACCGAACGATTATAATTCAGTCACTTTCATTCGGTAACTGCGACATTCCATCAAAATGATATTCTGTAAAAACGGGATTTTGCACCACGTTACATCGAAATATGATGTGGCTACACTCATCCATCGAAATACACGATTTCGGTTTAGCACTTGTTTTTTAAATATAACTACCTCGATTTGCACTAACTGTAGTTTCGATTCAGCACGGTATTCTTAAAGTCTTCCAGTATTTAAAATAAAATGTTTCAGTTCGACTTACAATTAGAGGTTAAGTATAAGAAAAGATCAAGGGAAAAATCCAGAATAAAATGTGGTCGAATTCTTGCATACTGATCTCATGACCATGCTCAAATTGCACTTCGCATATTCCTATGGGAAAATCTACCTCACTTAGCGCGGTATCGATTTACACGGTCTTATCCAGGAACGTTTTTACAGCGCAGAGGGAGGAAGAGGGGGATGCACTGGAATTCTCTGGAATAAAAAGGTTCTGTAAGGAACGCAAGATGGCCGACAGCGAAATGTAGTTCTCATTCTGCTCGATAGGTCGGCGCCACATGTACGTCAACAACTCACCTTTCTTTCGGGGAAATAATAAAAACGTTCTGTAAGGAACGCAAGATGGCCGACAGTGAAATTTAATTAGACCACTTGAAAATATGTTTTGTCAGTTAGCTAATACTGAACGCATTCTGTCACAATATATTTTTGGTAGTTGTTAATATTCGAGTGGCACATTTATTTTTTAATGTAAATATCATACCTACCTATTATTTTCCCTACGTTATATATGTATACATATAATTATTTCCCTGTCTTTGCGCACCGACAATTATATGTAGCATTGACGAGAACAAAGTGGGAGAAGAATATCAGAATTTTATAGCCGAAAATAAAAACCAAAGGCATTTACTAAACGACAACAGAATATTCCCTAGAAATGTAGTAGGTATATGACGATATATTTCATATGTAATAGTGTGCCATTAATTATTTTAAATGCAAATATTAATAATCAGTCTATTTATAATTCTTCCGTTGAATTTCAACGGGAATTATACTAGTTGTGGAATAAAGAGAGAGAAGAGGGTTGGTTTGGGGGCCGTCTTTATGTGTGTTGGGTTGTAGAGGGGACTTGAGGAAAGAAGGCCGGCCCGGCGCCGGCGGCGGGTGTTTCGTCATTCCTCGCTCGCCACTCGTCTGCCCCTCCGCCTACCCCTTTCTCTCTCTCACTCGACCCCCCCCCCTCCCCCCACACACACACGCTTACAGCATCTCATCGTCCAAGAGAGCAGAGTTCTCTCATATAGTATACGTTTTTTGAAAAACGCCGAGAACCTTTTATTTTTTTTTGACGAACCGCGTCTCTCCAAAACAAGTCGCCGTTTGGCTAATTTTGGATTTTTTTACGACCTACTCCTCCTCTTCCTCGGAAGAATGGCAGCGGGCTGTTTTTTTTATTTTTTAGAGTGGTTTCGTGCACTCGAATCAAAAGGCGTAATTGGGGCTTGTTTGAAATCCTTGTAAAATGGAGGGTGTAATTTTTTCTCTAGTGGCGCTCGGGAGGTTTTCTTCTTTTTTTTGAGGGTGGGAAAGGATTTTTTTTAGGGGAATCCCTTCGAAAACATGGAACTTTCTCGTTTGGCGTTTGCTCTTGATTCTTGTTGCGTTTTTAAAAATCCATTTGAAATCCATTTGGTTTCCTTGCCAATTATTTTTATATTCTCGTGTTTAGTGAAACTTTGTTATTTTAATGTTCCAGTGCATCAAACATGCTCCAATTCCGCGCAAAAGTTTGGTATATTTAAACCTCGGTAATAAACAGAATGACAATTATAGCCTACCTATTTCTACCGTAATAGGTATTATATATTTCTTTCGCGATTTCGATATATTGCGTCATAATTTAATTTTTGTTATTTATTATTAGTTTTGTTTACATTTTTGCATGCTCTGTCTTCTTGCTGTGAAGTATCGGCATTGAAATGCTAATTGCCCAGGGTTTCCTCTCCTGCCGTATACGCGGGTGTTTTAGATCGCCATTTTGTATCTTCGAGAAATTTTGCGGTGATTAGTCGTCGGTTCTTTTTATCGGGTGATATAATATTTCTATTAGTTTTTTCCGCCATTCTACTCATCTTTTTCCAGCAATTGTGTCATCAATTTGTTTCTTCCGTTTGGACATTTCAGCAGTACTATATAATAGCGAGGCATGGACAAATCTGGTTCAAATCTAGAATCCACTTCCAGGATTTCAACGGGCATATTTATCATCAGGGCTAATTATATATTTGAATATTACGTAAAAACCATACATGCAGTCAGGGCCGTCCCTAGGGCATGGCGAATAGGGGCGACCGCCCCGGGCCCCGCGATTTCAGAGGCTCTGCGCTTCTATATTACCGCAAGGAAAGTCTTTAAGTTTAATTTGGCGGTTACCGATAACGGGGTCCCGCATAGGTCGATTTTCCCTGGGCCCCGCACCTCAGTTGTGGCGGCCCTGAATGCAGTTCTTAGTCAAGTTTGTGAATTGGTAAAATACGACAGAAAAATATAGTCGCCACTGTGCAAGTCTTATGTTAGTCGTCAATTGCAAACGAACGCCTGGGTTTGTCTGGCCCTGAGAATAGCACGTCATTTTATTACTTCTTCGAAAGAAAAATATAAATAAGTTTCCCACTCAAATCCTCCCGAGACCTAACCCACTCTCACGAGAATCTCCATAAGGTACTTCTCTTCCCCTTCCCATAATCTTCCCCACCACCTCCTCAACCTCAAACTTCCTCACCAAGGAATTCCCATCCCACGCCTCCTTATCTCGTCTTCCTCTCTCTCTCTGTCCTCCTTCCCCCTTCTCCCTCAACCCGTCTTGGCCCGAGATTCATTGGGAGGAAAGAGTTTTTGCCTTTCTCACATTAGTGCGGTGAGCCACAGAGGTCGAGGGTTGGCTAGGAGGAGAAAGGGAGAGGGAATAAGACGGGGTTAAGGGGTAAAAAGGGCGTGGGCGTTAATGAATATTAAAGAAAAAAAAAAGAAATCGTCTGGCGTCTGAAGTGGCTTGTGTCGAGAGGAACCTCTTATGTGCTAGGGTACAGAAAAATTTAATCAAACTCGGCTCTCAAGATGGTGTTTACTTGATTGTTTTACCGTCAGACGCTCGACGCATCTCGCTCTTTAAGTGACGATGTTTTAATGAAGACGGGCGCTTCTGAACGATACATGTGTTTGTCATTGTTTACAAATTTCGGGTTTGAAACGCACGTGATGAGTCATGTGGGTTTAGTTAATATTTTGTTTTTCGGTGGCTCCTTCTTTTCGCGAGTGGGGCGGATTAAAAAAAATATTTTTAATGGCGGC
Organism: Uropetala carovei; assembly: GCA_036926305.1. Classification (NCBI taxonomy): domain Eukaryota; kingdom Metazoa; phylum Arthropoda; class Insecta; order Odonata; family Petaluridae; genus Uropetala; species Uropetala carovei. Next base: position 4,602,083 of record JAXCHB010000100.1, read on the forward strand.
GAATTCACGGTGTCAACGGAGTATTTTAGGTTTAAAATACCTAGCTGATGAATTTTAGAGTTCGGGATGTGTCTTGTAAATTGTGAAATTTTATCAAACTCGACGTTCTGCTAGTTACCGTCGAGGGTGGTTAATTTCTAACTTTTCGCTCGTAGTTTGTGTATAAATTCTCCATGTGTTTAGTTCACGTGATCATTTGGTATATAAAATTGTGGAATTCCATCATAAAAGGATGGGATGGATTATCAAAATTATTCGTATAACAAAACAACTTTAATAAAACTTTTGCAGATTCCTCACAATTTTTAGAAACACGACCGGTTTCGGTGAATGATCACCATCATAATGATGGTGTGTTGAATCTGTAAAAGTTTCATTAAAGTTGTTTTGTTATACGAAGTATTCGTTTTAATTATTCATCCCCTCCTTTCATTTGATGTATGGAATAAAATGGCACGCCTTCAATGATTATAAGAGTTGCTTTATACGAGGTGTAAGGTTGTTGTTGCACAACTCTGACAGAAATTCCAGAAGTATTTTCGTAAAAATATTTGTTTTCTTTAGTTAATAGTCGTATGTTGATTAGAATGAAACTGGTACATATACAAGGAGGGACATAATAAATTACATAGCTTAAAAAAATATATTTTCCTTAGTCTTACCATAGGCGCCCTCTATTCCGGATACTTCTCCGTTTACAAGTAAATGGAAGAAGTATATTTTTAGTCGAATTGGTTTTTATGTCAATCGATTTATACAAACCAACCTATTTGCCTGACTAAATTCTTATAAAAGAGATTGCAAAATTGACGGAGAAATAGTCGCTTCGTTCGCGTTGGATTTTAAAATTTTTAATCGTTTATTTTTTTAAATTTTAACCTGCTCATAAACAGCCGTTGAAGGGTTTTGCAACAATCTTAATAACGGCAATAAAGACGATCACGTACGACCACGTCGTGGGCAGAAACAGAACCCGCCAGACGCGCCGACGTCGACGCGATTTTTTTCGACGTCGTCTCCGAATTTCGCAGAATGATATTTTTCCGAGCTCTGCAGGCGAATTCGAGTTAAAAAGCGAAGTCGTCGAGGAACAGCTTTCGTCATTTTGCCCGAGTGACACATTTTCCTTTTTCGATCCCGTTCAATTTTTTTCATTTCCCCGTGTCTCGTCGTGCGCCTGCGCCGTGAGCTCTCTCTCTCTCGACCCTTATCTCTCTCTCTCTCTCTCATCAGCTAATCAGCTCCTCGCGTAACAACTTTCAGTCACTCGCATTCGAAAAAAAAAGACGCGGTGAATGATTTAGGCACGCCTTTTTTTCACCTCGCCACCGGAGAAAGTGAACGGAGCGGGTGGAGTGAGAAAGTGAGGGAAATAGAGAGAGAGGGAGAAAGATCAATGGAAGAGGGATAAAAAGAGAGGATCTCGCAACTCTTTCCCTTTCACGCGTTTCGCACGTGAGAGAGAAAGGCGGAGGATGAGAGAGAACGCGTTGTAGCGTGTTTAGGAAAGGGGTGAGAGGAACCGAAGAGAAAAAACGGCTCGAAACTCGTAAAAAAAATGGTTTCGCGAGTGTTAGTTGAGGAGACTGGGTTGGCGGATAGGAGTCTGGTCGTTAGAGGAAGAGGGGAGAGGGAGGAAAGGGGAGATATGAGAGAGAGAGAGAAAAGTGGGAGGGAGAGGAGAGAAGAAGCGTGATAAGAGGAAATGGAGAGAGGTATAGAGAAGAGAAGAGGGAGATAGGGATAGAGGAGAGAAGGGGGAGAGGGATAGAGGAGGGAGAGGAGGGGAGAAAAGGGAGAGAGGGATAGAGGAGGGGAGAAAAGGGAGAGGGAGAGAATAGAAATAATTGGAATGGATGAGGAGAGAGGGAGAGTATAGGACTGAGGAAGAGGGAGGAGAGGAGAAAAGGGAGGGAGGGGAAAAGAAGAGGGGGGAGAGGAGAGAATTGGGAGAAAAGGATAGTCGAGGAAGAGAGAGAGGTTAATGGGAAAGAGAGAGAGGGTATTTAGGAAAAAGAAAGAACTGTGAAGGGGAAGAGAGAAGAAAAGAGATGATAAAGAGGGGGAAGGGGGAGAGAGAGTAGGAAGGGTAAGTGGGCGTTGTGTATATATTTTTTTCGGCGCTCTTCGCGATTATCTCTCGCGAAACAAAGGAAGTGAGACAAGGCCGCTTTGGAATAGGAGTGGGCGATAATGGTGTCAGCCGGGATGCTGTGTGGAGTGTAGGGTAAGAGGCAGAGCGGGAGGTGGATTTGGGGGAAGGGGGGGGGGGAGGATAAGCGGTATCTGGTGCGTGTCGTGTGTGGAAATTCGCGCGTGAATGTGCTTTAGTTGCGATGCGTGGGACGTTTTGGTATATTGGGCCAAGCGAGAGAGTGACTGTAGTGCGGTAAGAGACAAAAGGATGCGTGGGTTGGCTTTTCGGGGAAAGGGAAAGTTGTCGTCGGAGTTTTTTTATATAATTTTAAATCCGGCGTGTCGCTTACTGTCTTTTTCTAACTCTTTAGGGGATTTTGAACGATTTCGCGCGGAGGGTGGTTCACCTGGCAAGAGGAGGGGGTATTTTTTTTAATTGATTTTTTTTATTCCGTCAAATGCGTGAATCGTTGGTGTTTTTCTCCAGGGAAGATGATGTTGTAACTTATTCGCGTTGTTCCTTTCTAAGGATGTCAGTTTCGTTAGCGTTTTCATCATTGCATGATTTCTTTTTAATTTTTAACTATATGATTATGGCATGGGAATAGTATAAATATATTGGGATAAGGCGCGTGAATTAATTAATTAATTTTTAAAAAGACAGTGGAGAATTCGTGCACAAATGACATCACATTTTTGAGGAGGGTATGTTTTTGAAATTTTTATTTTCTTAATTTAATATAGCACGTTAAGTTTTTAAATAAAAATAAAAGTTGATGATTTTTAATGTTTCTTAGTGGGAACCGTCAGCTGGTGGTCTGTTATGCACCAAAAATACGACATTTGGTAATTACGTGATTAAAATGCCTCAAAATTTATATTCGATATTAAGATTTTGTAATGTATTCCACATTGCTATTTCTGATCCACTTACGAAATCAAATTCCCCCCTCCCCCTCTGTTACGGACCCACTTTTCAACTTCTATTTTTTCCGAATCAGAATCGTTCCGGATAAACGGCGCCATCGTGGAATTCGTAAAGAGCGAATTAGAAAAAAGAAAGTGGAAATGGTAATTATCTTTCTGTCTTAGCTTGTTTTTCTCTCTTTCTCTCTCGCACCGAGCATTCTTGGAGAGAGCTTTTCAAGGTGAGGTAGAAGTATGGTATGTCAATATTTGAAGGCTATTGCTCGAGTGCTTCGGCCGCTGCGCGTATTTACCCCCTTTTGTTTCGTAAGATAACGTGGGAACGCGACCTTAGCGGTCGGTTTCATTCCACGAGGTATTTCCGAAGCAGACGCTGAAGACACTCGAGAGTGAGAAAAGTTGCGATTCTCTTTTTTCCTCTTTTTTACGGCGTCGGTTCCCTTCTGATAATTCGCACCTCTCCGCGCGAAAATTTCTTTTTCATGAGATTATTTTATGGGAATTTTTTGCGTAACCCCAAAAGATTACGAAGCTGCGGAATTATCTTCGTGAAAGCATTTTTTCCTGCTTAGTGTCTGCGAAAGTTTGATTTTTCGCCATTCTGCGCGGAAGATTATTTTTTGAGTGATTATTTTTGCGTAGCACTAAATTGGTTTAACTATTTTTTCAGAAATATTATTGTCATCATCTGAATTAGATGTTAAGTATTGAGTAATTCGTCGTGATGACTGGAATGAAGAAGTAAATTTATTTACTGATCTAAATAAAACGTCGCTAACAAAAATTTATTATTTAAAAAGGAAATCGTATTGCATCGCTATTGTATCCAAATATAGCATCCCAGCATTCGTTTTTTAGGTCTCATCTGATACTGAAGAAATTACGTTGTGATGTATATGTACCGTAATACTACAAGGTATTTTTTTATTTCAATCTTAGGTCAGGAGTCGTCTTATATTCGCGAACATTGGAATAAATCTATAAAGAATAGTCACCCTGAGTATGGCTAGACTAGTTAAAAATCACATTTTTCTTCGCAATGAACATTGCTATGAGAAATTTTAGAGATTAAAAAAATTAACTAAAATTTTTTAATGTAGGTATCTCCTTTGGTTTGGGAATTGAGGTTGGTGCCAGGAAGGGAATGGAACGCAACTCCACACTCTCTATGTGAGGATAGGTTCACATAACATGGATTCAGATTGCAAGCAAGATCGGATCCAGACTTCATCCAGGGGGATGTGTGGGTAATCAGGAGTGAAAAAAATTAACTATTTGAAAATCTCGTAATTCACGTATAGTAGTTTAATACAGAAAAAGGAATTGTATAACTTTTTGTACAGCAAAATTAATGTAGTAAAACGGTGTAGTTCTCGCCACAGAGGTGATCAGCACGTAGGACGAGCTTTAGGGGTTAATTTTTTCTAGTGTAATCTCTCGTAATTACCCGATTTACCCCCCTCCCTTTTGCAAGGCAGTTTTTCAGAACGCATATCCCGTGTCATAAGGCGGTCGTGTGTATTTACGATGCCCGTCTAGCTAAACGCACGTCTTTTGCGCATACGCCTGTAATAGAATAACCATCTCGCTCGATATATACTCCGGTGTTTTCTCTCTTGGTCCGTAAGGAGAATAATTTCGCCAGAAGTCGTCAGTCCCGTGTGACGCATGGCCAGATTCTCTCCCTCCCTCTCTGCTTTCTATCTCCGTTGCTTCATCTCATCCGTATCGAGTTTTTATTATTTTATTTTTTAACTGCATGACTCTTTAAATGCTGTCGAGTTCCACGAACGATTCGTTCGACGCGTGCGTCACGCATCGTCTCGTTTTTTTTTTGTTTGTTTATTTATTTATTCGATCCTGGCGCCGGGATAGCAGCTGGTGGCTTAGCCTCGGGTGGTGAACTTTGGGTCCATGTAATGTGAAAGTCGAGATAGTCCTCTACTTTCTCTCCCTTCACCACCCCTCCATTATCCCGAAAACAGAAAGGAATGCGCGGTCGACGCTACCGCGGTGCGAAGGTCGTTAAGATTTGTCATCTTAACTCGAAATTAATTTTTCCTTATAATGAATTTGAACGGTGTGTTATCGAGCTCGTCTCATTGGCCGAAATAAAACTTGAAGTTTTTTTGTCTCTCAAGTTGTTTCTATGGAGAGAACCAGATGGGAATTTCGTGAGATGCTGTCATCGGTGGTGATTCATCCGTTTCGAATTTTGTAGCCGAAATAGGAATTCGGTATTTCCTAACTTTTTAAAAGGCTGGTGGACAGGCGTAGTTTATTAATTCCAAGGAATTACTCGTTCGCAAATCGCGTGTTCTTAATCCTTTAACATTTTTTTTCATACCGCAAAGTAATTTGCGAAATGTTGTCAATATTAAAAAAAAAATGGTTTCAGCGTTTCCTGTTGGCAAAAATACGAGATGTAAAATATTTAGACGTCGATCAAGGAATTCCAATGGAGGAGACTATTGTATTTGAGCCATTTTCCACAATATGTATATTTTTCAATACAAATGAGTATTTTTACCTCTTATTATACACATAATGTGACTGACGTACGATTAACTCTGAAATTATACAGATGAAAAATAAAAAATACTGCCATAGAAATAATATATTTGTGAAAAACGTGTGCGTGTGCCATTGATTGATTAATTGACAAAATCATCAATTGGACGCGGAACTCTTTTTGGAATTTCCTCGCGATTGTAAAAGAAAGAATTAACAGCCTTAAATTCGATCGTTTGCATAGAGCGGGATTCCTGATCGGTTCCGTCGTTTACACGCAAAATAATTGAACGTAAAATCCATCCGTTTGCGCTTTTCGGAATTTGTTATAGCGTCGGTTTCTATCTTCTTATCTTCGATAATAATTCGGCGACGAGGAAAAATTCAAAATTCGTTTCGTGAAATCGAATGTACTCTCTCTATCTCTCTCCTATCTCTCTCTATCTATCTCTATCTCTCTATCTATCTCTCTCTTTGTATCTCCCTCTCCCCCCTCACTCCCCCCCTCTCCCCCTCACTCCCCCCCTCTCCCCCTCACTCTCACTCCCCCCTCACTCTCCCTCTCTCACTCCCCCTCCCTCTCCCCCTCCCTCTCCCCTCTCCCTCTCCCCCCTCCCTCTCCCCCCTCCCTCTCCCTCCCTCACTCCCCCCTCGCTCCCCCCCTCACTCTCCCTCCCTCACTCTCCCTCCCTCACTCCCCCCTCACTCCCTCCCCCTCTCCCCGTCACCCTCCCTCCCTCACTCCCACCTCACCTTCCCTCCCTCACTCCCCCCTCACTCTCCCTCCCTCACTCCCCCCTCACTCTCCCTCCCTCACTCCCCCCCTCACTCTCCCTCCCTCCCTCTCCCCCCCTCTCCCCTCACTCCACCTCCCCCTTCCCCCACCCCTCCCCCTCTCTCCTCCTCACTCTCTCCTCTCCCTCTCTCTTTCTCTCTGGCGTTTCTCTAACGAATTCCTGAATTCGTCTGTTATTCCCGTAAATATCCTCTTCGGTTCTCCTTATGCGGCTTTCGTGCGCTCCCTCTCTCGGCCAAAGGCCGACCTTCCCTTCCCACACCTTTCTCTCTCCTCCCACTCCTTTTCCATCCAACACATATATATATAAACTCCCTTCACTTCCCTTTTCCTTTTACCTTATAACCCCCATCCATTCCCCTCCCAATCTCAACAATTCCAATCCCAGCAACAGATGCTACGCGCTTGAGTTCGACACACGGTTAGGAATGCGAGAGAGAGAGATAGAAAGAAGGGGGTGTGGGAGAACGTAGGTATGCAGGAGTAAGAGTGGAGTGAGAAGGAGGCGATTTCAGTAGAAGGATCTCCACCTCCGCTGTTTTTCTATTCTATTCCCCGCGCATGCGCGTTTCCTTCGTCTCCTTTTTTTTTGTCGGTAATTTTTTCCGCCTTTTTACCGCACGTCCTGGCAAAGTCCATTCGGATATGCCCGATGGACACAACACGTGTTTGGCCTGCGTTCCGATGTTTTGGGTGAAGGTTGGTACAGGTGGATCGCCCTTGTGTGTGTGCGTGCGCGCGCGCGTGTGTGTGGATCTGCCGGAAAGATAAATGAGTTGGCATCTTCGAGGTTTTTTTCGCCTTCATGAATGGGCCAGACGAAATGGCGATGTGTGGCCAGAGACTAAGAGGATGTTTTTGGAGGAAAATTTCTCTTGATCTCCTCGGCCGAGGTTTTTTAAGCGTGCCCCGTTTGATGGATTGTAAGGGTGTATTATTAATTAATTTTGCTTAGGTCTGGAAGGGTATGGTTTAGTTGAAAGGGAAATCTGGGAATTGATGATTAGCCTTTAGTTCTGGAATGGTCCAATGTGGGACTCAACGTTTAGTTAATTGCGGGTGATTCGGATAGGGTTTTCCTAGGAAGAGGGATTGTGGTGGAAGGGATAGAGGATGTCTGGAGGGAGAATAGGAGTCGCGGAATTAGATAGGTTAACTGGATAGATGGTGAAGGAAATGTACATCTACATGATACCCTGCGAGTCACCTTATTGGTGGATGGGAAGGGGTGCAGTGTAGAATATCAGTTATCTAGCTTTCTTTATGGCCTTATAACCCATGGTTGACGTACCCGTGGCCACGTAAGGGAATAAAAATTGTTTTCAGCGATCATCGAATCGCCACTGAGGACGGCTGTTTCATAGCTCACATATTTATCCTGGTGATTTGAAATTTGTACTCGTTTTTCTTATATCTTTTCACTGTCGTGAAAAGTAGTAAGTAAAGTTTAGTTGTTAGCAATAAAAAATATTCAGCTCACGTGTCCCCTGTGCTCTCAGGTGATCCAAAAGAGTACCCGTGCTCTAAAAAAGATTGCCGATTCGGCAGACACTTTTGCCAGTTAGACTCGTAAGTCAGCGGGGAGGGTTTATAAAAGAAAACACGATCGTAATTCGAATGCCTAACGTGATGGTGGGCCACTATAAAAGCGTCCTCTTCGTCATGTCTGATGCATGCCGTCGGCATTCTCCGCCTCATTTCCTCTCTCCTCGCCATTCCTCCGTCCTTCCGCCTCCCTCTCTCCCGCCTCCCTCTCCCCCTCCCTCCCTTCGTCTCTCCCTCCCTTCCTTCCTCTCTCCCGCCTCCCTCTCCCCCTCCCTTCGTCTCTCCCTCCCTTCCTTCCTCCCTTCCTTCCTCTCTCCCGCCTCCCTCTCCCCCTCCCTTCCTCTCTCCCGCCTCCCCTCCCTCTCTCCCGCCTCCCTCCCTCCCTCTCCCGCCTCTCTCCCGCCTTCCTCCCTCCCTCTCTCCCGCCTCCCTCTCTCCCGCCTCCCTCTCTCCCGCCTCCCTCCCCCTCTTCCACCTCTCTTCCGCCCCCCTCCCTCTCTTCCGCCTCCCTCCCCCTCTTCCACCTCTTCCGCCTCCCTCCCTCTCTTCCGCCCCCTCCCTCTCTTCCGCCTCCCTCCCCCTCTTCCGCCTCCCTCCCGCCTCCCTGCCTCCCACTCTCCCTCCCGCCTCCCTTCCTCCTCCATCCTTTCCACGCGACCTTCTCTGTTTTAGATGCACTTGACCGCTGGTGGATTGGAAGATGGGCGGAGAGAGGGAAGGAGTAGTTGGGGGAAGTGTGAGGGGAGGAGGTTGAGAGAGTGGGAGGGGGGAGGGGATGGCTAGCTAGTTCGTCGGAGAAGGTCACAGCGCAAGAGGGAAGTAATTTCCTCCCAACCCACCCGACCCTTTCTCTCATCGTCCTGCCTTTTCCTCTGGTGTACCCTCTTTCTCTCCTTGTAATCCCTCCTTCCATCTACAGGTTCCACGCTCGTTCCCCTTCCATGAATGCCTCCCTCGCGGCCTGTGTTGTGCCGCCTCTCTTTCTTTCTCTCTCTCTCTCCCCCTTCTCCATCCACCCCCACTCCTCTCTTTCGTTCGGACCGTAACATTTACTTCCACGATGGCCACTCTTGACGTGTCTTTTCAATTCCTGGCATTTTTCTCCGCCACCACTTTATAGCCGTTTACAACAGAAGGTTGTTTTACTGAATGAATTTTTATTTTACTACGTGTGTAAGTTATAATTTTACGCAAATGTAATTCGGGTACGTTCTCGAATATTCTTTATAGGTGGGTTAGTAACCTTCCGCTTCTACCAATGAAAGGAAGAAGCCACCGCTATTTCAATGCTGGGAATATTCTAAATGCTTTTTAGGTTTACGTATAATGAACGTTAGAATAGTATAGTCAAAGGGATGTAAAAAAAAAGAATTGCCGAAATGAAATTCTCTTGCGAAGCTTAAATCCTGAAACTCCATTTCATTTTGGGAATGACTATAAACTTAGTAAATGTTCTATTTATTTCACTATTATTAATAACTTATTTTACTGCGGTGATTTAAATCAAAAAGGTAATGCCTAGAGAATCGCTGAAGTTTTTCTGACTAGGTTGGCATGAGCTATCTTTAATACATATTTGTGTTAATATTTTCAAAGATTTAGTAAAAATAAGTATGAGTTGAAATTTCATTTGTAGTTTCCCGTTTTTTATGCTGCGAGGTAAAATTAGTTATCATTTTATGTTGATGGTAGATATAAATATTTTGTGAAATCATTCATATTCTTGGCAGGATCAATTCAAGGACGAATATAAGACAGACTTCATGTTATTTTCTCTGAAAGTGATTATAGCTGCTAATTTTTGAGTTGATCCTTCAAAATCGAACATTTTAAGTAAATCCCATTACACCGAAAGTTTTTTCTCTCAAAATACGAAGGCAGAAATCCGCATCGAACTGCGCAGGACGGCGGTAACTTTTTCCTCGAATCCGTCGGTTAATAAATTCGTTCCGCACACCTTAAGAAAGGCATTTGTTACGTATCCTTCAAGGTTCGTTTGACGACGTAAGCGTCGCTTTCCGGTTTAATGAGCTCGCGACTTAACGGCGCGTATGAATTAATTCACCGCAGACGTCCATCATTTTCTAGGTGAGCGACTCATTATTTCATCGGAACGAATCGTTTTTCCCTTTTTATTTCTCTCTCTCTCCTCCCCCTACGACTCTGTTCGGATCGAATAGGGAAAGAGACGTCCATCATCCGTAGTTCCCGGAATAGAAATAAACATTTTTCAGAGGAAAGAGAGAGACACGTTTTCCACAGTTTAAACCGTGACTCGAGGTTCGGTTATGGTACACCTGGCCCTCTTATAACACGGATTCGCTACAAAGCGGGTTCGTTACAACACGGTTTGTTTTTGATACAATAAAATGAACCTCAAAAACTTCGGCTCCGAGGGTACACAGGATATTTTATATATATTTAACGCGTTGCTTATTTAACTGTTTATTTATACTGTAATACGTTGCCGCCTGGACATGTGCCTAATTGTAGCGTTCACATTTGTAAATAAATAAATAAAAATTAAACAACGCGAATTAAGAATCGCATCAACGTGTGTTAGTCGAACTTGGGATGTGGGATTTCGGATTGTTGACCGGGGAAGGGACGTTTGTTTGTTCAATAGCCTAGATAAATGGTGGCAACGCTATTTGTGCGATATGTGCATCTTGAGAGACGTTAGGGAATTTTTTAGTTTCATATAACACGGGTTCCCTCAACACGGCACATTTTTAGGACGCGGTTCCGTGTTGTGGAAGGGCCAGGTGTTTTACAATAGAACGGGTTTTCAACCGGTGGTACGCGTACCCCTAGGGGTACGTCACGAGTTTTGAAGGGGTAAGCGAGGGTGTTAAAAGATTATAATTTTTCTTCTCACTATGTATTTCGTGCATGACTTCGGAATCAAAACTTCAAATGTGACGATTAAGAATAACTTCATAATACTGAGAAATACGACAAAACCGTGAATTTTAACGTTATACACGTTATTTATCGATTTTAATAAAGTATAATTCGGAGAATAAATGAATGTCACACTAGTACTTTTTCCACTGATTTATTTGCACTTAAAAACAGGAGACGACCATGGTTTTGCTACACAGTAGCATCTGATCTGAAACCATGGTCGTCTCCTGTTTTTAAGTGCTAGGTGACATTCATTTATTCTCCAAATATGGATATAGTCCACAAAGTTACCCCTAAAACTACGGATTTTACAAGTATAATTCATTCGAGTGTCGCTTTAAATGTACTCGGGGGTACGCGACCATTTAAAAAAAACTGCTCTAAGGGGTACCCGAACATTAAAAAGAGATCTAAGAGTAAGAAAAGGTTGAAAACCCCTGTAATAGAGCATCAGAGATATTCCAATAATATCGAAGCCTAATCAATTCTAAATTTGGATATTTTCCTAATTTCGTACGTTTTATTGTTCGGCATCGAATACCGGACTCTCCAGTTCACCAACTTAAAGCATTAAAATTTAGTAAAAATATGTAAAATTAATTAGCCCGTCAGGTAAAGAAGTTCCGGCCAGTAATATTATGCTTGGGTAGGAAAAGCACGTGGGAAATATATATTTTTTTATAATCGTATCAAAGGTGTGTACATGACAATAAAAGGGGACGACACCTATTGGATGTAGATTTCGTAAACCGAGAAGTGTTGTTTCGGGAGTTAGCCTTAATCCGGGCGTTTCCCGGATTCTTGGAGTTTCCCGGTTGTTCGACGCTCGCATTTACCGCCTCTCTGTGTTTTCGTTTCGTTTATTCCTGTTCTTAAGTCATTGTCCTCTTTACCTCGTGACTCGTCCACAAAGATAATGCGGTTCTCATTTTATCACGCTTCGCTCTTTATTATTCCCTTTCGAAGTGGCTTATCACGTAGCGGGTTTGAACTTTTTCCTCCTCGGCATTTTGTTGTTTCCAGCGTTTCGATAAGATTGTTGTTACGCCAGCTGGTGATGTGTCTTCTCCCGACTACTCTCTCTTTCTCTATCTCTATAAATAACAGAACTACTACTACCACCGCTTACTACATACTACTTATTTCGTCGTCATCCGTCTTTGCACGCTCTTCCGTGCCTTATCTCATTTTTCGTAATAAAACCGTAATTGTTTTTTTTTACGGTTACTACTTCGTCATAGTGTCAGAGGCGGGGTTTTCTCATTGTGCCATTATTTTGACGATGTGTGTCGTTCTTTCACCTTTTAAAGCTCTTAGTAATGTTGTTTTCCTTTTTTTTTGCAGGTGAGTGCCTTTCGATTTCTTTTGTGTTCGTCGTTTTTAAACGGATGGAACCTCCGGATAAACAGGATACGAGTTTGGGTGAGTTGTGGGCTTCGTTGAATCCCCGTGATGTTTTCCTTTTTCGGGTGATTTTTTTTTTATGTTAAAGCTTCGGTGGTTAACTTAGAAACGTGATCGTTAAAATAACGTTTTCCGTGTTAAAAATCTGTTAACGGGAAAAAGTTTGGTTGTTTGCAGGATGGTATGGCGATGAAGGATAAGGGTAGTTATTTATTTTTAAATAGGAGGTTCTCTTTAAAAGATGCAAGGTTCAATTCGACGTGTCTTCATTCTGTAAAGCAGTTCCCTTCTGTGTGAATGGGACAATATGTAATAATCTTTCGCTTTATATTCGTCATACATCTTTATCGGATGCTAAACATGGCTAGCTTTTTAAGTTCATCGTTATATCGATATCGTAAGCACAATTTACTACATTTTTCCGTTATTGAGTCAGCGGTTTTAATTGCTTATTTTAATGCGGATTAACGCACATATTTTCTTCCCGATGTTGTCTGCAACTTGTTATTTGTATATATTTATTTTTTTCATTGAATTTTAGGCTATTAGAGACCCTTTATATAATACAAAACCTACGTCCATGGCAGGATTTGAACCCGCCACGATAGTATTGTTAAGGAGACACTCAAGACACTTCTTGCTGGGCCAAATTTATGAGCGATAATGCAGTCTTACCGCGATAGCTAATGTCTATAACTCGAAGTTTCGATGAGTCGATTTTTCACGTTCGTATTCAGGCTGTTACTATGACGTTTTATATATCGAAGTTTAGATACTCGCAATTTCGATAACCTGCAGTTTCGATTACTGTTTCAATATCTCGAATTTTCGATAGTTGTATACCGTTTTCCATGGAGATTCAAGTTACCGAGATTCTAATTTACGTAGGCGGTGGACAAAATATCTCGGAATTTACGGCTACTTGATTTTCATATGTTCGAGATAATGGCACTGTTTACTTTTCTTCGGGCATGTCGGCGGCGTCGGTTGCTAGAGTTGAAGTCGGCGGTCGTTGTACCGAAGTTGGATGAAAACAATATGAGAAATCGTTCGGTGAAAGGAAGGAGATGCGGAATGTAAACATCAATCTTCCTCCCATTGGTTCTCTCTCTCTCTTTCTCTTTCCGCATCGCGATACTCGGATGTTTTTTTTTAATGTTCTCAGACATCAGACAGACTAGTGCGGTCGGCAGAAAAACAAACCGCGAAATCAACTCGGTCGTGTTCCGTCCCATTGTCTCCGATCTCTGGGTCTCTCCGTTTTTTTCTTGTTTTTTTTTACGGATGTCTTTTGTTTGTTTCTACTCCCTACCTCCCGAACTTTCTCCAGCTCTCTCATTCTATTCCTCCCAGCCTTAATTCCTCGCCCGACTGTCTTTTGTTTTCGATACGTACCGAGAGAAAAGGGGGCGTTGTCATGGCGGTGCTTTGTCTGACGTCGGCGCGTTAACCCTCGGAAGATGCGCGCCATTGTGAAAGCACAGTCGGTCTATAACTCGATTTTTCTATAACTCGAAGTGAATTCATTTTACTGGAAAATGTATTTTTCGTGTTATTCTTCTTCTATAATTCCAATTTTCTATGTCGAATATTTTTTTGTTTCCATCGAGATTCGACTTACAAGAGTTTTACTGTAACTATAGCTGCGGTTTTTCGAATCTGTTTGCGGCGGTGGCGATGGAGAAAATGGGATTTGTTTCACTTATAAGTTTCCCTCGCTTATAATGACGTAGCGACGCGGAGTTTTCTACTTTTCTTAGTAATTTATTTTTTTAAATTTACTGAAACTTAGATTTTTATTGCCCCTGCATTCGCAAAACTGGAATTTGAAAAGTACATAGATATATAAATATTAGGTATTAAGGTTCGCAGCACTGAATAACGCCATCTCAACTGCAATCGTCACGGCAGTATACATCGTGCGACAGTAAGTGTTAATTATTAAAGAGCGTTGAAAATGTGGAAATTCTTTTGTTCAAGGACAGAGGAAATTTTGTAGTTTACAAATTAACGTTCAGAAGTGATACATTTTGTATGTGTGGGTCAGTTACCATTTTGTTTTTGCGATGGCGTTAAAATTATATAGTTCTATGTGGATTTGATTTACTACCCTAGTTGATTAGAGTATGTATTTTTGATTTTCTCCAGTCGTCTGCGGAAGTTATTATTGGATTTTTTCAATCGTTTCTCTGCAGAGTCGTGCAAATTAAAAAAAAATAATCAAGCGAACTTTCGTATCGTAGGGTAGAGTTTCAAATGAATTACATTCTTGCCCAACGCGGATTTGAGGATACGTGGTTAAATATAAATGAGCCTTATTTACCTAACGCAGAAAAAAAAACTATGTTGAGTTGGGCGCGCACGTAGGTAGGTATGCCGCGTGAGAAAGCTCATAGCGTTTAAGGAACACATGCTTTTTTCGACAAGGCATCAGTTAATTTCGCTTAACGCGGCATTTTCCAAGAGAGGGAACTCCACGTTGCGCGAGGGACTTTAAACGTACGAGATTGCCGTCCTCAGCGTTAGTTCTGCTACGTTACCTTTATTAATAAATCAGCTACTACAGATTTGTCGCTAGTCGAATCGAGTGACTGCTAAACCAACTTTTTTTAGGTTGTAAAAAGTTAAAATTGTTTTTGTCATTTATTTAATAAGTGCATATGTTGTGAAATGTCTCTCTGGAGGTTTCTCGTTTTATTTTAAAAATGCAATTCTTCTCTCTTTCGCTCCCTCTTGCTCTACACGGCGATCCGAATGCGTTATTTTTTTAAAGAGCATATCGCTTACGTGATGAGTTTTCTTTGATTCTTGCCTCCTCTTTTCTTTCTCCCTCTTATCTCCACCTCTCTCTCTATCTCTCTCCCTCTCAGATTCTCCACGAGCTCTCGTTTTGCGTCATTTTTTTAAAAAAATATCTCGAGGGAGCCTTAACGCCGCCATTTTTTTATTTTCTATTTCTCTCTCGTGTCTCGTCGCGTGGCGCCAACTTTGTTTTTATTTGTTTTATTTTTTTAACCATCCCGCTCACGAAGTGTTCGTGTCACGTGATTGCAAAAATGTGTCCTGTTTATTTTCTATATTTTTTATAAGGTGTTCGGGACATAGACCGATGTTTCTTCTCTTTTGGTCGTCGGCCAAAGCACCGTGTCCCCCATCGTTCGCGTGATATTCTTTTGGCCGGACTTTCCTCGAGTTTGTCGTCCGTGAGAAATATTTAAGAGTTGCGTGTCCTGTTTCATAAATTCGGCGTTTATAAGTATTCTCAGAAGTGAGTTGCGTTGACATAAGGTTGACGGGATGAATATATACAAATATTTGCCTTTATAAATCCTATGAGAACATTATTATGTCCGTCTCGTCAATTTTTATGTATCTGTAAGTTTTGGCATAAATACCAGTCTACGATGTCCTTCTCACGGTGAGAAATTCAGTGCTGAAATGCGAATATTTCCTCGCAGAAATATGTAAAACTCGAACCACACCTCTTCCTATGAATTCCTCCGATCCGTAAATGTATATTAATTTCTTCTTGTTTTCGGAGTCTTATTACAAAACAAGAGAACGCCGAACAGAATATTTAAGGCAGAATTCACCTCTATTTAATCAAGAAAAAAACCACGAGGGGGACTCGATAACGTAGAATTGCGTTCGATAATCGTGAACGAATATTTTACACGGCCCAATATATAGGTACCAGCCGACTTGCTAGGGAGACGGCTGTTTATGTCTGATAAAAATCCGTCGTTAACAACTGAAAATGAAAAGAACTGGGTGATGAATGGACTCTATAGCGTGTTTTTCTACAGGCGCTCTCCCTCTCTCTCTCTCTCTCTCTCTCTCTCTCTCTTTCCTTTGATGTTAAAAGGGAAGGTTACGGCGCAGGAAGTCTGCCCGCTTCCAAGAGTGTATGCGTGCGAGGTTGTTTGTGGCGATAGTACGGAGCTTTAGAGTCGGCGGAGGCGAGGCTCTTTCTTCCTCTCTCTTCCACCAATCCATTCACGTTCTCCGTTTAAAAGGGAATGACGGCGGGAGGAACCGATGCTGCGAGGGGAAGGAAGTGGCTGGTAATGCAATTTCCACCCTCGTTCCATCCCACTTCCCATATCCAGTGTAGCCTGCGCCTGTCCTTGTCTCTCTCTCTTTCTCTCTTGTGTTTTTGCATTTCAACCGATCTCTCTTCTCCTATGTCTCCCTCTATATTCTCCTACCATTTTCCACGTCGTCCCTCTTTACCCAACCTCTTTCCTTACCTCTACCCCCCCTTCCCTCTCCCATCTCGTAGTACCTCTTCACCTGCATCCCTTTCCATTCCTCTTTCTATTACTCCCTTCCTTCTCCGTCTCTTACCCTTTCCCCTCTCCACTCTCCTTCCTCTTCTCTTTCCTCCTGTCCCCTCTTCTTCCTCACTTTTCCCCTCTTCTCTTCCTGTCCTCCGTCTTTCTCTTTCTCCTTGTCCTCTTTCTCTCCCCTTGTCCTCTTTCTCTCCCCTCTCCATCTCCTCCTTCCTCACTTTTCTCATTACCTTCTCCACTTCTCTCTTACCCTTCTCCCCCACCTCTGTTCGTCATCTCCCCTCTATTAGTTTACCCCTCTATTCGTTTCCCCCTCCTCTATTCGTTTCCCCCCCTCTATTCGTTTCCCCCTCCCCTATTCGTTTCCCCCTCCCCTATTCGTTTCCCCCCTCTATTCGTTCCCCACTCCTCTATTCGTTTCCCCCTCCTCTATTCGTTTCCCCCTCCTCTATTCGTTTCCCCCCTCTTCGTTTCCCCCTCCTCTATTCGTTCCCCCCTCCTCTATTCGTTCCCCCCCTTTTCGTTTCCCCCTCTATTCGTTTCCCCCTCTATTCGTTTCCCCCTCTATTCGTTCCCCCCCCTATTCGTTTCTCCCTCTATTCGTCTCCACCTCCCCTATTTGTCTCTCCTTCCCCTCCCTTTTTCTCCCCCCCCATTCCATCTTCTCACTCTCCTCATTTCCTCTCACTCACCTCTTCATATCTTCCCCTCACCTCTTTCCTCTCCCTCCCCTCCGCGCACAACCCATTTTCCATCGTTCCGAAAAGAAAGTCGTCAGACCGCAGGTCCGAAAGAGATTGATTGCATTTGGTTTCGCGACGGAGGAGATTAATAATGCCTAGTGATTAGATTTGTCCCCCCATCCCCTCCCCCTACACCACAGCCCGCCCTTCTGCTCTCCGCGACACCGCCGAAATGTTTTATTTTATTTTATTGTTATTCCGCCGTTTGCGATCCATTTTTTTTGAATGGGAGATATCTCGAGGGTTAAGCCAATTGCCTCCGGCAAAAAAAAAGCGGGCGAATGAGTTAACTTTTGACCTTTAATTCTGGGGCATGTGAGAAAAATGATCGTTTTTGCCCCCGGGACCAATGCTTGAATTTTAATTCGAATCGAGGGATATTTGCGGAGTAGGTCGATGTAGATGATTCGGGAATATTTAGAAAAAATACTTGAATGTACTAGAGTCGTACTATCACATATTTGGTGTAGGAGAATCCGTTAAAACGGCTAGTTAGTAATCGGTGTACTCCTATGGATTTCTGTACGTGTAACTAATGAGTATCCTAATTTTGGACGTTTAATTGATTTGTAAACGTCTTCAGCTTATCAAGTATTATCGAATTTCCTCCGTCAACAGTATCGACTTCACTCGAGAATTATCGAGTTCGTTTTATGGTTGAAAATAAATTAAAGAATGTTGGCTTAAGTATAAAATATAGAAAAATTTATTACTTGCCTTAGTTATCTCCCTTGGTATGGCTATTGGAGATAGGTTAGACAAATTCTTGATTTTTCAATTTTTCCATACCGTATTTCCCGCCATTTAAGACGCACTTTTTTCCAGAAATTTATCTCAAAAAATCACCCTGCGTCTTATAAGGTGATGGTCACGATTTTTCCTCGATGATTCCTTACGGAAACGATATGTATGTATATGTAGGTATATAAAGGTCAAAGATCGAACGCTATTTTTAGAGGAGAACAAAGATCGCCCAAAGCTTTATTTAAAATTTCTAATCTTCGAACAAACAAGACAGCAACGCATCCCAAGGTTAAAAAATAACAAACAAATATCGCTAAAAACTGTTAAAACTTAAATGAACGAATTAGAAAGGAAACAGCAGAGAAAAATGTCCAAATAGAAGAAAAATAAATAGAAGACGAAAATACCTACCAATATACCGGTAATTTTATGAAACTCTTGCTAAATTGTTAAAAACATCCAAATAAATTAACCTTGCTGGATCTGTTAAGGTACCGTAATGAATATTACGTAGTCACTGCGCATGCGCACCAACTTTGAGCTGCGCAAGGAGCAGCAGCTGGCTTTTTTCCGCCATTTCAGATACAGAACTTCTTGGTACATTTTTTTCCTAACTAATCTTTGCTAAATTATGGGTGCGTCTCATATGTCGGTGCGTCTTATATGGCGGGAAATACGGTACTTAAATGCTTATTCTGGAATTTACAACTTGTAAAATTTCTGGTAGCTCTTCTCGTGGTTATTAATCACTTCATATCGCTTAGATTAAATCGCCTTTTTAAACGACCTAAGCCCTTTTATCTATTCACTTGGCAGAAAAAGCATTCACTTTTCGAATGGCGGTCACAAGATCGCGATCCTGTTACATCCTAAGCGTTTAACGTCTTCATCTTAATCTCCCCTTGACCTTTCGCATCCCCGGATTCGCGTGGGTTTCCTCCCCCTTATGTTTTTGCCCGTCCCGCGTGTTTCTGCTTCGCGGCTGGGTCGCTGCTCCAAAAGTTCCCACGGCTCCCATTCCGCGAAAGCACTCCCCACGGGTCACGTGTTTAACCGTGGATATCCCCCCCCCCCTCCCTTCGCTCCCCTCCCTTCGCTCCCCTCCCCACACCCCACGTGTTTTCGTTTTTTTATACACGTCCTCCAAGGAGAAGTATTTTGTTCCCGCATGGGCGGTCTCCATTAAGGTCTCGCCGTGAATGGTTCTTTTGTTTATGTTTTTTTTGTTGCCGCCAAACATCATCAAGCTTTCGATTAATTCTTTGGAGGTTCCTATGGAGCACTCATTTTCCTTCGTTCGAGACGTTAACGGCGGGGTTTGTTTTTTTTTATTTTGTAAGGATAGACGAGAGAGATTGGTGTTTTTTCTCCCGGTTTTCCTCGTCCGAAACGGGTTTGCTCGCTTCTCTGGGATGGAGGAGTTCAAGGGTCAAAAGTCCAGCGTAATTGCGATTTGCAAAAATGTCTATGATGGCGAATCTAGCGGTACTTGAGATGTAATATTACACCTAAAATCGTCTGCAGCCGTAACGTTCTCCAGGTAAATGTTTTTTTGTGCGGAATATTCGAAGTTTTCTCTCAAACGTTCCTTTTACCCTTTCTCACCGTTGGATCGTAATGTTTAATTATTTGTGACGCGTATGTGCGGCTGAAATAAAATAAAATTTTGCTTGTAAAAGGAACTATAGCCAGGATAGAATGGAATATTAAGAATGTTACGAAAGTACAGTCGAACTTCTATATGTCGAACGTTTATAACTCGAATTTTCCAAAATATAAAAGTGAATGACAAAATCTTTTTCGTGGTATTTTTCTATTTTAACTCGAATTTTCTGTAAGTCGAATATTTTTGTTTCCCTCGAGGTTCGAATTATAGAAGTTCCACCGAAATTAGACGATGCGACTTTTCGTCGGTATTCTCTTTGTCATTCCCTTTCCCCAGCCTTTGAAGACGACTTCAAAGATGTCCCAGCGTAAATTCTTGTATTGCCTCTTCTAAAATCGAACGGAAATGTGTTTATTATTATTTTTTTACGGGGTGTGTGGGCATCCCGAGTCATCCAATCCAAATGGAGGAAGAAATCCGTTACTCCACTTTATACGGCTCTCTGGCATTTATACGTCATCGCTTTTAAAATAAAAGCACGTCCTTGAGAAATCTCTTCCCTCGCAATCCCCACTTCGATTGTCTCGTTCCCGCCCACGTTTTAAAGTCCTTTTATGCACCCACCCTCCACGGAGCGTAATTACGAGTCACTCTCCCCGTTTGTTATTGTTACGAAATGAAAACCCACTCGAATATGCCCAGTCGAGAGTTTTGAAGGAGGGAGAAAAGACGGGGTCTTCCTCGAAAAACAATTCTCAGGCGCGTTAAAAAGGCTAATCTATGCGGCACTTGTGTTGTAGGAGTAAACAGTCTTTTTCGTTTAAAAAAAATGCTAAGTTATTAAAGAATAAACACTTGAAGAGTTTTGGGCGGGGAGGAGTTTTTAAGGTGGCTACAGCTTCAACTTCCCGCCTTTTGATGGAGAGGGTGGAGGGAGGGAGGGTATAGGGGTTTTAGGTGAGAGGAGGACTTCCTCTTCTTCGTCTTGTCATCGTCTGGAGAGATTCTCGGAGATCTCCGTCGAGGGACAAGGAGGAGTCCCTTGAGGCATGCGTTATTTACGGCTTTAGGAGACCGCCCTCTCTCTCTCATATGGTGAACTCACCGATAGTTCTCTTCCCACGCCTCAAACTCTCTCTCACTTGCTTGTTTTTCTATATCTCGGGAAACTGTAGAATGGTGCTATGCCTCCTCTTTGGGAGTGGTTGAATGTAATTTTTTTTCTCGGACCATGAAAGGAAAAGGTCGGTAACTCCTTTTTTGTCACATTCCTCTATCGCACCCATAGTTCAGTTGTGGAAAAAAGTAATAAAAAAAAATAGGAGCCGAGCGCGGAACATGCGTCGCTTGTCTTTAGCGTATTTATTCAGCCCTTCTTTGTTTCTTTCTTACTCCTTCGGTTAAATACCATAATGGGGAGGAAGGAGGGGGAGGAGGGTCTTGGCGTGCGTGGCATTCGTGTAAATGACGGGATTGGAGAAGTTAGAAAAAGGAATAGTGCGCGGAGACTGCGCTCGACGTTCGTTTATTGAAAATCTTTACGTGCGTTGGGCGTAGTCTTGAAGGGACACCTTCGTTTAATTAAAGGGCAATTTCGAGTGGTGTATATATACACATTTTTATTTTGCTCGCCTAGGACGTGAAGAGGATTAGGTCGTTTATGGCGTTACGTGTTAACAAATCTCCGAAGTTTAATGAATGAAAACGACGCGTAGTCGCATATTGTAATTGTTTTCTTTTAATTAAATTCAGTGGAAGCCGAGGGAAAATGGCATTAATATCTCGGGAATTTTGATCCCGTTAAAGTTCTTCGGTGATTATTTTTCGTTAATGTTTCCCTTTGGACAGCCGGCTACCAGTGAGATTTACAGCGGTTTCAATAATTACCCAATTAAGGTTAATTAAGGTTAGATAATCCATCAAAATTGGTCAGATACACTGTTGATATATAGTGGATTATTTCCACACTATATAGCCTAGGGAAGCATTGGAATCGTTTGAGGGTAATTTTTGATTAATAGTGAAATCTGTTGCGTTACATATATACATTGATAAGCTTGATTGACGGATGGAACTGTGTAGGAGGTGCCTGGTATTGTTTTCTCGCAGTAAAAAATGTATCCTTAAACGGAATAAAAGTTATTTTGAGCGCGTTATATTTAATGCGACTAATGTTATAATTTTCGATTTCTCGAAGGCGAAATATTTTTCGGCATTTATTTCATTGACTCGAGCCTAGGTAAAACCATTTAAAAAATTATTCTGTATTACAAATAACAAAATCCTTTTAGGCAAATTGTCAATTTCCATTTATCGGGAACGTCCGTTTTTACGGAACGAACCCCCCACCCATTACGAGAAAGGGTAATTTTTGCAGTACTGAGTTTATCTTTAATTATAAGGAAATTACGCTTAAATTTTAACCTCGAAAGTCTTACAACCGTTATTCCGTGACGCGGAAGTCCTTATTGTGCTAAGCGAAATTAGGGGTGAAGCATTAATTTTTCCCCCTCTCTTTCTCTTTCGCTCCAAATCCCTTCCTTGTTTTTCGGTACATCCTCCTTAATGGTAATGTGTTGCTCCTCCAGTATGCATATTTTTTTTTACGTGCGCAGAGCGCGCGTCTGTATAAACCGAGAGCGTCTTGAAGGTGCTTTATGTTTTAAAAATCCCCCGTCCGTCGTCTCTCCGCATGCCACCGTCGAGAGGGTACGAGAGTGCACTCTCTTTCCTGGGGGGATGGTGCGAGAAAGGAGGGTGAGAGGGAGGAGGGAGAGAGAGGAGTGGCAGAGGGAGGTTGAAGAGGGAGGGAGGGGCGCGTGTGCATAAAATGCAAAATACGAAAACGTGGGGGGGTAAAAAATAATGATAAAAAAACACGGAGCGCATGAAGGAAGAACAACAAAAAAGGGAACCTTTGCGAACGATAGCGTTTCTTTTGTATTCCGCAGCAGCGCCATCCGGTGACGTTTGCGTGGAAAGGAAACGTAAATTTTTTTCCTTAATTTCTCCGTTTCACTCTCATTTGTCTCAGTTTATCTGTCTTTCTCTCTCTCTCTCTCTCTCTCTCTCTCTCTCTCTCTCTCTCTCTCTCCTAGTAATCTTTTCACTGGTTTTTAACCCCTCTGAATCGATTACTTCTTTTTTCTCTCCTCTGCAAAAAATCTTTTTATTTTCGTGTCGTCGCCCATGACAGACGAGTCTAGTTGTATTTTTCCCCTAGCCTTTTCTGGAGTGGTTTTAAGGCGTCGTGCCGTAAGTATTGATGAATTCCTTGCAAGTATATGAATTATTTTTGTTTGATATCGGTGCTGGGTGGTAAAGAGAACTCGGAATCCTTATACGTGTACGGAAAAAACTGCTGTGGTGGGATTGCGAGGTCCTTCGACGCTTTAAAATAACGCGAAATAGCATCTTACGGCATGTATTTCTTTGGAATGTGTCGAGATTTTTTTCTATCCGAACGTTCGTAGGTATTGATTCTTGAAATTTTAAGTTACATAATTTGTCCTGGGTCTGGTCGTTATAAAACTGGATTTATCGCGGGAAATATTTCGCGGTCGAGGAGAAGCCATCCATTAAATCGGAAAAAGTGAGGGTAGAAAAAAATCCCTCTCCGTAAAACGGTCTCATCCGTCATATATTTTCGTGAAGGATGTATTTTTAGCCCCTTCCGTCTTTTCAGCGGCGTGTTTGTGCGTGGGCGGCATGGAACGCCCCCTTTCGACTCGGTAAAAGTTCGTCCGTCCGTCCTTCCCGTGCATATTAACTCGCCGCTCTAGGCGTTCAGTTTCTTTTTTTTCCCTCTACGGCGACACGAGTTCATTCATCGAAGCGACGTAGGCGGGAGATCTTCCGGTTTTAACACTTCTTTCCTTCGTAATTTCTCTCTATCTGTCCGTCTCCCTTTTGCCTCTTTACCCGTGTAAACCTATAGGATGTTCCTCTTTCCCTTTCCGAGCTTCTTTTGCTTCTTCCCGCCTTCCCATCTCCCCCTCTGATCGGTGCGAGATGAAACTAAGCGATATACAGCGAACGACGCCCTTTCAAAGGGTATAGGGGGATTTTTAAAAAAAAAAAAAGGCTTCATCTCGGTCCTCGGGGGGTATTTATTATTTTCTCTGGCAATTTGGCGCGCGAATTGGAAATGGAAATAATCCGACCGCCGAAAGTTGTTGAGGCGACGTCTGGTAAAAAATGAATGGCGAAATAAAAATTGCGCCGGTGTTTCGGTTTGTTTTTTAAAAAATATTTTCGAAATGTGTCTGTTTACGTCGGGAAGGGGACCTGTTAAAATGATAGTCGCGGGTGAAAAGGATTCGTAAATAAAATTTGTCATGTGACGGGTTTTTATGATTTAAATGATGTAGTTATGTGCATTTGGAAATGAAAGGTTTTCATTGACATTTTAACAATAAATTCCTGTAATTTTAGGTGAGGACGTTCACACTAGTGCGTATGTTGTTTACTAAACTCTTTAACCCTTTGGTAATTTTTTATTGCTTAGGTAAATTTTTTGTGTCAAAAATGATTAAAGCTAAATAGAAATTGGCGGTTACAGTCGAGACAACCGTGACTCAAATATAAAAATATAACTAGTGTAAATTCCCGTCAAATGAGAGGGGTATGCATGAATGAAGTATTAATTTTAAATTTAAAAAAAATACCTCCCAGTTTCCCTATCTCCATCCCTCCCATTCTTCTCCCCCTTTATTCTCTCTCTCTCTCAAAATGTTGCTCAGTCGGCGAGAGCGATAGGATATATGCCCCTGGATATTAGGCTGCTGGCAGTGCATGTAGTTGAGCGTGACTGAGTCACAGACAGCTCATTATTTACTATTAAGTCAAATCAAAGCGGCTTATAATTTTGTTCTGATTGATCAAATTGGGAGGTCGTTTTAGATTCGGATAAATACGTTATATAGTATTTATGCAGATTAAAATAGAAAAATTCCAGTTTTTCAATTAATATCCTGTTTTTTATCTATATTATTTATAGACGTTAAATGTGACTATGGACGTTAATCACTCCATATTTTCATTCAGAGCGAGATTGGCGAATGGTGTCATCGTGATTGTTAAGTTGTAAATTTCATTTGCTTCAGTTTCATCACGAGAAAGCCTAAGTTCGGAATGTTATTTTTCGTTTGTTTGAATTTTAAATTTTTCACATCACAAGGTAGTCGTCTCATTCATTCCGATGGAGAGAAATGTTTCTTTCTCCGAAAAACTGCATCTTTCAGCCATTTTTCCCAGGGCCCCTTTCTGCCGCGCGTGCCCTTTTTCTGGCCGGGCAGGAATAAAAATATAAAGGAAACGAAAAGTTCTTTTATTGCCGTCCGTCGACAGAAAAAAGGAGAAAAAGTATCGCGTAGTAAAGATTTTTTTTGGTTCCTCTTTATCTGTCTCGAGTAGCAGCGCTTTGTTGCCCGATTTTTTCTTTTTTTCTTTCTCTCGTCTTTTCTCTGTCATTTTTCCTTCGTAAATCTCATTTTCTGTCTTTTTCCTTCTCTGGGTTTCTCTCTCTCCCCTCCCCCCTCCCTTAACGTTTCGCTCTTTACCTTTCCACATTCCACGTTAACTTGTACTTTCCACTGTCCCCGTGTACTCCATACATTCGTCATGTATCGCATTTATATCATTTAACTTCTATTTTCTCAGTTTATTTTTTGTCATTGTGTCAGTGCTACAGTATATCGCCTCTTTCTTCCCCGTTTTACAGTCGAATATCAATAACTTGTTTGTATAAAACTCGAAGTTTCGATTAATCGAAGTGAATATTTGGTTATTTTTGTCAATGCGTCAATACTACAGTATGTCATCTTTCTTCCTGTTTTACAGTCGAATCTCGATAACTCGTTTGTATAAAACTCGAAGTTTCGATTAATCGAAGTGAATATTTGTTTGCATTCTCGACACGCGGTGTGTTCGGCGGATATTTCCTTAATTGTTTTTGTTTATAATTTTCAGAGAGGTATGCGAAGATGTCGCGTTAAAATTTTCAGCATGCGGTGCCGTGCTGAATGGCGTTGTGCATCCAAACGCCGTCTACATCGAAATACGGCTCCAGGATTCGAAGTTTCGATTAATCGAAATTTTAGGTCTTTTCCCCTCGAATTCGAGTTACCGAGTTTCTCGGCTTATATTTTTTCTCCTCTCCTTTACGACTCTTTTCCTCTCCCTTCCCTCATTCCGTTTTTCTGTTATTCCGTTATTCCTTTTTTCTTTTGTTCTGCGTCCATATCTATAGTTTCCCTTTCTTGCTACTTCCTCCTTCATTTTCCTTTTTTGCACTGTTTACTTTTCTCTCCCATCCCCCCTTTTCTCAAATTACCGCAGCCTAACCTCGATAACTCGAAGGCGGAAAAGGTCCGAGTTATCGAAATTTCGAGCGTGTAGTATAGAAATTCATTTCAACTCGTGTGAATGCGAACTGGGCGAAATAAATGATCGGCCCCGACTTTTCGAAAATTCAAGTTATCGACGTCCGGGGTTGGGGCTGTATTCCCTCTCTCCTCGTCTCTTTCCTTTTTGTCTCCTCCGCCTTCTTCTTCCGTTCTTCCTCTCGTCTATCCTGGTTGACGGATTGGCAATTTTTGCGTCTTGCGTTATAAATTTTAATGATCTCTTTGTTTTCGTAATAGAGTGTTGTTTATGGGGTAATAATTAAAATAAAAGCCTTTTCGATTATCTTTATTTCCTCTACTATCCTCCTTCCTTCCCTCTCCACCTATCCTTCCTATTATCTTGTTCGTTACTCATAAAATTAAAATATTTTTTGTAAATCTTATCTTGTTAAACTTGTATGTATTATTGTAATTCCAGTATTGTTCTTTTTTTATGTATCTAGGGTTTTCGCAGGTTTTTTTCCACCCCTCCCCCCTTCCCTTCGTGGGTGTTTTCCTGCGTGGTCTTTTACTAGGATGGCCAAGTCAGGTCTTTCTTAGGTTTTTACCACAATTTGTCTTTTGTCTTTTGTCTTTTTATAAAAAAATTTCCGAATTTGTAATTTGATGTTTTGCTTGTATGTTTTTCTATTTTTTTTCTGGCTATTTTCTGAGAAATTATTAGTACTATTTTATCCTCATTTGTAACTGTTGACGCAGGGTTAAATGTAAGAAGGGACTATATAGTCTCAATTTCGCCCTAATAAAGTCGTTTGTCTGTCTGTCTGTCTGTCTTCCTTATCATTCTTCTCCCCTTTATCTATAATTGCCTATCTATCTTCTCCTATCTTCCTCTCTTCTTCCCTATTCTACCTCACTTCTTTCCTTCCGTCCTTCCCTATCCCTCCTCCCCCTCTATCCCTCGATCCTTCCCTATCCCGCCTCCCCTCTATCCTTCCATATCCCTCCTCCCCTCTCTTCCCTTTTCCTTCCATATCCCTCCTCCCCTCTCTTCCCTTTTCCTTCCATGCCCCTCCTCCCCTCTCTTCCCCCATCCTTCCCTATCCCTTCTCCCCTCTCTTCCCCTATCCTTCCCCATCCCCCCTCTCCCTTCCACCTTCCCTATCCCTCCTCCCCTCTCTTCCCTTATCCTTCCCTATCCCTCCTCCCCTCTCATCCCCCATCCTTCCCTATCCCTCCTCCCCTCTCTTCCCCTATCCTTCCCTATCCCTCCTCCCCTCTCTTCCCCTATCCTTCCCTATCCCTCCTCCCCTCTCTCCCTCCCACCTTCCCTATCCCCCCCACCCTTTCTGGTAGTGACGCAGAACCGCTGCCCGGGCGATTCGGGCTAGTGGCAGGGAGAATAGAGGAGAGAGGCGAGGCAAGGGTGACGTAGAGTGCGCTAGGAGAGGGGAGGGTAATAGAGAGGGGCGGTAGGGCGTAGATGTAGGAGTGAGGGAGAGGACTCGCGCCGCTTTCATAAGGTCAAAGGTCGCGAGAGGGCAAAGAGGACGCCGATGGAAAAATTATAAAAATGGAAAGAAGTGGAATCAGGGAGGGGTGGGTTGGGTGGAGAGGGAGGCAGATTGGAAATTGGGCGAGGAGGTCGGGTTGGTGGTAGAGTGGGGGGGAGGATGAAAGAGAGAAGGGGGAGGAGAAGGTGTGTGCGGAGGAATGGAAAGAAAAACCCGGGGGAGGAGGCAATAAAAGTGAAGCGGGTCGGAAAATCTATACTCTGCAGCTTTTGGAGTGAAGTGAGATGGTGGGGGAGGTGGGTATTTTTTTTATTGTTGTTCTAGGAGGGGGGGAGTGGGAAGTAATCACGACGTGACGCAAAGGGTTTTTTTTTCTTTATTTTTTTAATGAAGTTTTTATTATTTTTCCTTCTCTGGATCTTCCTCTCGCTCCGTCTGGGAGAAAAAAAAGATCCCTTTCCTCCCGTTTTTCCCTCCTTTTTTCCGCTTTTTTAAAACGCTTCTCTTGTATCCTCGTAATTTATGTTCATCTCAAGAATGGGATTGGTGCGGTCTGGTTGAACAGGGAGTGCTCGAATCTTTTTTTTCCCCTGTCTTGGGTTCTTTTTTTATTTTTAGGTTTTCTTTCGTTTTGTTGTGTGTGTGTGGCGAATGTTCGTCTCTGGGTGTTTTCTTCGTCTTGTCTCTTCGACCCGTTTTGTTAGTCGTTTTTACCGCTCGTGTGTTGGTATGCGTCGGTGCGTTTTAAATTTTGAATGGCGAGAAAGGAGACGGCGTTAATAGTCATGTGAAAGGGATAAGTGCGAGGATTATGTAAGATTTCTTTAAAAAAAATTCGAATCACGTTAAAACTCGTGTGACAATAATTTATGGATAATGTTTCGTTCCGCTGTGGTGCATATTCATGTCGGCTTCTTTATTCTTTCGATTTCTTTCAGGTTAAAAGAGGTTGAGGGTGTGTTTGTAGAGGTTTTGCAAAATTGTATTTTAATTGGCAGGAATTATTGTCAATTATTTCGGATATGTTTTATATTTGGAATTACGTCGCACCGTTGTGTGGATTTTACATATTGGAATTGTTCGTCTCGTGGATTATTCATTTATGGCCAGCCAATAATTAAAGTTATTCATAATATAGCCATACTGCATTAAAAGTTAAAACCGTGGCTATATTTATGATGAACTTTAATTATTGACTGCTCAGAAATGATGACACTCGAACTAGATCCACGAGATGGACATCTCCAATAAGTAATAATAGTAATATATCGTATCCTAGGATTTGTAACGGTAACATAAAAAGTGAAATAATTTTTAAACGGCTAGGAATCAAATTAAAATTGGCACTAGAATTTATTCAGATTGTTTTTTACTTTCTCATACGAAGTATTGAGAAAGTAGGTATTGTTATCGCGAAAAAATTCGACCTCGAGATTTTTACGGAAATATACGTTTTAGGTGTCGCTGAATCCGAAAAAGTGGTTTTCGCAATGCCGTCTGTCTGGTACTGGCTCTGGAGCCTAGACGGTAAAACGAAAATGAATGAAATCTCGTACTTGGGCATTTTATCATACTGAGCAGAGTATATGTAGAAATGGTTGACATTGCTCAATAATTAAGGGAAGTTTATTCTACGCATTTTAACAACAATTCGATTTTCTCAAAAACGGCTATAACGATTTTGATCAAATTTCGTACAGTTACTTGAGTATACGTCTTCAATAATACTACGTATTACATTTTTCTCAATGAATGATTATAAGGCTCGTTTATTCTTGGGCAACTTTAACAAAAATTGGATTTTCTAAAAACCGGCTCATACGATTTTCATTTTATCAAGATAACTAAACGGCGCATTAGTACCCATATATGAGAAAGTTTGTACAATGTATGTTGTACCGATTTTTTTACTAGTGCATTTGTCATTATAGCCGAACTTCCGTTTCGCATATATGACTCGATGTATTCTTCATTCACCTAAGGGAAGAAATTTTTTCCATTAATTATTTTCGACAGTTTTAACGTTTTTTTTATACATACGTGGGTTGTTATGATAGGAGCTGTATTTTGAAGCAGGATCGTATCTTATCATCTCCTTAAATGCTACGCGATATTCTCCAGAGATTTAAAAAAGATGTATTAGTAACGGGAGTTACCCTATGCCGTCCACGCCTGATTTAACGCCGAAGGGGCGTTAGAAGGGGGAACTGACGTTAATACCGTGGCTAATATCTAGCTTAAACTGGGAAATTTCCTTTCTCCCTCCCTCTCTCCCCTTAGCTTTTTGGTGGCCCGAGTAAGTTTCGAGGGGAGTGTAGGAAGGTTTGTGGGTTTGTTTTGGTGAGGTCGGAAGGGGGAGTTTTTCTTTGGAGGGATATCGAATCGATGGTTAATGGGGGAAGATTTTTGTTGCAAGGGGAGCCATGGGTAATGGAGAAGCGTAGGTGGGTTTATATTATGTTAAAATTGTTTTGATACGGAGGACGGAGGGAAGTTTGTATGGTTCTCGTTTTTTCTTACTTTATACTTTTTAAATTCATCGTTTTATTGACAAAAATACCTCATGATTTAGTTATCACTTGCTCGATATACGTGGCTTTGCTAAATATTTTTTGTTCGATAAACACAGCCGAACGGCTATAACTCGAATTTTCCACATCTCGAAGTGAATTCGTTTAACAGGACAAAATCATTTTCACGTTATTTTTCTTCTACATCTCGAATTTTCTATAAGTCGAATATTTTTTTTTGTTTCACTTGAGGTTCGACTTACAGAAGTTCTGCTTCACTATTGTCTGGGTAATTGTATCGCGACATTTCTTCCTATATTATTCCGGCTCTCTCATTCCAAAGTTTTGTAAGTTTGGTTTCGGTTTTTTCCCCGCTAGGATTCTGTATTTATTCTCAGAATGTCGACGGTGAAACATCAGCAGTGGTAGCAGGTGCCAAATAATTCTCTTTCACTCGTTAAAATGCACGCATTGGGAAAGCGTGTTAATTCCACCGCGTACGTATTTAGCGGAAAGAAGGAAAATTGTTTTTAAAAGTTTAGCGTTGGATTTCGACACATCGGATACTCTCTCGCTCTCGTTGAAAGAGGTCATTTGATTTTCGCATGAATAATCTTCGTCGTCAGCAGGTACGCGGCCACGTCTATGCGAAGGAATGCAGCTTCGTTTTTCCTCTTCGTCCCACCTTAGGCTTCTTCAGAAGGAGACGTCTCCAAGTCGAGTTCCAACGGCTAGTTATTTGCGCGTAGGTTAGGGGATTTATACGCGTCAGATAATACAGGATTTAAAAATGCAATTTATTGAGGAAGGTTTTTGAAAGATTAAAAATAATTAATCTTTCCATAACGTTTCTCCGGATTCGTTAAATTTAACTTAACGGTATACCTCAAAACGGTATCTTTCGGGATGTATGTCAAATCCTTTTCGCTTAATTTGGCCAAGAATTAACTTTTTCGGATCTCATTTTTCGCGATTTATTTTCGGGGACATCGCCGGACGTAACCAACGTTGACGTTCGCTTCTCAAATTAAATGGAAGTTGATTAGCATTCCGTTTTCGTCTTTTTTTTGTTCGTCTCTCTCCCTCTCTCACTTGGAAGGAAAACAGATTACTTTCCCCCTCTTTTCGATGGCGACGAATGGTTTCGGCATTCGCTATGGGCGTGGCGCATGCAATTCGTTTCATCACGCCCATGTGAGAGGAGGGTGGGAAGGAATGTTGGGGAATGTTTGTGCATGCTGTATCCGGAACAGTGAGCTAGGTTATCGTTAGGGAGGATTCTTTGTTATATTTTAGTTTTTCATCGTATTTTCTGAGGAAAAAAATGTCAGGTAAAATTTTATCGCCAAATGAAATGTCGCGGTTATGAAGATATATTTTTTTTTGGGAGATTCTACGCTGAGAAACTTGGTTTTTTACTTGGCCATTACCTTGTGCTTCATTCTGGTTTATGGGTGTTTAGTAAACGCGTCTTATAGTCCGATGCGTCTGAATCTGAATAAATACCCTGCAAGCCACCGCAGTTGGTGTGTGGCAGGGGGAGATTATCTCCGACGTATCATATTATTCTCCTATTGTACTCTCTTATCGTCTTAGGGAAGAAGGATTCCTTATATCTGTCGGTTCTACAATCAATTTCTCGACTCTTGTCAGTGTGGTCGTGGCGTCCTACGTAAGTTGGGCTCTTAATTACGCCTGATAATTCATCATTAAAGTCTTCTGATCTAAATCTCTGCAATAGTCTATGCGTAGACTTTTCTCGCCTTTCCTCCAGAGACTCCCATCCAAGCTCTTCTATTAGACTCGTGACACTTACTCGCCTACCATATCTACGTTTCGCAAAACGCGTTCCCTTTCGTTGATTTTTTTCTCTTCTGAATAAGGCTTATATCATAAGGATCCCATAGGCTACACGAATACTCAGCGGTCTAACTAGGGAGAAATAACAAACCTCACGGATCTTTTCATCACATACTCCTAATATTCTACGGTCAAATCCTAGCATTTTACGAGCTGCTCCTATTATCCTTCGAATATGCTCATCCCAAGATAAATCGCTCGTTAATAGGATTCTAAAATATTTGTTTTCATCGTTTTTATGAAGGCTGTCTAGAAAATATTCACTGGTGACTCTTATAACCCGGTGAGTGCTATAACCCGATGCGTCTTATAATCCGGAAAATTCAGCAATTCTTTGGGACGTCCAATACCCTGCAAGTCCATTTCTTTTGGCCGCAAATCCATAGGTCCCTTATGTGGAACGTTCGCGTTTCTGTCCGAAAGTCATCGGAGTCACCAGCGTCGTCTTTTATTTACCGCGGTGTTGGGAACGGTGCCGATTTTCCCGCGGGTTTGGTTGACGTCCAAATGTTCCTCTCCCGCCACCGTCTCTACTGCCTCTCGGAGAGGTTTTTAAGTATGTCTATAGCGGGAGGGAAGAGTAAGTAAGGCCTTCATCTCGACAGGCCGCTAGCAGATTTTCCTCGTAAATAGGGCGAGCGAATCTCGTTTCTCCGTAGTGAATGACGTAATTGTATGCGTAATCTCTTGAAGGGTGGGGTGTTGTTGTTCTTTAATGCATTTTAAAGGGTGAGTAAGCTCTCTCTTTCTGGGACCCGTGACGCGTTTATTAAATTTTTTTTATTCATCGTTGGGCGTTGTTGAGGAAAAGATTTATCATAGTCGGTACACGATTTGTTTTTATTTCGTTACTTCGGGCGCATTATACATATATAATTATCGGGAAAATTGCCGTCAAATCTCTTTTGCTTTTTTAATCGAATCAGTTGTCTCCCCCTCCTGTTATTGCTCCTGTACGTCTGTTTAAACAGTTTTGTTTTTGTTCAAATAAAGGTTTGTTTATGGAGGTCATATTTTTATTCTTTTTTTTTTGATGGTAAGTAGTGTGCAGCAAATCAAGTTTCCTGTACGGCCGGAGGTGAAAATGAAATCCAATCCGAAATCGCCCGGCGAAATTGTTTATATAACTCGCATCAGAAATCACGAAAGCCGCGGGCGAAAATCGTACTTCATTTGTCAGCGTGGCAGTGAAGCAATTTGATCGGGCTGCACGGTTGAAAACTTATGATCTCTCGGGCAATGTATGAGAATCGTGTCGGAATGGTTTTGTCCCCTTAAAACCATCCATCCTCTGTTTCTTTCCCCCTCTCTTCCCCTTTCATCCCTTGGCTTCCTCGCCCCCTCCCCTTTTTCGCTAGTAAACAAATGAAGCGGCTTTTCCGCGCTTTTCGGTGTTTTGTTCCCTTATCCGGGGTGGACAGCCGTAGCGGGTTTTGGAATCAGTCACGCGAACTGTTTCGTCATCGTCGTCTGGTGCTCCACTTTTATTTAGGCCCCCGGTCCTCTTTTACCCTTTTTTCCTCCCATCCTTCCTCCCCCCCCCTCTCATCGTCCCCGCGACCTCAGACCCTCCTCCAACAGAGCCCTTTATTTTTCAGTCCCCGCCTTACCTCCTTATCGCATTCCCAATGGGCACTTGGCGTGTGCTCTCTCTCTCTGCCCGATTCTTCCGCGATGACCTTCGCTTTTGCAAATTGCCTCTGGCCTATTTTACCCCAAAAAGTTTTAGTTGCCCCACCCCCATCACGTGTTTTGTCTCTCTTTCAAGTCTCCGCCGTCATCACGGGATAGTTTAAACTTCCTCGACATGGGATGACGAGTTAACTCGTCCAAACCATATAGTGTTATGCGTGAGGGGGTGCTACAATCTCCATCGGAAACATCGAGTGAAATCCTTATCTCGTTTTAATTAAGAGTTACGCGAGTTTCGCGACCTAAATACACAGTTCGGGGGTTAAATAAATCCTCTTTCCAACCGAATTTATTTTAAAGATATTTTTAAAGTAAAAATTGTTTGATGTTTTGTGACGTATTTAGGTCAAAGTACTTGAGGACAAATTCGTATAAAATATAAGGAGAGTTAACTACGTATATAAATGATTGAGATTGTTCAACCTCGTGCAGAAATACTGGAACAGAAAAAAACGCCTTAGCGGTAAAGATTAGGCTACAGCACAATTTTTTTAACGATAATGTGAGAAACAGGCAATGCCATTGTGAGCAAAAAAGGGTTATTTTATATGCTTCTTTAAGGTATGTTGTCTTATGGCTACACTTGCCTTGAAA
Source organism: Uropetala carovei (assembly GCA_036926305.1). Classification (NCBI taxonomy): domain Eukaryota; kingdom Metazoa; phylum Arthropoda; class Insecta; order Odonata; family Petaluridae; genus Uropetala; species Uropetala carovei. The sequence continues at coordinate 4,636,211 of JAXCHB010000100.1, forward strand.
GGTTTAAACGAAGATTAGGATCTGGTTAAGGTTGCAAACGCATTGGTGTTACGGGATTAATTGAGTGGGATATGTGTGGTTTCTGTGGGAATTGGATTCCCTCTCATAGGTGGCTAAATTTGTCGAGCACCTTGTCGAGGTGAGTGGTGGGTGTGTGTGTGTGTGGTATTTGGGTGTAGTCATTGATGCAGAAAGACCTTTTAGGTCTATCTCCCCAACCCACATTCCAACTCTTTTCCTGGAGTGTTGTGCGCTGGCACGTCTTGTTTTCGGCCCTCGAGTCGTTTTTTTTTATTTGTTACCGGAAGAGTTTGTCTCGCAGGAAAAAAGCCGTTAAGGAAAGCTGGATTTCTGTCTTTTTTTACTCGCGTTTTTTTTGGACTTCTTTTGCTCGAAAATTCAAGGGGTTGTAATCGTCTTCGAGTTGTCAAAAATTAGATTCATGTTAGTTTCGTATATCAAAGGTTCCATTCTGAATGTAAGTTATACGGTTGAAATAACATTGCGCGGTAGAGTAAAATCGCGATGGATTAATAGGTTGGAACATTTTTGAAAATGCCGGATAATGGAGGTCTCCTTATTATTATCTCCCAAAAGCGCATTTTTTTTGTTTCTTGGAAAGATATGCCGCGAAAGTATCGCTTTAAAATGCAAATTTCCACGGTTTTATTGCGAGCGTTATTCTAAATTTAGACCACTTATGTACTTATTTTAGAACAGCGGATAATTCCTTATGTCCCGAACCCAATTACACTCGTAGATTTATTGCATCGATTACATAAGCATGCAGATAATCTCTTTGGAATGGGAACGGATCTCAGTTTAACTCGATATTTTTTGCTTTCTTGTTTTTTCGGATGTTTTCTAAAAGCGTGGAAAAGAAGTGACAGTCTTTATCAGAGGTGCAAACGTCTCTGAAGTCTGTTAGTATTTTGTCCTTACGTGCAGGGGCGGCCCGAGGAATTTTGGCGCCCCGAGCGAGATAGCATTCCGGCGACCTTACGTCAATGCTTGTTGAGATATTTTCGAAGTGCACGTTAATTTATTCATCATCATGTAAAAATGATGAACAATGAAAAAATATAATGGACAACATCAATATTATAGCCCGTTCCGCGATATAAATTGGTATCCAATATTTATCTACTTGCAAGTAATGCATAGATACATGATCGGTATAGCGCCCCGGGCAGCCTCCCTGGTCTTCCGTACCTCTGGCCGGCCCTGCTTACGTGTGCATGTATTTCGGTCACATTAAAGGTCAAGTATTTCTCAGAATTTCCCTATATAAATAAGCTTTATTACGTGATAATTGCGAAGGAGCGGGAATATGTGCAAAGTCGTAAGAGTATAAGCTGTTATCGTCCCGAGAATCTCGAGCGGAGATCATAATTATTATCTCCATGTCACGTATACTCTCGAGAATAAATAACTTGATTTTCTTCTTTGACGGGTTTCCATTTATTTTTCCTGATCTTATCAATCATCAGGTGCTGCGTCGAGCATTCAGAGTCAGTCGTTTAATCAGCAGGCTTATTTTATTAATGAACGGTAAATTCGCGGTCTTCCGCTTTCCCTTTCGTTTATTCTTTCGCTCGCAGTAAGATGGCAAGGCTCGATTACGGAGCGCTTGGGAGGCAAGCCGTTGATGACGTACGCTGCGAAAGACCTGTCTTGTTTTCTCCGATGATGTCGAGGGACGTTGTTTAGGGCGCATATGGGACCGGTTCTCATATGTGCGTATATGTGTGCGTAATTTATGGAAACCACCCTCGTTCCTTCCGCTTCTCTGTCAGTCCGGAGGTACAGTAAACTCCCGATTAACCGGATGTCCAATAACAGGAATTTCGACCAACGGGAATTTTTAAAACGCATATATTTAATTTGTTTTTTTTTAAATAATAAGTTAGGTACGTACACGTGTACTGTGTGTACTTTTACGTACCTTATTTAATAAAGGAGTTGATGCGCAGTAAAGTGACCCGTAAATTTGCCTCAGGTAGAAACGTTAAATTGGATTTTCTTTAAGCATTTTATATGCTTTCTTAATCTTTTATGTTTTTATCAGATATACCGGTAACCCGTTTTATCCGATTAACCGGAAAAATCTCGGTACCGAGTCACCCGGTAAATCAGGCCATAAGGCCGTCTCTGACGTTAAAGGTACGCTAGGGTTAATTGAAAGGTCTCTCTCTCTTACTCTCACTCAAGTCTGCTGGTCCTGCGTCTCGGGGGGGATGCTTTCACCGTATTTAAAGCAGGCTCATACAGTCATCCCAATGGAATCCGTCTCCGACTGCGAGACTTTCTCCCTCCCCTCCCAGCTGCAGTGTTTCTTTCCTTCCCCTCTCTCTCCCTCACATCTCCCTCCTTTTCTCCCATGTTTTCTTAAGTTTCCCCTTCTCTCTCTCTCTCTCTTTCCTGCACCCTTTCACCCTCCCCTTCTACTTCTCGGTAGGAATATTGGAAAGAGAGAGCGCGTATGTTCCGCGCTTACACGAGTCCAAATATAGAAGTTCCTAAGTCTCTCTCTCTCTACACATACCTCTTTTCTTTTTCTCTCCGGTAATTACCCTAACTCCCTCCTTCCACCTCTACTTCTCGCGTCTCTCTCCTTTTCTCAAAGCCGCCAATAAGACAGGTCGACCGCTTTTCTCCACCTCCAGCTACACGTCATCGGCGTAATAATCATCTGGATCGGGGGGAACGTTGTTGTCCCTCATCCTTTTCGACGAGTGCCTGTCTGGTCTTATATCAACGCCCATTTGCTGTTGTAACGAACGCACTTGTTTTGTTTTTGAGTATTTTTCGTCGTTCGTTTTTTTTTTTAACCGCACGTCTCTCGGTGATGTAGGGTGGATTTTTTACGGGTGGGGTGGTGGGAGTGTTCCTTTTTATTGTAGAAATTTTTGAGTTTCGAACGAAGTTAGTGTCTTTTTTTTTAGGGTGGGATGTTGTTGCTTACAGTTCGTAATTGGAAGTTTTTGTTTATCTTTTCGTTCCGGGTTCGTTTTGTTATTTTTAGCCATTGCGATTTTGTATTTGTAATTAGGGAGGTGTTTTTTTGATTTCAATGACCTCACTTCCAGGAAAATTGGTGAGTTAGTTTTTTTAATCGCCGAGAAATGATTTCGTTTTCATTTTTTTTCGCAAATGCATTTTAATAACTTAAAGAAATGTAGGAATATATTCGATATCACATGTCAGTGCTTGGTGGAACTCCATTCTGATATAAAGCAGAACTTCTATAAGTCGAACGTCTATAACATCAATTTTCCACAATTCGAAGTGAATTCATTTTACAGAACAAAATTTTTTTCGTGTTATTTTTTTCTTCTGTAACTCGAATTTTCCCTTAAGTCGAATATTTTTTTTTGTTTCCCTTGAGGTTCGACTTACAGAAGTTCCACTGTATATTTATTTGTATAAAAAATACAGATTTTTATAAACAGACTTTTACTATTTCCACAGCAGTTTTTTAAAGTTTGAAGATACGAGTATGTATAGTACGAAAATTCCCCGATGAATGAAAAAATATACAAATGCCGGAACTCCTCTTCGTAATCAGTCGTGACGTCGGAAATGGCCGCCGTAGAAGACTAAAGCGACATTCGTCAGCGTCTAAAAGGAGCATTAAATCCTCAGTGGGGTGTCGGCGACTTCAGATGTGTCCATAATTGGCCGCGGCGGCGGCTTTCATAAAGCCGGCAATCAATCTGAAAATAACTGTACCGTACGGATTTATATTTATATATGCCGGTGAGATCCAGACGGAGATATGGTGAATCGAAATAATCGCGCAGGTATTAAGGCTATCTTCATGAATAATACCGTCCGATCGGCGGAAAATTTCTATTTTCCGCCGCGAGCGGAATTCTCCTTTCACGGCGTGGCGCCCTCAACGTCGATCTGTTAAGCTTTTTTTTCCGGATAAATGCACCGCCGAATTCCAAACGTTTTTCCCGCGCGTCCGGTATTTTTATCCGCGTTAAAATAGCGCGGATCGAGATGTTTATTTGTTCCCTTTAGAAAATAAAATGAGCTAAAGATAAGCCAGATTAAAGGGGGATAAAAGTCGTAAGTTTTACTCAGATCGTCAAGCTAATGGGAGAATTCTTCATAACGAAATTAAACACAACATTTTGTCGAATTTAATAAAAGAAAACGAGGCTCGCTTGTTTTTTTATGTTCCGCGTTTTCCCGTTATTTCCGTCCGCCGTCTCTCCCCTCATTTTTGTTTTTATTTCATCTCTCGCGTGATTAAGCGAAAAAAATAATATCGTAGAGTCGAATGGTTTTGTGTGAGTCTTTGATGGCTTCTTGAGGTCGCCGGCGGGAAAGTGGTTTGGCGCTACGCGGTCGGTTATTTTTTTTTAATTTTATTTGTCCGAAGCGTTTCCTCGTTCGTTTTCTCTTCCTTGCCCCTCCTCCCACATCTCACTCTCTCTCCCTTTTTCCTCCTATCTCCTGGATCATTCCTTGTGCTTTATGTCGGTTCCTTCCCGTATCCTTTTTTGATCGACTGTCAAGGAAGGTGTCGTTAATCTTTCGTATTTGGTGGTCGTAACTATAGGGAGCATCGCCCGCTTATAATTGGCTGTGTATATATATTTTTTTCTTATTATTTTTTTACGAAATGTCGTTCGTCTTTCTCATACGGGCCATACGAGTCTATTATTTCGACATTTTATCTTCGCGAAGCTATAGTCTGTTCACTTTCTTAAGTCTCTTGACCCTCATAGAGCAAGTAGCCAATCACGAACGTTTCCCCTTCTATCGCCCCTCACAACTTTCGCGCGGGAGGACAGATACCCAATCACGAGCAGCAACAGCAAGGAAACGGCGGTAGAAATGGCAACGCAGACCGATGTGAACGCTTCGAGAGCAAGAGTAACACTGAGTTCCCCCCACTACCTTCCCAAACGAACCGTCTCCTATTGGCTGCTGCTAAGTGGCGTACGTCTTCAAGGTCAAGAGACTTTAGATAGTGAACAGACTATAATGATTACGTCTACTTCGATAGGAGGATAAAACCAAGGAGAAAAGGTCGAGAATGTAATAAGTGTAGCTGATTAAAGTGACCTCGTAAGGAAATGGAGTTGTAAAACTTAGTGTAGGAATACCAAGATCGAAAAATTTCTCAGCGTAGTAGAAGAATCGATATACACGCATCCCTCGCGATACACGCGTTTCTGGAAAAGATGAGTGTGAAGCGAAACCCTGCAAAGTGGGAAAGATTTTGCACTTGAGATTACGTTCGATCGCCGTCTTGAGTTAAGCTTGGAATTGCTTCCTTTATTCTTACATCCTAGTCGAACTGAAACATTTTCTTAAATGGTTAGTTCCCGAAACCGTGCTATAGTGAAACCGACGACAGTGCATTCGAGGTAATTTTCTGATTTCGAAACCGTGCTAAAGTCAAATCGCGCAAAGCGAGGGATGGGTGTAGTTATGTTTTAGTCATGGGTAATCTCAGCTTATCGTAAATAGGCGAACTATCATCCTATTGAGGTTTACAGCATGAAAGAATGTCATATTGTCCTAATTCGAATTATGATAATTTTATGGCTGCGACTGTATTTTAAAGCAAGGCACTTAACGTTTCTTAGTCACATGGAGAACATTTTTAACCGGCCGTTGAGCTAACGAAATGACACTGTGGCCGAATGTACTTGCTGTCCTGACTCTGGCCATTCGTCACTTTCTTAACTCGTCTACGCCGTTATTCGTGCCAACAAAAAATATGGCGTAACTGCATCCCAAATGCATTTTATTCGAATTTATGGAGAAATCTTTCCTGAGTGGGACTAGACAACTTTAACGGCGGAACGTAACGTGCCCTGAAGAAGGATTTATGTATGTCGTCCCTTTGAAAACGGAGGATCGTTTTAGTTTTCGCGAAAAAAAATATAGTAATTAGCGATCCGAACTTAGGAGCTAAATATGTCCTCCTGAAACGTTTAGTTCTTGTTCTATTAAACGCTGGGTAAGTTAGAAAATTTCGGTTGAAATATGTATTTGAAAGTTAAACTTAGTAAGCTCATAGCTACGAGAATTTTATATCATTAATTATTTAAAGTAATACTGAAGCGGTCATTACTTTATCTGTTAAAGTGAATTTATTGACGGAAAGTTTATTAATTACAGTCTCTATTATTGGAACGTCTGTAAGTCGAAGTCTGGCTTTCCTTCGGAGTGAAATTTTCTATATAAATACCTACAGTTATGCTCGTTGTGCTTTATAATCCAATTTTGCTTAGATAAATATTGTTGTCGCTTGAACATTTTCGCGGCCACGTGTTAGGCATTACGCGACGCAGATTTTGTATCCTTAAAGAGGCGGAAATATATACCGCGGAGGTTTTTTTAAAAAATATTTATTACGAGTGGTCTTCTACCATACATGTTTCGGTCGCTTTAAAATAGTCATCGTATTCGTTTTGTCCGCGACACTTAAAAAAAAAATTATTCGGCGGTTAGAGTTCCCGAAATAAACGTTCAGAAATACCCTTTCGTTTTCGTTGCGGTTTTGTATACTAAGTAACAGTCCAGTTCCACTGTTTCCTCTTTCTCTCTCCGATGGCTCAACACTCTCGCAGTTCAGGTTTCTCAAGTCCCTTTACTTAAGCCATGTACGCAGATTTCAAGGTGTTATTTCTGCTTAGCGTGTTCCCGTCTTGGCAGAGAAGCAGGGTGTTTAAAATCCAATCCCTCTAAATCGTCTTCCCTGTCTCCTCCTCTCTCTCTCTCTCTCCTCTTTTTCTCCCATCTCCTCTCTGGCGCATATATCCGTCTGCAGTTGCATTTGGCAAGTGGTACCGCAGTTAGTGGAAAGGGGGACGTGATGCTTTTTCACGCGAAGGGGTTAGCGTACTTTAAAAATACCTGGCGTAATATGCGAAAGAGGGGGCAGATAAAGAGCATTTGTGACGGCGAAGGGTTTTAAGGAGTGGGCGTTGGGAATAGTAGGGGGTAGCTAATAATCACTGGGTACGAAATGTGGGGGTTTGTTTTTGTATATGGTTTTTTTGTGGTATACATTTGTGTTGTGTATGTGGAGTGTTTGTGTTTTAAATGTTTGTGTGTGCGTGTACGTATGTGTGACTGTGTGTTTAAATGTGATAGCGTTTGTGGAATATATATATATCGTACGTGAATGTGGCTTTGTATGTGATGTGCTACATGTTTTATTTATGTTCGCTATGCTCCTAAATGAAACATTCGAATCACATACATTATACAGTAAGGCTTCTACTAAGTTGATTATTCTATTTTTAGTGACCGGCGAAATTTCGTCACGTTTGAGTATTTATACGCGCGACTCGGAACTTTCTTCATCGCTGGTTTGAATTGTTTTTCGCCGCTCTCGTTTTCAGGTTCCGTAAACCTTGTCATGAAACATTAAAAAATTATCAGAGGGTCGTCGTAAATATTGGATGCATTGCCGTGACGTATCCTACCATATAGGCCAAGGGATGCTTGTCGGCATGTTTTTTACAAAAAAAGAAAGCGGGCTTGTTTTACCACTTTAATCAGTTTTGCTTACGTACAGAAAGCGAATAATTTATAGATTTAGTTAAATTATTCTGGTAATTCACAATGTTCGCAGTAGAGGCATCGATTGTTGGTTTTAACGGTCTTTTTTTTTTGTAAACCGTTGGAGCGCTCTAATTTTCTGCTGATGACAGAATTCAATCAAATTCAGTTTCTTCATCTTGGAATTATTTAGCAATATCCGCACTAAAAAAATAATAATTACAAGCCGGCGATATTTATGAACGAGATTTTGGAAAATCCAGCTTTTCGATCAACGCACCGCGAAACAGGGAAATTTATGTTTATTCGTTGTTGGGTCGAAATGAAAGAATTTGTCTTTTTCTCTCTCGCAATTTCTCGCAGAGAATTCACTTTTCGGCAAAGCGAAACGTGATCATCTAAAAAAATTTCGCCTTAAATTCGTCACCGCGTTTATTTCTCATATCCGGCAACGATCTCGAAACCCCACGAAAGTAGTACTACGCAATTTGCATTTAAATTATAAAACCGCCGACACCTTGTTGTCATCATACCTCGCAATTTTTCCCATTCCATTATTTCGGCCTCTCGTAGAATTTTTTCAGTCTCGACACCGTAAATTTGCGGAGGAGATTGGTGTCGTGAGGAGGGGGGGAGGAAGGTTGGGAGGAAGGGGGAGGAAAGTGTTGCCGGTGGTGGTGGTGCAACGAGAGTCACCTAGCAGTGTTGCCAAAGTTTTCGTCTCCCTCTCTGTATAGTTCAGCTCGAGTGGGAATTGAGATAGGAGAGGTTACGGTGTTGAGGAAGTGGGGGTTGGTTTTATGTTCTAAGAAGATGATGAGACAGAAGGGTAGGTGGTAGTTTTATCGGTAAGGCCTCTGTGTGTGTGTGTGTGTTTGTCGGGGGAGGAGGTTAAAGGGGGGAGGCGTCATGCGGATAGTTCACGAGGGAGAGGGAGGCGCTAAAATTCCTCATTCTACCCCCACCTTCCGGCCGCCTTTCTACTCCATTATTTCCCTCCCCTCCCACTCCATCCCCCCTCCCCCTTCCCTCCATAACCCTCTTATCCCCCTTCTCTCCCACTTCGCTGCATTTTACTACGCCTCTCTCTCCCCCCCCCCCCTCCCCCCCTCCCTCTGCACAAACATTTTGTTCTGCAGCGAGTCACTCCGATCCAGGGCGCATGTGCCCGCGACTGTATGTGTTTTTCATGTGTTTTTCCATCGTAACCACTGCGCACTCTTCTCATCTCCCCCTTTTCGCCCTTTCCTCCCCTCTCTCTCTCTTGCGTGCTCTTTGTGTTCCTTTCGCGTACGCTCACGGGGCTTTAACCCTTAAGATCTTACCTTTTCTGTCTGTCTCCCCCCTTTTCCTCATAGTTTTTTCGTTCTCTCGCACTTTTCTCTTTCTTCCTCCGTCTCTTCCTCCCTTCTCGCCCGCTTCTAGCCCTCCCTTTCTCATTTTCTCCCATTATTCTCTTCTCCGTTTATCTTCCTCTGTCCCTCTTGTCATTTTCTTTATCCCCTTCTCGCCCGCTTCTAGCCCTCCCTTTCTCATTTTCTCCCATTATTCTCTTCTCCGTTTATCTTCCTCTGTCCCTCTTGTCATTTTCTTTATCCCTTTCTCATTTCTCTCATTTTTTCTTTTTTCACTACCTCCATTTCCTTATCTCCCTCCCTTCATTTTTATCCCCCTTTTTCCTTTTCTCTCTTTTTCCTTTTCTTTCCCTCATTCTCTCTCTCCCTTCATCCTTTTCTCCCATTTTCTCTCCCTTTCTCGTCTCTCTCCTTTTCCCCCTATCCCTTTTTCTCTTCCTCTCCCTTTCTACTTTTCTCTTTCCCCTTTTCTGTCTTCCTCTCCCTTTCTACTTTTCTCTTTCCCCTTTTCTGTCTTCCTCTCCCTTTCTACTTTTCTCTTTCCCCTTTTATGTCTTCCTCTCCCTTTCTACTTTTCTCTTTCCCCTTTTCTGTATTCCTCTCCCTTTCTACTTTTTTCTTTCCCCTTTTCTGTCTTCCTCTCCCTTTCTACTTTTCTCTTTCCCCTTTACTCTCTTCCTCTCCCTTTCTACCTTTCTCTCCATTTTTCTCTTTCTCACCTCTTCCTTTCTCTCCCACCCTATCACCCTGTTTTCGTCTCTTCTGACCTCCCTTCCCCATTTCACCTCTCTACATTCTTTTCTCTCTCATTTCTCTATATTCCTATTTCTCTCCTTTTCTCTCTCTATTTCACCCATCCCTTCCTCCTCGTCTCTTTTTGTGAATCTTTATCTTATTCTTTTTGCTTAATTTTCGTTCTTTATTCGCGTTGTTTTCTTTGGTTGCGTCTTGTTTTCCCGTTTTGCTTTCCTCTCTCTTTTTTTAATGTTTTGAAAAGGTTCCGTTCCATAATGGCTCATGTTCCCCTATATTCTCCTCGTTCGCCCGAAGTAAATTCTCTCGGCGTACGAAAGCTGAGCGTACCTGCGTAATGTATGGCGGCGTAATTCATTTTTCTATTTTCCTGGAAGTTTCCGTGTTATTTCATGGTGTGTTTTCGAGTCGAAAACAGAAGAGCGTGTTTAATTAAATATCGGGTATCCGTTGAACGTATATGTCTCGTTCTTTTAAAGGGAGTTGTTTTTTTTTTAAACGTCAATACCGTTAAAATTAGGAGGAAACGCAATACAGTAAAGAGTTCTCGTTTTCGCTTGGAATTGTCTTTATCTCCGTCGCCATTCTTATATAGTTTAACTTTAAGTTTAAAACAATATTATATTAGATATATATTTGTTTTCGAACCTCTGTAACTGGAATTTTATTAAATTTGGGGTTGTATTTTTCTGTATTCTTTGCTGTTTTAGTTTATTAGGTATATTAAGCCAACGATGTCTCTCCAAAAGCATTGCAAAGACTGGAAAAATCATATTCGTCTACAATACTGCCATCGTCAGCGGTGTTTAATTCACCGGTGCTGCTTAATTCAAGCGAATAACGTTATTTTATAATGATCTAATGTTAGTGAATCACCGGCGATGTCGGCCCCTTCGTAACCGAAACGCGCAACCGGTTTCCCATATTTTTAATAGCTATCGGAGATGCTTAATTTTTATCTTCACGATAAGGCGAGATCGATATTTATGTTTTGAATGACTTAAATTAATGATCAAAGTTAACATTTAAAGCCGCGAAAAGGCTCTGTTCTAGTTACCGAGTCCCGGATGCATTTTTCATTCATTTTTCGTTGGGAACGCGCGCGGTATTATTATTTTTTTTCACGTTTCGTAGTAATTTCCTTCCAGTGCGTCGAGAAGACAAATGTTTCGCGACACGGTAGAACGTAGGGTAACAATATATCGTTGCCGCGGTTTTCAACTCGGCGCGTGGGTTTCCGAGACGATGATTAATTTCCACGCTTCTTCGAGTCGGCCCCTGATTCTTATGCAACCGAAAGGACGTCGAGCAATCCGAAACCTTTTCTTTTCCTACCTTTTCGTTTCCTACCTTTTCGTTTCCCTCTTCCTTCCCAGGATGCCTTTCTTTCTCTTTCTCGTTTTTACACAACTCTCCTGTTTTCGTGTTCTCTCTCGTAATATCCAATTACTTAAAGATTTCCACGAACCTCTTGGAGGGGAGAAAAAGGGGGCGTGCATTGCCACATATCGGTTTTTGGAGGGAAATCGGATTTGGTTTTGTAATCGGATTGCCGCGGCGCAAGATTGCGTTTGTTTCGGGGATTTCGCGCACGCCTTGATTGCGTCCGAAGAAACGTGGAGGGTTCTTTTTGGGTAAGTGCGATCGCGTCGCGTCGAATATCATATAGCCTACTGAAGTTTTTGTGGGTGTTGGGTTTTAATTGTTTGAAATCGGTAAAAAAAAATTTCGAGTTATACGAGAATTTTCGCTCGAGATCTAGCGTTAATTCGTATATTTTAAATGTGGCTAAATTTAGTTTGTATTACATTTATTTTTTAAAATTATTAAGTCGCTTCAAAGGGTGGATGTAATAATGTCTGGAGGCAAGCATTTGAAATGACATTTTGTGATATGTTGTTTAATTTTTTTCATTGTTCGTTGATCCACTATAACAGCGCCCAAAGGGACTTTTACAAAAGGCGTATAAACGGTAACGGGCTTTACCCACGGTATAATCGTGAACCCAGAAATCATTGTCACGGCTTTGAATTCAATAGCCGTTAATTTTCTTTTATTTTAGTTCCGTAATTTCGCCGAGGAATGAAAGAAAGGAATATCACGTTAAACCACGTAGGTGTTTTCTATCTAGATGAGACGGTATTCTTTACATAAAACAGACTGCGACATCCATAGTGCTAGTCGGTGAAGCAGCGTGATTGATCCCGGCTTTGTACGTGCGTATCGGTGCGTTTTGGTCCAGAGTGGTTTCGCGTGAGTTACGTACGTGCTAACGTGGTTGCGTGCGTACACGCTCGGTAGGGGGGTGCCAGAAGCATCCGGTGTATGAGACTCTGGGTTAATTCTCCCTTCCCTCTCTCTCCCTCTCCCCTCTCTACATACTCCCCTCTTCCCCCCCCTCTCCCCCTCTCTTTCCTGGAGAAGGCGCAAAATGGGGAGGAGCTTTTTGAGTGGAAATTTCCGACTCTGGGCGGAAGGAAAAAAGGGAAGGGGAGCGGGGGCGAGCAAAGGGGTTTGTGGCATCGTGGGTGGGTGGGGGAGGGGAGGGGAGGGGTGCAAAATGGAGGGAGAGAGTGGGGAGAGAGAGAGCGACTTCGTGGTGGAAGAATCTCTCCGCATTCTGGTCTTCTCGAGTTATTTTCTTTTTGTCTCTTTTCTCCCACTTTTTTAACCTCTGCTTTCACCCTTCATTTTCTCCGTGCGTTCTTCATTCGTCTTTTCCATTTTTGAGCATTTAAACGCTTATTGGATCGTTTTTTTTTAAACGCTTTTGTCTAAATTTTTATAAGGAGCGGTTAATGCTCCCTTCTAACCTTAATAATAAATAATTTTTTTACGTGTAGTTTATTCTTCATACCTAGAACAGTGAGAGGTGGGTGAATATAATTTGAAGCGTAGAACGTCGAGTCTTTGCGCGGGAAAACTAACGGGAACGGTATATTCTTTAAGTTAAATAGGGATTCAATATTTTTATGTTGTCTTCCAGTAATCGAATATTCTAACTGTAGACAATCGAGTTACGGAAGTACTTAATTGTTTTTAAATCGTTGATTCAACCTCAGTTGGTAGGAATTTGTTAAATTTTATAATTTTATTTGTAATCACAGTCTCGAGACTCGATAAGTAGTAAGAAAAGGTTCGATTGATCGAATTTTCGACGTTCGACCGTTAACCATCGTAACTGGAATACAGTCGTTTTTTTGCAGCTGTCATTTGTTTTTTTCTTTGCATCAACACCTTTCTCTAGGTACATCTCTGTTCTTTTATCGATTCCGGTTCACTTAGCCTCTCCTCTCCTTTCGCAAGTTTTTCTAATTGTAAAGTTTTCCTGGCGTGATCATCTTTTGGCATCCGTTCAAGAGCAGTGGAGGTAAAAAATGCTGGGATTTATGGATGGCGATTGTCGTCGTTACAAAAGAACGCGAAAAGGGGCGCACATTCGGCGTGATTGGAGTTTGTGATACTTCTGTCTGGGTCAAATCTTCCCCAAAATCGAATTTTCTTATTTTTTTAACTATAAGTTCACGTCATAAAAAAATAAAAAGTCGCGCGTTCGCTATGAGCACCGCATAGGTCAAAGATTGCCACCTTGCGGTACCTCAAGGAATCTTTTGTGGGACTCACCAGTAGTTGGGAAAATATTTTGTATTATTTATGTATTTACTGTATTGTAATTAATTTCCGTACGTTCATTAGATTTATGAATCTTAGTATATATTTTGGAATTATTTTTATTCATGCGGCACTTTGGACGCTTTTGTCTAGGGATGTTTGTTGCAAAAAAGGTCACATCTCTTTTAATAATAATACAATAATAATAACTTCAATAATAATAACTTCAATTAAAATTAACCGGTAGAGTAAACCTCGTGCTAAAACATTCTGTCACAAATTAGTCGTACTAAGTTGCAATTGGTTTCTATTGAATTATCGCGTATTTAATAGCAACGCCACTGAACAATGATGCTTTGTAGCTGCGATTGGGGTTATTTTTTCGCCCTGCCTTCTAATGGTTGACAAGTTAATTAAATTTACTATTATCGTCACACCAGCGCAAGAACCAATGAGCGAGCACGGCGATTCATTTGTTTAAAAAAAAACGATTTCGTGTTACGATCATAACTGTCTGCATCGCCATAAAGGTCCGAGAGTATGTGTGCAGGTCCGCGCTCTAGTTGGCAAGCAGGCGTGCGAAAACACGCCTCTCGCAATCCGACGTCGAACCCTGCGCTAGTCGAGGGTGAGGAAGGTGGGGAGGAGGGAGGTGTGGGGGGGGGGAGGTGGGGTGGAGTATGGGGAGGGGGAGGTGGGGTGGAGTATGGTGGGGCGGAGGGAGGGAGAGGATTATCCGTGCGACTGCCGTCGTACTCCCGTGGTTTTCTCCGCAGTAGTGTGGTGGCAAGGCTGCAGAACCACTAGGATACCTTCTCGTGGACCTTGGAAGCCCCCAGACGCGGTGTCTGGAATGGGATGATGTTCTTGCAGTCACCTCTTCCCTACCCTCTCCTCATCCTCCCTTTCCTCTCTTCTCTCTCTCTCTCCTTTACCTCGACTCCAATCTCCCTTATCCTTTTCCTTCAGACCTCCGTAATCCTCTCTCCTGCGCCACCCCTTCCGCTCTTGAAAACCCCCTTTTCCTCCCTCTTCCCTAACCTTCCCATTGTGGCCTATCTCTTTCTCCCACTCTCTCCTATCCCTTTCTCTCTCTCTTCCCTTCCCCTCTTTTCCCTTCCCCTCCCTTCGTCTACCCGCCCGTTCCCATCCCTTTCTACTCTGTAGGGTCGACATCCTGAAATGCTGTGGGCACATGTGAACCTCGCCATGTGGGCCTAACCTCGTTCACTTTAGTCCCGGATCGATATTCCCCGTCTGTGACTCCTCCTTTCTCCTCCCTCTCTTCCTCTATTTCTCCGTCTACGTCATTCTCCCTGTTCCCCTCTCCGTCCCCTTCCCGACGCATTCCTCAGGTTCGGCTTTTTTCTTTTTTCGATTCCGATTTTTTTCTTTTTGAAATCTCGTGTCTTTTCTTCATCACCCGCGCGGGTTAATTGCGTTTTCTCGATATATCTTTCTCTCCGGAATGTACGTGGCGTAGTTGTTTTTTTTTAAGGCGCAATTTCTCGCGGAGGTTTCTCGTAGGAATTCCGTTCCGGCTGCAGGAAAAAAATCGCGTTTCGCGGATTCCTTCGTCTGCGAGAGTACGGAATAAATCTGTCCGGTTGTAATCATAGTCGGCGCTTAAATAGGTGTGGTTGTTGTTGGTTGTTGCTTGATGTTGGTCGAAGAGTGGTTGTATCGTTTTTAGGATAGGTGGTTTTATAATGTTTTTTTATTATATAGATTAGGCTGTAAAGCACCGGTAATGCGCATTATCTAGAGCAGCGGTTCCCAAACTATGGTACGCGTACCACTAGTGGTACGTGAAGCTTTTGCCAGTGCCAGAGCAGAGTGAAAAGCAGCAGAATACCTGCTTCGAATAGGAAGAAGCAGGGACAGATCTGTTGTGGTACGTGAGTTTGGTGCCACATTCACTACTACATTCACTACATTCATACTTACTAGTACTATGTGGTACGAGGAAATGTTGTCATGTTTTCGGTGGTACGCGAAAAAAAAAGTTTGGGAACCGCTGATCCAAGGAATTGTCCGGTTCGTCGTATGGCTGAAAGGAAATTCAAGAATAAGTACTTAAATATAAAATATTCGAAAAGTATGTACTTGTCTGAGGTATCTCCAATAGTCATAGCAGTTATGGAAATTCATTTGATGAGGTAATTCTCAAACCGATAACGTAAGCGCACGTAGGCTCGATGAATCAGAGGGTGCGTTCTCTATTTCCGCGAGAAGTGAGGTTCGTTAGAGCTTGAATGAAGGGTTCTAATGGCGTTAAAGTATTCTAAAGTGCTCTAGGTGGGAGGAAAAGAAGACCTTCAGATGATCATAAAGGTAGTAACTTTTCAGCGAGCATTATTCTCTTTCCGTGACGACTTATTAAGCCCGTGAATTTTGCTCTTGCTCACGGGAAATGTACGCTTGTATCGTTTCTTGCACTTTTCCCGCCGTGTGGTTCTCGTGGCTGAGTCGACTTCCATCCTTTACCGAAATATTAATGCCTCCGTCTCGTCTCTTTTCTGTTTTCGGTCTTTTTTTTTGAAAATCCACATCCCGTAGGTTTCCCTTTCGAGATCTGTCAGTAACGCTTCGAAACAAGCTTTTTTGAAAAAATGTCTAACTTTCACATTGTCAGAGAATTTTGTCGATTTACCGTATTATTCACGCTCACATTCTTATCCGTAAATGGTTATTATTTAGATATATACGTATTTAGAGAAAAGGTTTAATTATCTAGGCACTCGGCGTAACAAGTTTTCCGCGTCTTTTTTTTTTAAATTTCCCTCCTCGACACAAAATCGTCGATCCGCGAGGTACGTTCCGATTCGGTTCCTTTTCGAAGAGAGTCGCTTTTTCTTTTTAATCCAGCCAACTTTCTTCATTGTCTTAATCCCGTCTCAATACTACTTGGAAAGTTGTAGAGCGGAGGGTGCGAAAAGAAAAAAAAAAGATTACATCGAAGGGAGAAAAAAAAGGATACAGCATTTCTTTTTTTTAAAAGGAGAACGCATGACCATTTTTCTTTCCTTTCGACACGTCAGTCCCCCTCTTTTTCTCTCTTTTCCCACTTTTTCGTCGTCATCTACTTTTCGGGGCTAATTAGTCGAGAGAAGAAATTTTTTTCGGACCCGCTCTTTCCCGGTGGCGGCGTTGAGGCTCTTTAATTCTTCGTCCCCTCTCTTCCGTTTTGTTTCCCTATTTCCGTCCCCTTTTCCCATCCTCTCTTTCTCTCTCTCTCCCTCTCTTTCTCTTTTCTTTATATCGAACTCTTCTTCATCCCCTTCCTCCACACTCTTCGAGTATACCTTTTCTCCCGCCTATCCATTTCATCCCGGAATTTTTATTTTTTATCTATTGCCGATCCGTCGGTCTCTCTCTATTCCTCTCTCATCCTCTCCAACTCCCCTCCTTTTTTCCCCCCTTACTCTTTTCCCCTTTGAAGCGTCCTTTCCCTACTTTTTTTAGTAAAAATTGCCTCCGATGGATGTTTCGAGGTGACAATGTTGGCGTCGGGGACCTCCTCCCACTACTGCTCCCGTTCATTACTTTTTCATTTCTCCCTCTCTCGCTCCAACGCGCCAGCAATGCGTGTTGTGGGTTGGCGTGTTGCGGGATGTCTGTTTACCTATCGGTGGTGTTTTTTCTTCTAATTTTCGCTGTTTTCCTACAGGCGAATGGGTGTCAGTTTATCGGACTTTGCACCTCGAGGGGGGTAAAAAAAGTCATTTTTGGCGATTTTTATGTATCGGCGCAAAACCGAAACGTAATTTGCCTCTTTTAAGTCGTTTAACTCGTAAGGTTTTCATTTCATTCGTATAAAATTTAAAATTTTTGCTCATAAATAATTTTTTCTCTCGTTTCAATGGATTGGACGAGTAAACTAGTCGTCTTTCGTCGAGGGGTTAAAAAAAAAAGCATCGGAAAAATCGGAATTCTTCGAGGGGGGGGGTCAATCTGCTTTTTTTTTCCTCCAATAAATCCGTTTCTGATAGGGTCGAACGGAAGGAGAAACGCATCTTTATTGGCGGTTTTTATTAAGTTTTCGTCGCGGTCCCATGTCTGCGAAAGTTAAATCCATAACGGCGTCTGATTAGCAAAGGGGTAGGTGTGGCGTCTCATCCCCCTCTCGCTCTCTTTCTCTCCCTCTCTCTCTCTCTCTCTTCTCATGTTGTACGAAATACGAGTCGCGAGTACGAGGCGGATAAAAAAGTAGTCTTTCTCTCTCTCTCTCCCTCCCTTCTCTTTCTCCTCTCACTCTCTCCCCCCCCCCTTCTTCCGCCCCTTTTTTCTCTTTTTTCCTTTTAACATTTTACGAGTTTACGTCCACCTGCCAGCTTCCACTCCTCGCAACCCCTCCCATCTTTCTCCTCTCTCTCTCTCTCTCATCCTTTCTCCTCTTCTCCCTCCGAGTCTCCAAAACACGCTGCGCTCCCAGACTGCAGACCAGCTTCTCCATCCCACCCTCTCCCCCCACTCCTCTCCCCCCACTCCTCTCCCCCCACTCCTCTCCCAACTCCTCTCCCCCACTCCTCTCCCCCCACTCCTCTCCTCCATCCACCTCTAATACTACAACATCCACCTCCCTCTCCCTACCCCTTTCCCTTCCTCCCCTCCCTCTCTCTCTACCTTCCCCCTTTCATCCCTTCCCTCTCTCTCTCTTTCCCTTTCTCTCCCTCGCCGTTTCTACCCCTTCCCGCTCTCTCGCTTCGATTTTTCAATAACTTCGGTGACGTGGTCGTTGTCATGGAAACGCATCGACCGCTCAAGCGCCCTGGAAAACCCTCCCTTTCTCCTCCATCCCTTCCTCTCTACCCCTCTTTCTTCTCACCTTTCTCTTTACATCTCCCTCCTCCCTCTCCCCTCCTCTCTCTCTCTCTCTTTGCCTCGGTCCAAGTTCCTTCGTGCGCTTTCCGCTCCCTCTCTTGTTTTTCACCTCTCGTGGGATACGCCTCTCACACGCCATCTATCCCCTCGTCTTTTTGTTTACTTTCCTTTTCGTTCGCCTTTTCTGCCCTCTTTTGTTTCGTCTCGTCTCTCTCATTCATTAGAGTTTTCGCTCTCTCTCTCTCTCCCAGGGAATTTTTTTTATTTACTACGCTACGAGTCAGCCAAAGGGGCGTCGATTTTTACACGTTTTTTCGTTCTCTGTCTGTCGCTCTTCTGTAGTTGTAAAGGGGAGTAAAGTCTCGCATGTCTCTCGGAAGTCTTTTACGTCGGCGAAATATCGTTGGTCGTCGTCGGGAATGTTTTTGATGCCTTATTTTCGTTTATTAATGGGTTCAGTGCCTATATTCTTAAGTTTATTCCACTGCATGTGATGCAGTTTTTTTAATTTAGTTTTTCAATTTAATTGAATTCGTTTAAAGGTGATGTTTATTTAGTTCATTTGACACATTCGTTAAATTTTGCTCCACCTTACTTTTCTCGTAATTTTAAGTTTTGCATTAATTTAATTGTTGGTTAATTATTGGCCGATGCCAAATAAAGCGTCTTATTTTTGAGTTTTCATAATCTTTGTTTCTAATCCTGTTTAAACGTGCAATTTAGAGTTTCACTCATGTATGCCGATGGAAATGACACATAGATACTACTTAGTAATATCAAATCGTTCAAAATTGTCGCGATTCCTTATATCACGTTGAATGCGTGAAAATCTTAATTATATAGGCTAGAAATTTACTCCAGAATAAATGTTTAAGTATCGAAAATTGAAAAATGAAATACTTGTATTAGGTATGTCCATTGCCCATAAAAGGGGTTATAGAAAATACATGCGCATTTCGGCAGCCGTCTTCAGTTGCGGTACACTGAATGTTGATTATAAAAATGTACAAGTACGTTTTTAATTTTTATACATTTAATATTTACGCGCAGTTTCTGGTATTTGTTTTCAGCCATAAGACGAGGCCAATAAATTTTCTAGTGGATGTAGAAATTAATAGTTAATTTGGTGAACTATTGGGGTTTTCTTTGGACATATTCTTAGGTCGTGCGTAAGAAATATATAGTTTCCAGGGAGTGAAGACGCCGCGGAAAATTTCACGAGTGATTGTCATTTGACCGTTTCTGTTAGGACAGTCATGAGCGAAATTGGCTATTTTCCAAAATCGCCTGCATAAAAATGACAGACGAAATTTTTTCTATGAACATTTTTCGAGGATTGGATATTATTAAACGGAAATAAGATAAATTCTCGATTATTCTAATTTAAATCGCCGACTTTTACATTCCTCTCCTATATATGTATTTATTCCGCAAAATCGGCGGAAGTTAAACCGAGCGACGCGTATTCCTGCCGTAAGTACGTACGTAAATACGTTTATGTACGCGGGGGAGGTGGGGGGGGGGAAGCGCGGAAAATATTTTTTTACGAGGGCATCGGTTCAAGCTGGAGAAGAGGTTATTGGTAGCGTATGTCGCGGGGTAAGCTATGCAAACCACCCACTCCATTGAAAAATGTCGGATACTAGCATGCCATGTTCTCTCACCATATTACCCTCTCTCTCTCTCGCCCCTCCCCCCTTCACCGTACCCCTTCTCTCTCTCGATTCACTCGCGCTCTCCATCCCCCCTCTTTTACACTACTACCATCTCCCCTCCTCCCTCCCCTCTTTACTATAGTCGCCCCCTCCTATTAAAGGCCTCCGTACTATCGCTCCTCGCTTACTACTACGTTTCCCCTCTCACCACGCCGTTACTACTACTGCGGCGTTGCCCTCTAGCTCGTACTCCTCCCTCTCCTATCCTCCCGCTCTCATCATCCTCTCTATCTCTCCCTCTCCCTCCTCCTCCTGTCTTCTTTCCTCCCTCTTCGTGTGTGGTGCATTTCCCGCCAATTGCAGGAGGATAGCATGTATATATTTTCTTTTGAATCTATCCAAAAGGGGAACTTTGGTGTATGGTTCGCTGGTGCTGGATATGTAGGGGAATGCCTCCTCCCCCAGTTGGGGGGGTGGGTGGATGGGGGGAGGGGGAGGGAGGTTTTCCGACCTTAACCGCCCTCTAGTGAATTGATGAGGCGTGTTGGAGTATGACGTCACGTTACCCTAGGAGACCGTTCATCGTGTTGCCTATGCTTTCGACGTGGTGATGTGTGTGTGTGTGTATTTCACTTGCATCAGGAAATCTGTGTGACGTTAGGCTTATTTGTTTTTTTTTGTGGGGGAAGAGGGAGGGGGGGGGGGGGGGTCATTCATTTTGTCTGCCTTGAAATACTACCGTTTAATCTTTAGCATTCAATGATATTTATGCTGGTACTTGGTGGAAATAACTATCGAACGTTGCATGCAGTGACTTTACGACTATGCTAGCTAATCTCCTTCGTTTCGGTATTAAATTAAACGGATAAATTAACCTTAAAACGGTTATATTGTGGTAAGTTATAGCTCGGTATTTGTTAGCATGTTTATGCCGCGTCTTTTATTAGTTGTGTCGTCTCTCATCTCGTACGTAATATTTTAATTTGTTTTGTTTGTTATCTGAGCAAGTTCTATCTATAGTCTGGTGTTAACATTTAACTTTTAAAAAGTATGCATTTAGTGCTTGGTATGTTATATAATGTCATATTTTATATATATATATATATATATATATATATATATATATATATATATATATATGTAATATTATATGATTTGTTGCGCCCACGTTATGGCTGAAATAAAGTTGATGGTCTATAAATCTTCTACATCCATAAATAATGTCGTGAAAGATGTACATTTCAGCCACAACGCATCCGCCATTAGCGACGATATAGTATACCATCGGAGAATAGAGAAACATAGTTTTAAAACGAGTGAATATCTCGTTTTAAACGAGATATTCACTCGTTTTTAGGGATTTTTCGGTACGAAAATAAACGTCGCTTTTAAAAAAAATATTACTTCAACTCCGCGCTTCCATAAAATAATTTCTCTTCAAATTGTCGGGCGAATTCGGTTCGAGACGAAGCGATCACAAGGAAAATTTATTTATCCTCTCTCTCTTCGCTCTTTTCCCCCCAGACACTCGCCATCTTCTCGTAATTTTATTTGCTCCATCTCTCGCAACCTCTCCCCCTCTCATCTTTCTCCTTTCACCAGCCTTCAATTTCTGCTGCTTCCCCCCCCTCCCTCTCCCCCGCTTCCTCCCCAGTCGCACCCACTCCATCATCATCCTCCTCCTCTGGCTCTCTCATCGGTCCCATATTTCTCTCTCACTTCTTCATCTCCTCCCGTTCTACCATTGGGAGGTGGTTCCAGCAGCCCTCAGCCTTCACTTCCCCCATTTCCCTCACTCACTGCCATTCCTCTCTCCCGATTCGGTCGTTTAACCCCACACTCTCATTCTTTTATTCCGTCTGTCCCTTCATTCTTTCTCACCCTTGCGTCCTATTTTCTCCCTCTTTTTTGTCCTTTCCGCGTTTCTCCTGCTTTCTCTCAACTCGTCATCCTTTTCTTTCCCTCTGCCTATCTTCATACTCCATCTTTACGCCTATCTGTTCATTCCCTTCTTCGTCTCTTTCTCCCTTCATGTTACGCTCCATTTTCTTTATCTCCCTGTTTCTGTTTACTTCTTTCTCTTCCACTTATTGGCTCTTTCTCCCATGTCATTGCCTTCATCTCGATCTCCCTCTATTTCTACTTCTATCTCCCTCGACCTCTCTCTTCCTTCACCTCTCTCTTATACCTTATCTCTTTCTAATAGTATTCATCGTTGTATTTCTACTATCTAGGGTTTTCGCAGATTTTTCCACCCCACTTCTCTTCGCGTGTGTTTTCCTGCGTTTTTTTTACTTGGTTGGCCATGCCTGGCTCTACCTGGGTTTTTACCACAAATATTATATCTTTCTTGGAAGCTTCTCTAATGTATAATTTGGCGTTTGTTGTTGTTCTCGTTATATTTATTTGACGTAACTTTTTTTGGTTCTAGTTTGTGTGTGTGTGTGTGTGTGTATATATATACACACATACATACACACACATACATATATATATATATATATATATGTATGTATGTATGTATATACTTATTCATGTTATTATTTTGTAATTGATAACGAAGGGTTAAATGGAAGAGGTGACCTTATGGTCTCAATTTCGCCCTGAAAATAAATACATTTATCTATCTAACTCTTCTCCCTCTACTTCTCCTTCCCTTTATCACCCACCCTCTACATCTTTCCCTCTACCTTCTCTATATCTCTACTTCTCTCCCAATTATCTCTCTGTCTCCCTCTACTTCTCTCTCCCTCTCCCTTTTATCTCTCTCCGACTCCGTCTCTCCCTCTCCCCATTTCTCGCTCCGTCTCCCCACTCTCTTCATTTTCCACTCCAATTCTCCACAGAAAAGCGCCCACTCATCTTTATCAAGCGGCTCTCTTTTCTGTCTGTCCCCCTTCTGTGGAACACCCGTTTAAGTCTCGTGACCTCTCCATATTACGCTCCCTCCGTTTCTCGCCTTGTCATTTCGTTCTCCGCTTCTTTTTCCGTTCTTATTTTCTTTCTGAAATTCCTCCGCGCGCTCAAAATTTCGCCGAAGAATTAGTTTAAGAGGGGAAGAGAGGGGTGAGAAAAAATAGAGAAGGGTGTAGAATGGGATGGACGGAGGGAGAGGGAGGTGTAAGAGGAGGAGATGGACGGGTGGGGAAGGGGAGGATGGGCCGAGAGGGAGGAGGAGGAGGGTAGAGGCTGGGAGAAAAAGGGTGAAGGAGGGGAGGGAGAGAGAGGGAGGAGGTGGGGAAGAGAGGTCGAGGGAGGCGTGAGAAAGTAGGAAAGACGGAAGGAAAGCGAGGGAGAGGTGAAAGAGGAGGAGGATAAAGTAGTGGGAAAGGGGAAAGTGGGAAAGTAATTAAATGGGAGGAAACAGTCTTAGTTGGGTCGAGATGGTCCTCTTTTTATTTTATTTATTTTTTTTTTTTTTAAGGCGGGCGTCCTTTCTCGCGTAGGCACATCCACCCACGCCATAATTGCTCGGCAGCGTAGGAATGAAGAGATAAATGATGCGTCTGGCGCGGTAGTGGAAAGGAGGCAAAGGGGAGTGAGTGAGGAAGAGTGAGTGAGTGAGGGAGGGAGGGAGGGAGGTAGAGGGAGCGAGAGAGTGAGGGAAGAGGTAGTCGTCTGGAGGATCGCAGACCGTTGGCGAAAATACTCGCGTCTCGCGAGGGTTCGGCCGCAAGAAAGTGAGTCGGTTTGGGAAATTTCGATAAAAGAAATGTTTTTTTCCCTTCTCGAGAGGCTTCTGCGGTGGAAGGAATTCAATTAGGCAGACGTCGAATTTTATCGTTCGGTTAAAAATACTCGGGATGTGGAGGGTATGAGAAAATTCACGTTTTATTTTCTTGGAAAATTTTACGTAGTTTAATGTTTCCGTCTTAACTGAAACAGATGTGCGGTAGAGTTTTTGAAAGTCAGGTTAAAATTATTTTAAGAGACGGGAATGTTACCGAGTTCCTTTGACGGCTAAAGTCATATTGAGAAACTGAATCTCCGGAAGCAATAAAAAGGTTCGGAAATATATGTAAATGTAGCTGGGAAAGCAGTCGCGATAAGTGGTGACAGAATCTGCTACCGTTGAATGGAGATCGTAGTTTTACATTCAGAATAAGGAATTCTCGTTTATTTCGCATACGAAAATAAACTATTATGACCTAATAGTTTAGGATAAAACCAGATTTCGCAATTCTTATACAAAGCAGCCGTTAACGGAGGTAATTCGCCATTTTTTATATTCAATTGTTGGCGAGTCAAGTAACTCCCCATAAAGCGTTCGAGAAATCCCGATGGGGATTTCGGTTACAAAGAAGCCTTTCTTAGCGGTAGTTCTCCGATCCTGTATTTCAGAAATGCCTTTCGGTGAATGACCGCTGAAGACGGCTTCTTTGCAACCAGTGCGGTTTTACCGACGGTAGGAATTAGTTTTATCATTTCTATTAACCACGTGTAAAACGTTATTAGAGAAAAATGTGGCGAAGCGTGATTTCGCAAATTTTAAGGAGAGGGTCTTATATCAAATTGCCCTTTCACACTCTTGAGATATATACGCGCGGCGAACGGAATGGATTAGGCGCTTACCTTTGACGATATACGAGAGGCCCGCGATAACATTTTTACGAAAAATTACGTTCAACCCTCCCCCAAGGATTTACGGGTTTATATGAGTGGAGGTGAGGGGAGAAATGGTCGTAATTTGTCATTCATTTTACTTTTTCAAGTGGTTCGAGAAACTTCCAAGAGTGGAATCGTCACACACACGCACACAGCATGGTGGTTTTGGAAAGGGGGTAGTGGGGAAAAGACACGTTATAAGGATGGCTGGAGAGATTGATGAGAGGAAAGGAGGAAGGGTGGGTGGGAGAGTGAGAGACTAGGAGATGGGAGAAACATGTCTGGAGGGAATTTCTGAGAGTCATCGTTATTTGCACTCGTGGTAGGGGGGATGGCGCCCTCCCCCCCTTCTACCCTCACTCTATTCCTCCCCCCCCTCCCTCCCCCCCTTCGTCGCATCTCTTGCCACTCTCTCCGAGCTTCCGAGAAGCGAATTCGAATTGGAGAGGGTGTAGCGGGGATGGGGGTCGTTGTTTGGAAGAGAGTAAAGGCGAAATTGCAATTTCTTGTAGCGATGGCTGTGACGTAATGATAGAGATTTTTTTACTTCCCCGCCCGCTTTATTTCTCTCTCTCTTCTCTCTCTCTTTTCTCTTCGCCGACGCCAAAGGCTTGATGTAATCTTTTGTTGAATAAGGGAGAGTTTTCCGCTTCGTTAAGCCCTTTTTTTTCTCTCGATTTGTTTTGTTTTTCATTTTCATTTTTGTCAAATGCTCCCGCGTCGAAATTGCGCGGTGTTCACGTGAGGTTCTCGCTCGGAGATGTTCAGGTGTTTTATATTTTTTGCCTGCGGTTGTAATTTAGCGACGTGTCTCCTTCCGTTATTTTTTGCGTTTTCTTCCTGTGAATGCCTTCGTCCACGGAATGACGATAATAGGGTGGCGTGCATGCAAATCATAGCTGAATGCACGTGTAATCTTGTTCATGGTCGGCGTTTATTCCTTGAGTTCGTTTTTTTACGCACTCCTTATCTTCAAGGCGTCGTTATATTTACTTGTGAATTCACGATTGGTTTTTTTTATAGAAACTTAAATGTTCGCGGGTAGATGATTGCTTTAATATTTATACTTATTGCTTCTATAATGAAGTTAGAGATTCGCTGTTGCGGTTACCCGCATAGCATAGAAATTAAGTTTGAAATAAAAAGCGACGAAATCGTTGCTTATTGTAATGTTTTGTAGGGTGCCTTGCGCATGCACTCAGAGGGGCGTCATGTCGCATCGCGCTCATTCGAGGTAAGCCACGCAAATGCAGCCGAGAGTCTATTTATGCGAAATATGTATAGTTGAGGTTGTTAAAAAGTTGGTTTCATCGGTAGTTGTAATTAGTGCTATGAAAAACTTGTGTTAGAGTCGTACAACTGTACAGCCATTGATGAGTAAATGAAATTTAGTTGATGTACGCTTGTTAAAGGAAATATTCTTAATACCTCCTCCGGCAATCATGTTTCGCGGCGTTTTTTTAACTAGAAAAGATCACCATTTTACTCTCTTGTAGATGTTTTGTGAGGGAAAA
This sequence comes from Uropetala carovei, assembly GCA_036926305.1. Classification (NCBI taxonomy): domain Eukaryota; kingdom Metazoa; phylum Arthropoda; class Insecta; order Odonata; family Petaluridae; genus Uropetala; species Uropetala carovei. Next base: position 4,662,065 of record JAXCHB010000100.1, read on the forward strand.
ATATTTTCTCATTTCCGTTTCGACGATGAGAATATTCTTTTTTTTTTCAAACTGCGTTTAATATCAGCTGATTGAAATGACGGCTAAGCTAATAGTAACATTTCTCCACGAGATTAGCTGCCGCCCTGCGATCTCTTTCGTACGTCAATTTTTTTTTCAGTTTTTTTTTATCACATTTGTACAGGCGTAATGACGGGGGCGAGGCGTTTTGACGAGCCGAGGAAATGGTTGCGGAGATTAAGCCGCGATTACTTTTTGCCGTATTTCACGGCGGCATCTTTATCTCGCCATTATCGAGGAAAAATTGGGCATTCACGTGGTGGTCGAGGAGGTGGGGGGGGGCCGAGAGTGAAAATCTGGGAATATTTTTCGGCGTTTTCTTTTGTCGTGAGCGGGGGCGGAAGGGCAAGAGGAAAAATGGGCAGTTTTTGGCAGTCTCTCTCCCCCCCCCCCCCCATCCCGTACGACATTTTACGCACTGCCATTGTTCCCCTCTCCTCTTAATGGCGGTGTTCAACTGTCCTCTCCCCTCCATCCTTCACTGTTCACCCCTCCCCCCACCTCACACACCCACACACAACACTTCCCCCTTTCTCAAATCTTCCTCCATTCTGGATACAACGTTCTCCCCTTTCCTTTGCCTACAACCCTCTCCCCACCGTCAGTGCCTAATCTCGGTCCCCTTTTTTTTCTCTCTCCTCCCTCGCCCCTCTTTCCTTCCTCCCTCACCCCTCTTTTCTGTCTCTCACCCCCTTTTCTCTCTCTCACCCCCTTTTCTCTCCCACCCCTCCTTTCTCTCCCACCCCTCCTTTCTCTCCCACCCCTCTTTTCCTCGGCCCCCACTTCTCATTCCTCTCGCACACCATCCATCCTTCTTTCATTCCGCTCCCTCCCACTTAATCACTCTATCTTTTCTTTCACGTCTCGTCTCCTTAACCCCATTCTCTCTTCCCTTAAGCTCTTCCAAGAAAAAACTTCCTCTCTGTTCTTCTCTACGCTTCGGGAAGAACTTCCAATATTATCTATGGTCTTTCGTCTCCCTTCGCTATTTTCTTTCACCATTTTATTCCGTCTCCATTCTTCCGTTCTGCCTTTTTTTGCTTTTCGCTTTATTTCTACATGTCTCTCGCATCCCCCTCTCCCCACCTCCTCTGCCTCTCTTCCCCATTCTCTCTCTCTCCACCTCCCTCTTTCCGTCTCTCCTCTCTCAACCTCCCAACATTCCATCTCTTCGCCCTCTCCATTTTCCCCTTTGTATCCACTTCCTCACTCCCCACCTCCTCTCTTCCTCATCACACCTCCTTTATCTATCTGTACCCACCTCCCTCTCTCTGTCTACTATTTCAGCACCTTTTTTCTCTCCGACTCCCTTTTTCTCTCCAACTCCCTTTTTCTCTCCAACTCCCTTTTTCTCTCCAACCTCCTTTTTCTCTCCAGCCTCCTTTTTCTCTCCAGCCTCCTTTTTCTCTCCAGCCTCCTTTTTCTCTCCAACTTCCTTTTTCTCTCCAACTTCCTTTTTCTCTCCAACTCCCTTTTTCTCTCCAACTCCCTTTTTCTCTCCAACTCCCTTTTTCTCTCCAACTCCCTTTTTCTCTCCAACTCCCTTTTTCTCTCCAACTCCCCTTTTCTCTGCAACTGCCTTTTTCTCTCCAACTCCCTTTTTCTCTCCAACTCCCTTTTTCTCCTCATCTCGCTTTTTCTCCCCATCTCCCTTTTTCTCCCCATCTCGCTTTTTCTCCCCATCTCGCTTTTCTCTCCAACTCTCCTGCTTTCTCTCCAACTCTTCTGCTTTCTCTCCAACTCTTCTGCTTTCTCTCCAACTCTTCTGCTTTCTCTCCAACTCTCCTTTCTCTCCAACTTTCTCTCCAGTTCTCATTTCTCTCCAACTCTTTTCTCTCCAACTCTTTTCTCTTCTACTCTTTTCTCTCCAACTCTGTTCTCTCCAACTCTTCTCTCCAACTCTTTTCTCTCCAACTCTTTCTCTACAACTCTTTCTTTCTCTACAACTGTCCTTTCTCTGCAACTGTCCTTTCTCTGCAACTGTCCTTTCTCTGCAACTGTCCTTTCTCTGCCACTGTCCTTTCCCTCATACTCTCCTCTTTCTGCATTTCCCCCTCTCCGCCAACTTTCTCTCTAACTCCACGTTTATCTCCCTTCGTGCTTTTCTTTCTCTCTTCTAGTTTCCCTCGCGCAACCTTAATTTCTTTTTCCCCTCCGTACAAACCACATCTTCGTCCCGTCTTTCTCTTTCCCCATCCCGTTTCTCTTTTGTCCCCCAGAACTGTTAGGGAACTAACAGCTCCCTATTTATCTCTTTCGCTGTTATCCTCCCGTTTACTCGGTTTCCACTTTCTAGTTCTCTTTTCTTTTTACTCGGTCGTCTTTTCCCCCCCTCGTAGTGTAACCCATTCCCGTTTCCTCCTCCTCACCTTCTGCTCCCCCCCTTTTTTTGACTCGATTTCCCTCCACCTGAGATTTCTCCCTCCCCTCTCCCATTCCTTCCTTTCATTCATTCAGCACGTATTTTAATCGCACCTTTCTCCTGCCCCCAGGAGATATTTTTTCCCACTTTTTTGTATGTATTTTTCTCCTTTTGTTCCCTCGGATTTTTTTTTATCGGGGAGAGGGGGGAGGGTGCCTTTCGAGGGGTTTTCTGGTAAATACTGGCACTTTTTGACAGTGACGAAAATCTCCCCTCGTTTTCCATTGATAAATTTTACCCGACGTGGCAATTTGCGCGCTTTACCCAAGAGAGGTTCAGAACCTCTGGGAAAAAAGGAGGGCAAAACGTTGTTGACTTTACGCATTTGGTTTTTTTTTGAAATGGGTTGTTTTCACGGTGGTTAGTTTTTGACACAGTTACGTTTCCCGCCCCAGTCAGTGTTTTGTCAGTTTTTTACCGGTGTTATCTAGGTTTTATTTGGCGGATTTCTTATTTAATGCAAGTATTATTTTTTTTGCATCGGAAATAGGTAATCGTTTGTTAACCCTTCCACGTTACGACCCTAGCGTGCGTAAAATATTCCCAGAGATTTAAAAAATGACAGAAAATGCACATTTTTATTCGCAAGACCCCTTTAATATATGCATAATCGTATTGAATTTTTTCTGGGTGTTTTCTTCCTATAAAAAATTGTTTATCCGTATGAAGATTTGATTGGACGAGTATACTCGTCAACACCGCACATGGAGGTTAGTTTCCGCTTCTTTATGTATTTTTTTTTCCAGGCGTTGGTGGTGTCTGGTTAGCTTCCTTTAGAACTTTAGGATCACAGGATATCATCCTGCTATGATCATTGGCGTTTTTTTTGTCGTAATTCTTGCTCGTTGTACGTTCATTGAATGGCGACGAAAGTGCTAAAACGATAAATTTAATGCGCGTGTTGTGTCCCTTGTCATCCTCTTTCCCCTATCAAGAAATCCGTCACCCAGCGTTTCGTTTCTCGCGAACCTCCCGTATTGCGGTGCACCGCTCTCTTTCGCCTTATTCCCTCGGAATCGAGCTGTTTTTTTTACCTGGCTCCTTCATCTCTTGCTCCAATCTCCGTCGATTCGCCCTTGTTCCCTCGTTTCGCGCTCCCACAACGGAATGGAAAGACCGGCGGCGCGCCGCCGGTCTGGGCGATCCCTTTCCAAGATAGCAGCATTCTACTTGTAAAAATAACTTGTCTAGACGAAGAAAGATCAATATTCACATTTGAAAAACTTTCAGGCCACTATTTTCAATTTTTTTCACGTGATATTGTAAAAAAAATGTACCGTTAAAAAACGGGTCTAAAATTCTTCGTTATTGGTTTGCATCTTTTGGTTTTGTTTGGGGGTATTGATATTTATTCTCCATTGTTTAGTTCCTGCGAACAGTGTAGCATTTAATGTTTGCCTTATTATATAGTGTGATGGAAATAAAGAGAAAAAAGTCCAAGTTTTCTTTTAGCGAATGTATAAACTTGCATTTATTTAATATTTAAACTTTGTATCAGGCGTTTGTATTTTGATTTGATATCACGTACATTCGCATACCTTTTTAAAATTTCGCCCTCTCATTGAATGAAGGAGAAGTGTTTTTGTTTTAAAGTATGCTATTTTCGCTTTTCCCGACGTCTACATTCTGGCTCACTTTTGCCCATCCTCTGACCCATGACCTCCACAGTAGAACGAGGAAGGTCGTTCCATTTTTACGCATGCGTTCCGACGAGGTCCCTCTAAGTATGGGAGTCTTATTTTAGACTCACTGTAGTAGCTGCTCGTGTGCGCGGGATTTGCTTCTCTACAAATGACGACCCGCTGATCCTCAGCTGGGATTAATTATCGCTTCTTTGAGTTTCACGTTTAAAGCTACTTTTTCGTTGGTTCTTATATGTTATGATTTTATCTCTTACTGTACATGCAAGTTTCTTTGACTTGTGTGTGCTTAACGCGTATAAAAATAATAAATAAAGAGAAAGCGTTTGTGTAAAAATATCTTTCAGGGTTTCTGAATGGGAGTACATGCTGTTGTGGCTGCGATTTGTTGGATTTTCCATTATTTCAAAGCATCATAACACAGTTTGATGAAATGTTGTGGCTTTTATTGAGTATCAGTTTTTAATTATGTCCCTCACTGGAAAGGAAATAGCCAAAAATTTTATCACAGACTGATTGGAACTTTTTGTTATGTCGTTGTTTCCCGATTATCATCGTCTTTGGTTGCTGATTCGAAGACAAATCTAACATCTTTTAAGATTCTTTGCGCAAGTTTTCTTTACGTTTTTTCCCCGACTGTTTCGATGTTCAGTAGAGTCGACAGGTTTTCCGAAAACCTGTGGTATCCCGCGCCGACATCAATATTTTTCGCGGTTTTCTGCGTCAGGGCTTCTCAGCCGGCAGGAGGTCCGCAATTTATTCCGTTCGCCTTTTTTTTACGTCTGTGTTTTCCCGCCAATAATAAATTAACATTTTTCTCATTTCTTTTCCTCAGGTAAGGAGAAAAGTCCATCTTCCTAGAGTTATGGGGGTGGAAATGAGGGTGACGCGGGAGGCGGTCGTCTCGTTCTCCCCTTCCTGATGACGTCGCCACCGTCGGGGCGGGAAGGGAAATACAATTGACTCTCGAGGAACGTAAGTGCTCCCACCCACCCAAAACACTCCAGTCCAGCCAAGTACAAAGATGGGGAGGATGAGGTTAAAGGTGGTAGTTCGTTACCTTTCACTCTGCTCAACTTCGTCCTTATAACGGGACCTGTAAAGTGCTCCAGCTAGTGCAAGGACGGCCCACCAAAAATGGAATATTTTCAACTTTCCTCCAGGATGAACTCCGTCCTATCTCGTTCTCTCATCGCTCTAGACGGTGCCATACATTTTGGGAGGGTAATATAGCCTCGTGCCGTGTTTTAATTAAGCATTTTCGCGGGAGTTTATTTTTTAAAATTAATGTCCCAATTCCTCCATTTTTTTCTTAGTCGGAAAAGGCGGCAAAAGCGGGTTTCTAACCGGTTCCTAATAAATTTTTTGGGAGAGAGAGATACGGCTAGATTTATGTCCCGTATTTTTTATTTCGTTACGGGGTGTCGTTGTCGTTTGTTTTCGATTCGGATTCCCTCCTTCGCTTTTTTTAAAGGATGTAACGATTTATAGAGAGGAAGGGGAAGCCGGAGATGATTAGTGGTTTTGTTTACTTTTTTCTTTTTTTTAATGGTCGTTTGTAATTAACTCGGAGATATGTTTCCGGGTGCCTAATGCACACGCAGGATCGATAATGTTATTTCATTTTGATTTGATATGTAATCTCGAGATTCCTGTGTTTATAATATTTGAAGAATTAGTTTTGTGGTGGGACTATGAACTCTTAGCTGGAAATTATCTTCTGTGAAAATTGTTGGATCCCAGATTTCAACCTGCCCCTTTTTAATAACTTTTATATTAACCTCACTATATATATATATATATAGGTGTGTATATATATATATATATGTGTTCTGCCTGTTCTGACATATGGTTGTGAAACATGGACCATGAATGCCAGAATGATACAGCGCCTGCAAACAACACAGAGGGGCATGGAGAGATGCATGTTAGGGATCACCCGAAGAGATCGCAAGAGGAACGACTGGGTAAGAAAGAAGACGGGAGTCTGTGACGTGATTAGAAGAGTGAAGGTGTTAAAATGGCAGTGGGCAGGCCACATTGCTAAAAGAAATGACCAGCGTTGGACGTCCAGTGTCATCGAATGGATCCCAAGAAACATCAAGAGACCAAAAAGAAGACCGAAAGACAGGTGGGACAGAGAGCTTGTTAAGTTCTTGGGGCAAACTTGGAGGAGGGAGGCAGTTGACAGGGAAAACTGGAAGTGTCTGGGGGAGGCCTTCGTCCGTCAGTGGACTGAAAAAGGCTGATGATGATGATGATGATGATGATATAGGTATATATAGCGGTTTGTGGCACCTTCATGAAGGCTTGAATCACCTTATCAAGATTGGTAGCAGCACACGGGAACGGTGCAAATACATCCGGTGACGCCACTAACGCAACTAATGAGATTGGGATAAATATGGTTTTTATTTGTTCATGAATCCGATCGAAATCATGAATTATTGTTCTAGTAAATGGGTTAAATATTTTCCCCCTCGTTCCCATTTATCATGTTTCATTAAATGAGTTTGTTAAACGCTTGTATTAAAAAAAATTCACTTGTACAGGAATCGCGTTTAGCCACAGTTATTGGCACGATGGCATTGAATTCGATAGATTTTGTATATTTTAACACGGGTTTATTGGGTTATTTGTTTAATATGAGTATGTTAAATTCTCACGGGCAACATAAAAATCTCGTGTAGCTATTCAAAAGATGTTGTTGTCCGTGTTGCATAAGATTCAGGATTAGGTTTTTTTTTGTTGCATGAGTTTTATGGATACGAAATCATATTGCCTTTCGAGCGTAATGGAATGGTCGTACGCCGCCTTTTATTGCTAGGCGAAACTAGTCGTTAATTTTTATGAATTTGCTTAAAGAGAGGGAAAAAAGCCTTTCCGCGCAATCGCTTACATCTGTAGTTATTTTTAAACAAGCACCGCTATTTCAAAAGTGGACTCGACCTTCGTGTACCGAACGGTTTTATAATCCGCCAGACGCGGTTCGTGAGAGGTCATCGGTGTATTTTCGAGGCCTCGGACCTATAATTCTTTTTTCAAATTCTGCCGGCATCAAAGCGAATTACGTTCGTCCGGCGTATCCGCGAGGCAAAAGTATCTCGGGCCAATTCCGATAGAAAGCTCCCTTCCTTTTTGTTTTTTTATTATCTCTCGACCGCGGAAAATGGGAGTTGCCGGAAGCTTTTCCTTTTTTCTTTCGGTTAAAAAAAAAAAGAAAAAATTTTTTGGGGTTATCTATCGGAGCATGTGCTCCTCTTTACGATATGCTCTCCCTGGAAAAACCCGGCGAAATCCACGCTCAGTTTGGACCGAGTATTTTTTCGGCGCCGCCGCTGTCGGAGCGACGGCGCTAGCTTACGAGGACGGGAGCGACGCCCCTGGAGCAGCCCCCCGGCATATCCCCCTCCATCCTCGGCCACCCCTCTCTCCCTCGCCGTCCCCCTTAACGCCCCCCCCCCCAACCACACGTCTCTCCTCTTCCCCCGAAATCCTCCGGGTCCACCCACTTCGCCTCCCGCTCCACTCGACGTTGTCTAGGGCAACGGCCTTGCCCGCCTCGCCCAGACAGCGAGCGATCGGGTGGGTGGTGGAAGGGTTGTGTGGCGTGGCGTCGGGGGTTGGAGGGGAGCGGAGGGAGGTATTACCGCATTCTCCGCTCTTCCACGCCATTCCCATACCCCTGTTTTTTTCCACTCTGCCTTGGAGCAGTCCACTACGGCCTCAATCCTTTTGTTTTTTTTTTTAATTCTCTTCGCCGCCTTATTTCTCTCTCTATCTCTTCACTTGCTACTAAAAATACTCTATGGCGATAGTAGTTTGTTACGTCGTGTCTTGCATTCTTTTAAAAAATTTATTTGTTCTCGGGGGATTCGTTTCTGCACGCCGTGCCATTTTACTATCTCCCGCGTCCCATTTTTCTGTCCGCGTATTTCTACTCATTAAATTTCCGTCTACGTGTTTCGATGTCTGTCTCTTTTTTTAATTACTTTTATTGTCGAGTGTCTTTATGCGCTCGAGTGTGTTTTCAATCCCTACAGGAGATTATTTTATTCGTCTCTATGGTACTACTGCCTCTTTCTCCTACTTGCTCATTATGTTCGCCTTATTTTATCGTATCTGCGATGCAATGATGTTTTTTTCTGCTCATGTTTGTTTTTGCCGAGCCACTTACTCTCGCGAAGATATGGCGCTCAATGTCCGGCTGAAGGTATTGTGCGCGCTGGGTTTTTCCATCCTGCCGCCAGATGGGAGTAAACAATAGGGCGACTTTAGGCGAGCGCGGGAACTTGGCGTTATTCCGTTGAGTAATACTTTTCGTATTTTGCGCAGAGTACCTTACTCATGTCACCGTTTTAATCTCAAACCATCCGATCCCTTGCCTTATCCTTACGTTTGATTCAGTTCATTTCAGAAAAATAGCGCGCAGACATTCTATACATTGATTTTATTTTGTAAAAAGGTGGAAATTCTCAGCGAATTTTTCTCTTATACGTATGCATTTATAGGCCATACATGAACATTACATTTAAGCGTACTTTGAGTCTTAACAACTTTGTAGCTGGTGTTAGTGGGGGGAGGGCTGAGAGAAGTAGCTGGGCATAAAACTCGATATTTAATGATGCCACTGGAGTTGTGATTTTTGTGGCACATAACTTATTTATCATTGTTTTTTCTTTGCCTGATTGAATTTTGATAAGAATGCTTACAGCGATCAGTGATTAAATTGACGTCTTGTGAATATCGACTAGATTAAACTAGCCTCCATTTTTTTTCGATTTGGTTAATTTTAATAGGGCTATTCTATTCTATTCAGAATGATACTCTGCACAAATACGAGATTCCATCTGATTCTTTTTAGCAGTTTTTTTCCCTAAAGCTGCGCAAAGACGGCAGTATAAAGCAAAAACCAATGAAGTGCCACCTTAAAACTTGCATATTGTTCAATGCTCTCAAGCTATATTTTTTCACGGCCACAATACTTTCTATATATATTTCGCGCATGAGAGTGTAAGATGTATAATTTTGACGGGACTATCGTTTCCAATGTATAATTAGTTAGACGTTCGAATTAGGCAATTTGAGAATAATCGAGTAGCTCGTTTCGTGTCGAAAAATAACGATTTCAGGATATCCTCTAGCAACTCGAGCGCTCTCACCTTTCTTATCTCGAGGAAAGGAGGAAAGGTTTTCGCCGGCGCCATAAAGCGCGGTTTCCATTAAAAAGCGGACGTAATGCGCAAAACACTAATTAGGGTTAGGATCTAAAGGTGTGGTGACTCTCATTCGCGACGTCGCGGCTTTTAATCCTTCTCGTGGCGCAGCAACAACTCCCATTATATACCGCGGTAACATGCTTTTCCTATTACTTTCTTTCCCTCCTCAATAGCGCTCCTCGGGTTTAACGTGCACTCACACCTACCTTTGTCACTTTCACCTCTTTTTACACCCTGTCGCCCCGCCATTTTCGTTTTTAAGCCTTTTTCGTCTCCCGTCGTTTATATATTCTCCCTCATTCATTAAAATTTGTAATTTATGCCAACTCCCTTCTCAAGTAGCACTTTAAAAAAATAATAAAACGATAGAAAAATTTCCTTTTTAAATTCGTCTTCTTTCTCATTTTCTTTCGCACTTTCTCTCTATTGAACCTCCTCCCCCTTCAGTATTCTCCCCCCCCCCTCCCCGCAAGCCGTGCGGCCTCCTTAAAAGGTAATTTATTTACGGAAATTCGGGAGTGGTTAAAACTATCTCTCTTTCTCGTTCTTTTTTCCTTTTTATTTTCGAAAATAAAAAAAATCTCCCTCTTTTCTCTGTCTTTTAGAGACTACTCATTGTTCCCTCGGTGTTTCTCATTCTCTCCCATTCGCCGCGCCTTAACTTGTTTCTTCCCTTCTCTCTCTTCTTTCCTTTGCACCATTCGTCTCCATGTTATATTGTACGCCCTTTCTCGTCACTTTCGCGTGTCTTTTGTTTCGGCCGCCCCTTTGTTCGCCGGCCTATGGGTTGGTGGCGCCCTTCCTCGGGCCATCTCGTCAGTCGATTTCCCGCTCTCTTTCTCTTTTACCCGAAGGAAGAGGGATAATTTCACGGGCAGCGGGTGGAAATAAGCGTGAATGGTGTGGGTGGGGAAAGTAAGGAAAGAAAATGCAGAACGAGAGAAAGGAAATGGTTTTTTTGTAATTCGAAAAAGACGGACGAATCGAGAGTATAGGAATTGCCTCGCCGAGTTTTGCTGCACCTTATCACGTTTCTTCCTCCCTCCACGTCGCAGACCTTCCTTTTGTTTTGCAAATGGCTCCTGCAGCGTAATCAGCGCTCCCTGCGTCGTACGTTCCCGCCATCCTCCCTCGCTTCCCGTCTTTCCCCCTCCCTTTCTCTTCATCTCGGCGGGCGTTGATCTCGCGACCGTCTCCAATAGCAATCTAGCCATATGCAGATGGGACTTGGTGTGTACGTGGGAGGAAGATGGGGTTTTCGCTCGGTTTCCGCGGAAATTTTGCGATGGTGGCGGTTTTGGCGCATAGCTTCGGAAAATGCGAAAATTTCTGTGGTAATTTTTCTAAAGTTGGTTGTTTTCGGATGGATAAAGGCTCAGTATAGAAACGTTTTGTGTTGAAATAGGTAATTAATCGTACATTATTTCAGAGTTTCGTATATTTATACGGCGAGTTGAATTTCATAACCAAATAGTATTCCATTTCACTTATTGTTAGCTAGAAAGACGTGAGTTTAGTAAATCTCATGGTTATAAAATATTGCTTGTTTTCATATCGAATGTGTTTGGTGCGGTGTATTATTATTTTGGTCTGTCCGTCACTATCTCATTAAAGCTGCCGGCGATGACTGACCAAGTTTCACACGTTTTGTACTTCGTAGTAAGTTTCGATGCTGTCATACTTGCGCTGGAGCGCGTTTGATCTTATAGCCTTGGTTAATCTGTCGTTTTGTGGTAGTGTCGATGTTTTGACCGTTTAAATTTACTGTGTTCGACTCGTATTACATGCGGCCAGTGAAGCTAGGACGGAAGAGGGCTCTGTAAAATTTAAGCCAATTGTATTTTTTGTGGTAATACTATGGTACGTACAACTTCCAGTGTGGCCCCGCCACGTTGAAAGTTTGCCCACCCATGTTCTATTTTAAGCCGAGCCTCGTCGGTCATGCAAATTCGGGTCGATTTATAAAAGCAGTAACGGGAAATAATTTACATTCACAATTCGTAGGAAAATTAGACCAGTAAAAAATATGCGAATCTTTTTTTCTGCTTTTCAATCTTCGCGACCTACGTAAACGAATGCTTGGTCCGTAGTCCAACCTTATTAGAAAAGGGTGTTTGCCGCGTTCGTTTCCGAGAACCGTGTTGTGTAACCGCGTCACCTCCAGAATCAATTCCAGGTATGCGTCAAAACGTCCGCATAAATACGTGATAATCTGTCGGAGACAGGAGCCAGGCATAAGCATTCTCTCTCTCTCTCGTTCTCTTTTCTCGGGCCTTGACCTCGTTCGTCTGCCTCCGTCTGTCACACCGTCTGGCGTGACGGAAGGGGCGAGGCGGTGAGTAGGGGTGGTGGTTGGGCCGGGGCGAGGTGGTAGGAGGAATGGCGGGATCGAAGCAAGGGTGGCGCCTGTCAGGAAGGGGTTTATATGTGTGTGTGTGCGTGCGCGCGCCAGTGCGTGTGTGCGATAGGGGAGAGTCATATTGAAAGAGGGGACGGGTCGTAAAGAGGGATAAAAGGTTGGAAGCGAAAGGGGGCGTGGTCGAGTCGGATATTTTTCCATCTCCCGCGGATTTTTGCATAGACTCTTGTAAAAAAGACAACGAATCTGTCTTCTCTTATATCGCCAACGTTTCCACAATGCTGGCTGCTTTTACCTTTGAACTTTCGTGGCCTCTTTCTCTCGTTGCGGAGTTTTAAAAATAAAACTATTGTTGTCTGCCTGGATGCTGGTTTTTTTGTTGCCGGGTCGTTATTTTTTTTTCCTCGTTCGCGAATAAATTAGCCGAAGAGGGCCGAGGAAAGGGGAGTATCGATCTCATTAATAATTGAACGGGTATTGTAATGGCGTGGTCCACTAAAGCTTTCGTTTCGCTCGTTTCCCCGTCGCATATATTACGATTAGCGAGAGACGTTGGGATCGATTTATATAAATAATCGCTCATTGGAAACGGAATTAGCGAACTCGCTCGGAATATATAACGTGACCTTTACCATTATTTTTTTTTACGGCGGTGGGTGTTAACGTTTCATTTAATTATTAAATGAAGTTGTTTCGTTGTGGGGCTCGAACGAAAGGTTAAATTTTGTATCCTGGAGGTTATGCCGCGCGCGCGACGTTTTTCGCAGCATCTAGGGAGGTTCACGTGACTATCGTAGGTTAAGCGGAGTTTGACGAGAATCGCTCTTATTTTTGCATTTCTCTGGGAATATCGTAAACTATCATCAGTCTACGTGTGTTCAGAACTCCGATTACTCTAACATTAAATGTAGACGGAAAATTAATTCGAGTTATAGACGTTCTGCTCGATGTTGCGATTCGAGGCTTTTTTAAATTTTTACTTTATTCTTTTCGTGTTTAGTTTTTTTAGCGTATTCGTGGTCGATTCATGAACGTAATAAAAATCTAATCATCCTCTTTCGGATCATTTTGGTCCCAAGCCTTTTGACATATAATTCATTCTTATATTGTTTAGATTTTAAGCGTATCCGGGTTCCGATTCCAGATAGTAGTGAAAATTCTGATCATTCCGCGATCACTATACTAGCCTCGAAAGAATAACGCACCTATTAATTTTATCCGTGCGGGAAATATTGACGAAAAAAATTACGTTCGATTTTGCATTATTCGCCTTTATTCGAAAGGGGCGTACGTGGGAGTGCAAACGCGTACGTTACGCCAGTACGCAACTCGACCGGGAATGAACCGCGCGTAATGCGGTCATATCGATTCTTCTCCGCGGGCGTAATGGCGCTCTCTCTTGCGCGCGCGTATGTAGTACGTGTGTTTGGGCGTACGGAGAGGACGGCGGATAGGAGTTTAGGAAGGGGAATAATGGATATACGTATAAGCCGGACGAACCCGAATTACTCCGCCGTTACGTTTTTTTTTAAATAAAAAAAAACGAGGGAAGAATTACAGCGCGCGCGAAATGTTCGGGGAGATGGGAAAAGTAAAAATGGCGATATTTTTCGATTCGAGTTGAAACGGGAAGGAGGATTTCGTATTGTTTTTCTATGCGCACGTATCTCCGTGAATGTTTTTATGCGTGGGTCTATGCTAGTATTAGGTTACGCATCTCGGATTTCACGTGTCCAGTATTTAGCGCGGATGAAATGGATAATTTGATTCGAAGAAGTTGTTTTTTTCATGTTGAATAATATATCAGGCGATTGGTGGGATTTTCATTGGTTTTGTTTGTTGCTGTTTTAGTTGTCAGGTTTGTCGTGTTTTTGTAGGGAATATTACAAATAATTTTCCGCTGTATTTATGAAAGTATGGGTTTCCACGTTTCAACTGAATTTTCAAAATGATCTGTTTTATTTCCTTTGAAATGGAACTCCACAAAATTAAAGCTTCCGCAGTAAATCCTGTTTTTTGTGCATGTCTGGAGTGCTCTGATACACGGTTTAGCGCCTCTATATCTAGAATATTTATCGCTGAAGGAATAGAAAATTCGAGCCTGAAAAATTTTTCCCACGAAAAATGTCGCGTTCGATTCGTGGAAATTTCGAATGTGGTTGGTGTAATTGCTAAGTTAGTTCGCGTCTATGCGTGCGCGTGTGTATGTACGACTCGGTCGTCCATTACCGAAGTATTTCGACTCCTCGAAAGAGGTTTTTTTCCACCGTTAACATTCCCATTCTTCGCTTTATAATATAATTTCTCCAACGCGAATCGTTTCTGTCTTCCTTTAAAGTATGAGTCATCACAGCGTGCCTCCATATGTATGTCAGTGTGTCTGCGTGTTGCGTATGTACGTTTATATCTATATGAATGTATGCGTCCGCGTCAAAAAGGTTTCCGTCCCGGAGCCGTAGATTAACCTACGGTTTCGTTTTTATCCTTTCGCAGCCGGTCGATCCATTCCCAGCAGGGTTACGGCCGTTCAATATTTGACGTTCCGAATAGGAGAGAAAACACATGGAAATTGATCGTGCTGAATTAATGAGGCGTACACACGCATGCTAGGTGTGTTTTATGGGTGCGGTGGAACGGGTTGGGTGGAGGGGGGAGGGGGGGGGGGGGAGGAGGCGGAGAATACTTATTCATGTGGACGTGCGCTTTGCAATTTTAATGCCGGGGCGGCGGGATCATGTGCGCGTACGCTCTTGGACAAGGTCGTTCCCCTTTCGCGAACATTCTACTCTCTCTCTCTCTCTCTCTCTCGCCCTTTCTCTGTATATGTATGCCTGTCCTTTCTCTTGTCTTTCGCTCTCGAATAATACCTCCCTGGTCTGCATCCATTTTTACTTTCTCATATACGAAGTATAATGTTGAGAAAGTATTGTAATCGCGAAAAAATTCGATCTCGAGATTTTGATGGAAATATACCTGTTCGAAAAAGTGGTTTTCGCCATGCCGTCTGTCGACTCTAGAGCCTACACGGTAGAGCATAAATGAATGAAATCTCGTACTTAGGCATTTCATCATACAGAATAGAAGCTATGAAGAAATGGTTGACATTGCTCAATAATTAAGGGCAGTTTATTCTTGGCAACTTATGATTTTCTCAAAAACTGCTGCACGATTTTGATCAAATTTCGTACAGTTACTTGAGTTTACGTCTGCAATAATACTACATAGTTCATATTTATCAAAAAAATAATATAAAGCTAGTTTACTGTTGGGCAACTTTAATACTTAGAATTTTCTAGAAAACGGCTCAGACGATTTTCATCAAATTTCGTATATTAGTTACTTAAGTTGATGTTTATAATTACTGTACTACATAGTTTATATTTTTCAAGAGATAACTAAAGGACGCATTAGTGTTTGAGAAAGTTTGTACATTGTATATTTCACCGATTTTTTCGTTAGAAAATTATAATACTTATATTTAAGAATATAAGAAAAAAATAAATTATCGACTTTCCAAATCAGTGTTATCGTGATTTCGTAATTATCTTTATCTTTAATTGGGTCTGTAGACCCCCTCTTTTCATCTTTTCGCGATCGACAGTCTTATCGTGATTTCGTAATTATCTTTATCTTTAATCGGATTTGTAGCCCCCCTCCTTTCATCTTTTCGCGATCGACAGTAATGCAAAAAATATAGCGGTAAAGACATTAAATCAAAAAGCTGGAGAAAAAATTGTTTCGTTGATGGCGATGCCCGGGCGTTTCTCTGTGTAGAGAAATAACGAATTAAAGTACCAAACTAATAATTTTAATCGTATTGATTGAAAACTAGAGGTGCAGATGGAAGTCGAAGCAGATAAAATTCGAATTTGGTATGGTTTCTTTTAATTACGATGTTAGTACAACAGTATTTGATTTTATTGAAACGATTGGTAGATTAGATGGTATTCGGATAAATACGTAGTATAAAAACAAAAACGTTTAATCAAAGTTAAGATTTAATCGGTGCTTTTTAAGTTCGTTTAATAATTTCGTAAAGAGATACGAGGATTGTGTCGCCTTTTGTTCTCGCGGAGCCTTCCTCTTTTGTTTCCAATCTTTTTTCCAAAAATGGCGTAATTTAGCGAGGAGTTCGTTCCGAAATCTAGTTCTATCTGCGTAGCGAATCAAAATAAAAAGTTGTATCATTTGGGAGGAACAGTGGTGCACCGTGTCGATTTCCTCAGTGCGGCACGTTACGTGAAGATCGATGTAAAATTGGTGCAATCTTTTTAAGGGGCGGAGTTATGCAGGGAAAGGTCGTGTGAAACGAACGCGATTTTATTTCAAGGAAGTATGCGACGAAGAAAAATATCTCTATACTGTAGATAAGGAAAAAGAAGCGGATTCCTTCCTAGAAAGGATTACCGAATTTGTTCACTTTTATTAGTTTTTTGAAATAATAGAAAATGTGTATGCCTTATGTCCGTCTGATGGAATGTTTAATCTTCGGATTTTCATCAACTTTATTTCTAAGGACTTTTTGGGCAAGGGGAATAAGAAAATTACGTATATAAATGGTTCTTGTAAACCAATCAGGGGTGCCACTTTTCTGTGAAGAGAAGTTGATTTCTTGCCTTGGCATTATATTTAAGCCGTTAACTTTATTTTTTTAACACGGGAACATAATACGAATGTGACCCCGCATGGATTATGCATCTTTCTTCTCTCGTTTTCCGTTCGTTTCTTTGTTGTCGGTGGTTTCAACAATGCAGCGAAACAAAAGTCGTCGTTTATGGAAAATTCGATTGGTTTTCTTGTTTATTTTATTATTTATTTATGTTTATTCCCCTACAAGTAAGGGAAGTTTTTTGTAAAAGGAAATAATTGCTTTGTCGTAAGATTTGCAGTGTCGTCCGGAAGGCGTTCGTGTTCCGTTCATAGCTCCTCGCCCGCCTTAGGACGGTTCGAAAAGAAAATGCGTAAAAGTACTCCGCCACGCGCAAGAAATCCATGTCGATAAAGGAAATATAGAAGGAAATCCACGATTACTATATAGGTATATGTTTCTTTATCCACTTCTCGTTTAGTTTTTATACTCCCGCCTCAAGGAGAGTTATTTCTTTATTTTTACCGCCAGGTGACCCACGCCGGCGAAAAGACTTAAGAGAGAGTGGGAGGAATGATGAGAGGGAGGGAGGAGATTGAAGAGAATTTTTCCACCCGCGGAGCGGAAATTCGCTTTGCCGCTCCGTCGGACATGTAAGAAGGGAATTGGCGTTGCGGAAAATATCGGAGCCGCGGGGGTCATTTCGCGGATATGCGGAAGGGAAGGGGGAATTCACGGGATGGTTCAAAGGGGGCGTGGGGAGGGGGAGTAATGATAGTAATAAGGAAAGGGTAGAGACGATCTAGAATTTTCTCTTATTTCTCTTCGGTAAGACTTCTTCAGACGGTCGATAAGGTGCACGTACTCTTCTTTCTCGATGTTCTCTTATTTCGAGAATTCTTTCTATGCAGTTTCAACCGTCTCTAGCGGTCGTAAAAACGTTTCCTGCACTTTTAAAAGTTTGTGGGAGTAGGTTTCCGCTCTTTCTGTCTTTCTCTCTCTCTGGCACTTAAGCTTTACCTATCCATCCTTTCTTACCGTAAGTAATCGAAAACCTCACTTTTTCTCAACTACGAGCAACCGATCTTCCAACATTCAGATTTATTTAACTTTTGGGGTTATTAAATTATGATTTGTCTTTTAATGACTAATATTGCGAGCAACGCCACATGAGAAATCACTAAATAGGTATCGTTAGTCCAAATAAGTTGGGTTGTATTTTTCGAATGATTTTTTTAAAAGAAAGTTGTTTTCCGGGATTTATTTTCGTAAACCGTTTACGAGGAATTGTTTGTGAAATGATTTTTTGTAACATTACGAAAATAATTTTCTGTAAAATTTACTGAAATGTTTTCTGTCCTTGCATTTTTTGGCCATACGTTGTGTAGGCGTTTCTGGGAGATAATAACAGAAAAGTTTGTTTACTTATAATTATAATGCGATTTTTATTACGTTTTCAATGTCGGGTTTGCTTTAGATGTGTAACGACGCTGTGTGCTGAGTTAATAAAAAAATAAGGATGGATTCTGCCGTGAATTACGGAATTCGTGCCCTCTTGCCTTCCAAATACAGTAAATGTTCCACCGTCCAATTGATGGCATCATTTTCTAAAAAATAACTTCGCCGATTTCATTATTAACGCGTAATGCCCAAGTTTCTCAGCCTGTATTTACTATCCTTCGCTTCAAATCGTATCGGTCCGTAGTATTTCGCGGCTATCGAGTGTTATCGAGTACCTACTCTCTCGAATTGCGCTCCGCCTAAATTTCCAAACGGTTGTATCGATCTCTTTCGGCCGTTTATTTTTCTTTCACAATTTTTTTCCTATCACACATCTGTTTCAATCCGCTCCCTCCCCCATTTTCTAACCCCCTTTCGCTCATTATCATTCTGGAAAAGTCCTCCGTTGATTGCGGGGAGAAAGGAAAAAATTAACGGATTCGAGATCTGGAATATATTAATTGTGATACGCCAGTGTTCGGGTGCGGCGTTGAATGAATTGGGTTCTCTCCGCGAATTAAAAAAGAGAAAGAAATGAAATAAAGCAGTCCTTTCACTACGCTATTTTTTTCCTCTTCCCCCTCTTTTTTTTTGCCTCGGGAAAACCCCCTCCAAGAGACCACCCCTATGAAACCGCACCCATTTCTCCTTCCCCCTATTCTCTCTCTCTCCATCTCTCGCTCCCTCTTTGCTCCGTTCTAATAAGCTCTCCCTAAATAAGCCCTTCTCTCCAGCCCTTATTTCCGTCTCGTTTTCCTCCTCCCCCTCTTTACCTGCTCTCACCCACTTCCCATCGGATCCCTCTCGGTCGGTTGTCCTCCCCCAACCCCCTTCAAAGGTTCGTAGTGTCGGGGATGGGTGGGTAGGGGGAGGGGTTGATCGAGGAGACGGATGGATGGCGTCCCTCTCCCATGGCCTTCCCCACCTTATTCCGCCATCGACTGCGTTAGACGTACCCTTAAAAGGGTTTTTTTTTCGGTCCAGAGGGGAAGGAATTGGGGGGGGGGGGAGGTCCGTGTCGTATCCTCCTAGGGGTAAAGGGTGAACTCGACCGATCGACTCTGGTGTGTGTTGACGGGGATGGAGAGGGGTGGGTGCTTTATTTTTTTTAACTTTCCTTTTTTTTTACCTCCTGATTTTCTCCCTTTTGCTCGTTTCTATTGGAATGTTTCTTCTTTTCTCTTTCCTCGTTCCTGTCTGTCCGCTTATGTTCATTTGGAGTTTCATCGTTTTTATTTAGCGATTGGGAAATTTTTAATCGTTGTAAAGGGTGTTTTTACAAAGTATAACAACAGGAAAATGTTTTCGGTGATTTGATTGTAGAATAAGGGAATTAAGATAATGGCATCAATCAAATTAGTGGAATGTTCGACAGTTTGTATAGACATGAAACTGTTAGATATACTCCTGTGGCAGAGGTCACCCAACTTAGTTGCAAAAGGGCCACATGAGGCTTTATGTACCACGCTGTGGATCCTCATGCGACCATTAAATGGTTGGTCGTGCCCAAATGTCAAAGATATAGTTTCGTTAATGTTTTTATTGTTTAACGTGCTATAAAAGTATGTTGTATCAACCTAATCGAAAAATTTCGCTTAGATTACATGAACGATACCTAATATCACTTCCTCCTGCCAAATATGCGAATATGCATTTATTAAAGAAATTTGCGTGGCCAGCTGGCCGTAGTTTGGGTATTCCTGCATTATAGTGGAAAAATAAAAAAAACGGAAAATATAGAAATCAAGTTAGAGAAGTACATTTTGAAGTGTAAGTGCGAGAACATAAAAAAATTACTTTTTCCGATCGATAATTCCTCTTTCAGACGTTCGAATAGTCGAAGTTCGACCTTCCGTTATGAAAATAGGTTTCGACCTCGCTCGTGCTCTTATTTTTACGCGCGTAAAATAAACTGCGATTTCCGCCGAAAAATCCTCCGTCGATCAGCTCCGAAGGGCGCGAAGGATAAAAAAAAAAAAGATTCGGTCCGACGCCATATTCAATTTTTTTCCCTTAACCCGTCCGGATCGTTTTTCGAACGTTGCGGTCGTTCCATTTCGATAAAAAGGGAAACGCGGGCGTCACCTGAAATGCGATACGCTCGAAGCAGTTACCTTTTTCAACTGCGCTATCTCGCTCTTTCCATCCTGCGTGTCTCGCTTTTTACGACATCCTTAATATCCTTCCCTCTTTTTTTCGGTCGTTTCCACCTTTTCTGTGTATATATTTCTCTCCTTCAGTTTCCATTTCTTGCTGTCTTATCCTCTGTACGACCACTATATCATCATATTCTCTTCATCCTACTTCGACCGCTTTTCTTTGCGGGGTAACTCCAGATACCCGGTGCTTTTTGCTGGTTGATCGGATGTTCCTGTTAATTGGAGATATTCCGGTTAATGGGCGAAAAATCTCTTTAATGGGTGACATTCCGGTTAATGGGTGATATCCCGGTTAATGGGAGTTATCCTGTTAATGGGTGATATTCCGGTTAATGGGAGATATTCCGGTTTATGGGAGATATTCCGGTTAATGAGTGATATTCCGGTTAATGGGTGATATTCCTGTTAATGGGAGATATTCCTGTCGATGGGAGTTTTTTTCCTGTTAATAGGATATTTCGGTTGATCGATAATCCTATTTTCAGGTAACACAGTACAGGCAATCAATTAAGTAAATATGTATTAAGAAAGTAAATTAAACCCTCGAGGAGAAGTGAGTGTAGCAGAATCGCATTATCGCACTTATTGTCCTGTAACACCCATTTCGGGAAATTTTATGTTTATCTCGCTCATCGAAGGGATTTCCCGCCTAAATCTCCTTCTTTTATTATTCACCTTTTTCCTTCCATTACCCGCCGTTTCTCGAATACAGAATCGATTTTCTCGTCGTTTTTAAAATTTTTGTTGATATTTCGTTAGTTTTATTAGCGTGATGTACTTATTCTGGATGATCATACTACGTTTTATCTTATTTTTTCGCTTTGGTGATATAAAGTAACGTCGAGTTTCGCGAAGGTTTTCGTTTTCTGGTGGTGGAAGTTTGTACATTTTGAATTTCCTGATCTCGAATGCTTTTGTTTTAATTAATCCCTTGAATGTTGTAGTATTATTTGTATAAACATACACATACCCATAAATAAACAGACGTACTACGGAGAGGATAGTTCTACGGTATAAGTTGCAGGCTTCTATTTCGTATCGCGGATAAAAAAATATTCGGGTCATTGTAGTAAAACTCGACGATTCCCCCGATTCCAGATTCCGGATGTTAGGGGCGGGTAAAAAGGGTTAATCTTCGACTGTATGGACGGGAGAAAGGGAGGAGATACTCGGAAAATTCCCTCCCATAATCTCTTTTAAGGGTCGGGTAAGAGGATCGCAATCCGCTTGTACCATAACTCCATGGTCTCTCATTCTCAAAGACTTCTGTTTCTTATTTAGCTTCTCTATCCCGTATTTTATTATTTCTCTCCATTTATCCCTCTTTTTCTTTCTTTTTTTATTCTCTTTGCTCCTTTCTAGTCTTTATAGTAACACTAAAATGACGGGGATGATCGATTATTCTGAGATAAAATTGAGGCAGTCTTCTTTGAACTGAAATCATACCTCCTGCTGAGAGGGCTGCCTTCGATTCGAGCGAAGGTTCGAAACACTCGCCGTGAGTATCTACTGTGCTTCAAAAGCTGACCTCAGTCACCTCTTGCCAGGTATATTTCTGTTTTTCAGAGCGTGACAGAGGCAGTGACAAAGGGACAGAATAAGGCTTTTATGTATTACCGATACATTATAACGTTTTTTTATTATATCATAATGCTATCCTGAAAATTTCATCAAATTCGCTTCAGTCGTCTGCGAGATATTAAGCCTCAAAAAGCATTACACACAACGTTTGCTAAGGCTTTTATTTATATGTTTATGCCAGTGAAACCTAGTTCTAACGATGTCGGTTATTACGAAATGCTTGATTGTCCTATGTTTGCTTCAGTCTCCTCGGAAAGCGTTGCTTGTTCGTTGATTATTCTGACGGGTCTCGTTTCTACAAGTTTCTAAAGGTATAAAGAAAACATAAAAATTAATGTACTTTATACGTAGTTCGTCTGTACGACGTGACATTTTATTTTATGGCGATTTCAGTTTCTGTTATATTTTGTCGTTATGCGTTTTTCATTAGCGCCTTGTATTACGGTATAACTTTTTAGTTTCGCTACTCTTTAATTTTCTCTTTCAAATTCTTTTCGTTTTCCCTCGTATATTTATCTTTATTATTCCTCAATATGATTCGTGCAAGCTTTTATCTAGTCTTCTTTTATGTACTCCATTTTACTTGATTTTTTCTGTCGTTCACTTCGCTCGCTCATTCACCAAACGTAGTCGGCCCCGAGTATTTTTTTTTAAATCTCTCTAGCGTCATTGCCGATGTTGATGTCGCGTGCCCTTTTATCAGCCGCGTCTCCTCTTTCCTCCCTCTTTGTCTTCCTCCACCGCTCCCTCTTTCTCTCTGCATATGCCTCCACATGCACGCTCGTATGCAAAATAGTCTCGTGTATCCCTCGGGCAAAAGCAGCGCCTCATTAACGCACCTGTCACGTGCTTCCATATCTCCCAAAGCCTCTCCATTCTTCTCTCCGTCACCTTATCCCAACACTATCATTCACGTTCTTTTATCTTTTGATTTCCCCCCCAGTTTTCTTAATCTTTTCATCCATTCCGTCCATTCCAGGCGTTTTTACTTTCTCCGTACATAGTATGGGGAAAGTATTGTGATCACGAAAAAAATCGACTTCGAGATTTCAACGGAAATACACGTTTTGAGGTCCCTAGAACACGTTTAGACTATTTTCGGAATGATGTATGTTGTGTGTGTATGTGATTGTATGCGCTCTAACTCAAAAAGTACTTGTCATGTTAATACCGAATTTCATATATAACACTTTAGCATGAACACAAAGAACTGATTAGTTTTTGGACAATACCGGTTAACCGGAAGTCGAGGTTTATTCGAAACCCGATTCGGTTTTTGCGATATTTCTCCGATAGTACGTCATTATTGAATATACAATTCTATACAAATCTTATAGACAATGTAATTTCCTACAACTTTTATTTGAAACAATTTTTCACAGCAGTTATTGTTTAGGAATTATTTATAAATAATCGTTTTTTTCGGTTTCCGTCAAATATCTCCTTAAAAACGTCATAATTGGTCATCTTCGTGAGGACCAAAGTTGTAGAGAATAATATTTTTTCCAAGTTTTGTTTGAAACAAAGTTTCGTAGAACCATCCATTTCGGAGATATTTTGCTTTTTTTAATACCAGTATACAGCACCACCACCATGTAGCGGTGAATTCTGTAAAAATATTCAAAATATACCTAATTTACGGCAATAAGGACGACTGTATTCATTTACGATACGAAGTAATAATTTTACCTCATAATGCTATTCATAATAATTTAAATATCTGTACCCCAAATATGGAGAAAGTCATGTGTCGGCCACACCAGATTTTTTCCAAATAACTCCATTAGAAATCAGTTTACCTAAATATATGCTATTATAAAAGTTATAGACAATTGAATTTTCTACATGTTTCGTTTGAAATATTTTTTCAGAAACTCGATATTTTCAGAAAAAGTCGGTTTTTCGTCTTAATTTACGTTGAGTACATTCCTAGCTTGCTCGGTTGCAGCACCACGAATCCGAAACGCGAAAAACTCCAACTATATAGATCACGATCGTGTATACGTTGTACTACATACGTAATGGATGGGGCAGAGGGTCGAATACGGCCAACTAGAACTCTTCATACGGCCCGAGAATCTATGATAAACAAGTATTGAGACATGCAGATATTTTTTTTTAAAAATAAGATGATCACAAGTATGGAGAAAGTCATGTGTTGGACACCAGATTTTTTTTACTTTCCTTTCCTCGTCCGTTTTTCTCGTCTTGGCCCGTTGAACTCATCATCCGTAGTACTTCTCTGTTCCCGGTTGTTATCTTTCGTCGTCAGCTCCATTTATCCCTTTCGCCTTTTGCGTCCCCTGTGATCATCTCTGTCCTAATTCCTAAATGGCGCCCGAGGTGTCCGATGGGGTTTCGATGCTTTTCCAAACTTGCGGAGACTGGATTGTCCTATTCTCAGAACGATGTATAATATGCGCATTATCAACGGGAGATGGTCAAAGTGTAATAGTTTCCACATTAATTGGTGTTATAAAAATTTTTCTTCACTCAGAAAAAACATGAATTTACAATCTAATGTTTGTAATCCGTCGTTTATTAGATGACATTTTCAAACTGACTGAAACTTGGAATGGATTCTTTGAATTTGAGAAACAAAGTCCACTCATTACATGAATTTACAATCTAATGTTTGTAATTCGTCGTTTATTAGATAACATTTTCAAACTGACTGAAACTTGGAATGGATTCTTTGAATTTGAGAAACAAAGGCCACTCACTTAATGGTAACCTCGACCTTATGGCCGAATATATATTGTATTTTATCCACATTCAAGTCTCCGGAAGAAATAATTGAGTTAATTTTTTTTTTGGGAGATTGACGTTTTCTTTCGTATTAATTTATTTAAAAGAGATAGATGAACGCACTTTACCCCTGAAATATTTGAGGCAATTAAAAAAAAATAAAAAATTCTGTCTGGAAGCAAGCAGCAAAAGATTCGCTATAGCTGCTGGCCTAGAGGAAGAGTTGTAGGGGTGGGAGGAGGAGGAGGAAAGAGAGAGACCTGGGGCTCCGGGGTAACCATGACGACGGCAGTTCCCCGGAATCTTCCGTCTCTCCTCCTCCTACTCCTTCTCCTTCCCCCCACCCTCCCTCTCCCGTCTCTCTCCCTCTATCCCGCCGATCAGTGTGGCGGTGAATGTGTGTCTGGATGTGCGCTCCGTGTGACCCTTACCTTGCGTAGCCCACTGTAGCACAGCCATACCACCCGCCACGGCCAGGGTCTACCTCAACTGCATGCGGCGTTGCCACATCTCCCCCGTATCGATTGCGATATCGGAGGGAGGGGGGGGGGAGGAAGGGGCAGGGTTAGGGATTCTGGCCCGGGGCCAATCGTTGTTGTAGAGGGCATTCACTCTGGTCTGTTTGGGTGCCATGGGTTGAGTTTATCGGTATTTTCGAGACAGGAATACTCGATAATCTATAGTATTTCGTAAGTTTTAGTTGGATTAAATAAGTTACGTAGGGTATTTATATATTCGTATAAATTACGAACGAATTTCTGTAAATAAAAGTTGTCGTATTGTATGCTAAATCAAAGTAGAATCCGTAATATCGTTTTTATATATGGAAGTTTTCTATTTTTGTTAGTGTTACTATAGGTTTGGTTAAATTTATGGGTAGAAAAGTAAAGTTGTGTTATGTGGACACTAATTATGGGACTGGTTGCATCCTTCAAGTTTCAGGATATCGTTAAAAGTGTGACGACGGGTTAACACTATTTTTATGCATTAGAAGCATTTGCCGATGAAAATTTTAAATGGAAATCACAAAAGCCACCAGATTATAAAACCGAACTGTGTGCATCATCAAAAAATAACCATTTTATGATCACAAAAAGGACCATCGCGTAAGAATTTAAGCATGGATCGAAATAACTCTCAGTTTAAGAGGCTACCACAACACCATTTTTATTTATCTCACCGGACCTAATCCGCGTTAACGTCCGGCTGATCGGTATCATCGGCGTTTGCCGCATTAGCGCGATACTGGCCCCCCAATTTTCCCATTGACGTCTTCGTTTCCTCGTCATCCTCTCGTAAGTTCTTCATTTCCGCTCCATTTACTGGTTCGCCAGTTTCTTTCTCCTCGCCCGGAAATAAATCAAAGATTCCGGGAGCATCCGACCCCATAAAAGTATTTTATGGGCACAAGAAAAAAAAATATAGAATTATGCCCATTCGTCAGAGGGTGAGGAATCCTCTTCATACCTCCGTTTAAGTCTGCGGAAGTACTTTGAAAAATGTCCCGGACGAATTTGTGGGCGTAGTGGCGCTTAAACAAAAAAAAAACTTTTATGTCGCTGTAGTTGGATGTTTGTATTCTTCTTCTGTTGTTGGTCCATTTTTCCGAGTTCGAGTATTTTTTTTTTTGGGGTTTTTGCCAAAATAAAAATGTTATAGGTCAGTCTCGCACTCGTAAAAAGCAAGAAAAAAAAGATAACTTGTGTTGCGGTCAGGAATTGTGATGTGGTCTTTATCATACGGGAGGGATTGGTGAATTTCCACCGAAGACGACTGATTCATAGGTGAAATGCCTATGGGATTAACTCGATTGAACTTTTGAATCGAGCTATGTTATAGTTACACATTTTGTTAGTTTTATTTCGTTCTGTCTTGAGTAATTCAGTTCAATTCTGTTTCACGCCAGCTTGGTACGCGTTTCAAACCATAAGCCACATACGGGGAATGACGTTGTTTTGCGATCGTATTCTTTCGTCCCATTCAGCCGACTTGAGTGGTATGATAAAGCAAGGGAAGAAAGCGAGCGAGTGAAGATGATAGGGATTAGATAGGAGGGCATGTGTTAAGATGGATGGGGTAATTAAATTGTGCACCTTAAGATGGGAATGGAGGTAATCTGAACCGTAGGAGGGGGGGGGGTGGGAGTGGGTGAAATGGATGGCTGAAGTGAGTTACCTATTCTTTTTTATCATTTTATCTCTCCCAGCACCTTCGGATTGAACTTTTCCGGCACGCCTCAGTGGCCCAGATAGCTAATTCCGCCCACTCTCTCCCTCCCTCTTTCTCTTCGCCCTCTCGCGATTCCGTCTTTCCCTCTTTTTCCATCTCCTTCCGTATCTCTCTATGCCAAGCACGCCTACTCTCCGATAAAAGGGATCTTTTTCGGTCTTTCCCGCTGCTTCCCACGCGCCAGTCAAGTTCCCGGGACCCCTTCCCAGCTCCTTTTTGCCCCTCTCCTGCTCCTTTTTGCAACTCCTTTGCTGCTTTTTGTCCCTCGCCTACTCGTATTTGCCCCTCTCCCGCTCATTTTTTGCCCCTCTCTTGCTCCTTTTTGCCCCTCTCTTGCTCCTTTTTGCCCCTCTCCGGCTCCTTTTTGCCCCTCTCCGGCTCCTTTTTGCCCCTCTCCTTATCTTTGCTCCTCTCCAGCTCATTTTCCCCCTACCGATTCCTCTTTGCCCCTCTGGTTCCTTTCTGCCCTTCACGGATCCTCTGCCCCCCTCCGGTTTATTTTTGCCCCCTCTCAGGCTCCATTTTTGCCCCCTCTCAGGCTCCATTTTTGCCCCCTCTCAGGCTCCCTTTATGCCCCCTCTCAGGCTCCCTTTTTGCCTCCTCTCAGGCTCCCTTTATGCCCCCTCTCAGGCTCCCTTTTTGCCCCCTCTCAGGCTCCCTTTTTGCCCCCTCTCAGGCTCCCTTTTTGCCCCCTCTCAGGCTCCCCTTTTGTCACTCTCCGCCTCCTATTTGCCCACGCCTCTCCGTCTTTTTCTCTACGTTTGCCCTTTCTTCACCCTTCCCCCTTTTCTGTTGCCGGGGCAACGCAGAATCCGTCCATTCCTCCTTCCATTTTCCCCACCCTTCTCCTGCTCCCCGAGTAAAGGGTGCGATGTGGTCGGATGCGTGGGTGGCGATAAGTTAGATTCTGGGATTTTTCCACGTGTGGGATGCGTGGGAGTTTGAGTAGGAGGAATATAGCTCCCCGACTTTGTCGACTCTGCCGCCCTCTCTCCCTCTCTCTCCCTCTCTCTCCCTCTCTCTCTCCCTCTCTCTCTCCCTCTCTCTCTCCCTCTCTCTCTCTAGCTCTCTATCGTCCTAAAGGTCAGGATCAATCGCGCGATTGTATCGCCCCCGCACCGTGTGAAACCCTTTCCTCTTCCCCCTGCTCTGGATCGCAAACGCGAGGAGTAGAACCCAAAATGGAGCATTGAGGGAGCTTTTCCTATTCATGGCGTATGTTGTTTTCCCGCCAGTTTCCCGGTAATCCATTGTGGTAAACTCATCGTGTAAGATTCTCCCGTATCATGTTACCTCCTTGACCAGGGTCAAGGTGATCGAAGCGCATTTCTATTTTTTTTTTTGAAGGATGGAAATTTTTTCGTTATCTTCGGAATGGTTTTGTATTTTTTTGCCCGGTGTTTCGAACCGTTTCATCGCGATTCGTCCGAGAAAGTCTTATTGCGCATCGGAAACGTTTAATCCGCGCTTTTTGAGGTTACCGTCGTTTTAAAACGTCATCGCGTGGAATTGCCGTGAAGGTCGCGACGTTAAAGTATTTTCTTTCGTCTTTTGATTACTTGGTTGATTACCACTTTGTTCCGCGCTTAAGATTATTTTGCAGTTTTAACGACGTAAAATATATGAGTTTGTTAATAGTTCACGCAATCTCGAGATTATATTTGCTGTGCAAAACGTGTTAGAAATTGAATTCATCAATGGTCCGTATCGTGTGGTGTATTTGGGTGTAGTAAACGAGTCCACTGTCGCGGTAGTTATTCGTTAGGGTTGTTTGGATACGCAGTCAGATGTGTCAAATTCTTTTAAGGAATTTTTGGAAAAGATTTCAACTCGAATTTTGAAGGTGAAGGAGATATATAAGATGGAAGGTGGGAATATAAATAGGCACGTACACAATAGTATACGTTCGGTGGGTAGAGTAGGAGTAATATTCTGATATCGTCCTATAATAGAAGCCGGGCCCTTCTAATAGTTAGGTTGAATCTTACCGTCAGAGCACCCATTCGTTAAGTATCGTAGAAGACCCAGATTCGTATCTCAAGTCACGCCAAATAAATTTTCTACTCGGGTATTCTCATTTAACGAATTTTCATAACCCTGGCCTTTTCTCTCTTTTTCAGGGTTCGAGCGATGGTGGTTCGATTATTTTAAGAGCGCGTAGTCATTTGTTTGCCCGTCCCGCTATCTTTAGTCAAGGTCGGACTCAATTTTTCATCCCTGTCCTGCGCAAACATCTTTAAAATTTCGTCCTTTTGGTATACACGGTTGCGCCTTTCTCTCTCATTTGACATTCGCGTGAGAAACAAAAAGAGGGCGAGCCAAGAAAATAAGGCTCCCCGCCCGACCGCGTCACACGTCACGCCAGCTAGGAGCCTCTTTCTTCTTCGCCTCCATGTGAATGCGTGTTATTTTTTTCTGGGGAAGTTGCACTTACGCGTTTTTTGCTTCGGGATATGCTCGCTTGGCACGCATTTTATGTCGTCTATTTTTAAATTTGGGTTTCCTCGCTCGTTGGGGGGAGGAGGAGGTGAATGGGGGGAGAGGAGCAGGTAAAGGAGAAGGGATAGGAAGAGGATTGCGTGTGTTTGTTTATCCTTTTCCTACCCCTTTGGGAAGAGGAATGAAGTGCGTCTGTTGTTGGAGGGCACGGAGAGGGGGAGGATCTACTTTTATGCCTCCTCCCCCACCAAAACAAAACAGCAGACGTGCCTGTCCTCGTGCCCTTAATGAAAGAGACTTATTTTCCCTCTCTTTTCCCTCGCGAGAGGGAGAGAGCAGCAGTGTGCGTAGTTTGAAGGTGGGAATAGTGTAATAAGATGGAGAGGAGGATTCTGTTTACGCGAGCGTGTACAGAGGATGGATATTAGGGGGAGATGGTTAAAGATGGGCGCGGTGTTACTCCTACTCTCAATCCCCCACCCCCTCGCTTTCGATCGAGTTTTTTTTTTAATTTTTCTCTTAATTTTCTCTCTCTCTCGCTCTCTTTAATGATGGACAGGATGTGGAAGAGAGAGAAAGATTGGACGGGGTGAGAGAGGAATATGGAGAGGGAGAGAGAGAAAGGGTAATGGGATTGAGGGAGAGGGGGGAGTGAGAAAGGGTTGGAATGGGAGGAGAGAGGGGAGGGATGAAAAGATTGGGAGAGGGGTAAGGGGGAGAAAGAAAGATAGGGAGATGGAAGAGAGGGATAGGAAAAAGAAAGAGATAGGGAGGGTGGAGAGAGGTGGGGAGGGAGGAGAGAGGTAGGGAGGGAGGAGAGAGGTAGGGAGGGAGGGAGGAGAGAGATAGGGAGGGAGGGAGGAGAGAGGTAGGGAGGGAGGGAGGAGAGAGGTAGGGAGGGAGGCGAGAGATAGGGAGGGAGGAGAGAGATAGGGAGGGAAGATAGAGATAGGGAGGGAGGGAGGAAGGAGAGAGATCGGGAGTGAGGAGAGAGGGAGGGAGAAGAAAGTGATAGGAAGTAGAGAGAGGGATAGGGAGGGAGAAGAAATCGATATTGGGAGAAGAGAGGTATTGAGGAGGGAGAAAGAGATGATGAGGGGGAAGAAAGAGAGAGAGATAGATGACTTTATTTACAGGGCGAAATTGAGAGCATAAGGTAGGGACGGAGGAGAGAGAAAGGAGAGTGAGCGAAGGAAGCGGAGATGAGAGGTATAAGAAGAGAGAAATAAAGATCAGGGTAAGAGAGAGGAGGTAACAGAGAAACGGAGGGAGAAATAAATCAATGGTGGGGATAAAGCGTGCGCGATGGGGATATAGAGGAAGGAAGAGGATAAGTGGAAACGAGTATGATAGGGAGAGTGGTGCAAGGTGAAGAGGGATGGGGAAAAGTGGAGGAGGTGGGATAATTGAGAGGGCAAGGGCGTGGAATTTTTTTTTTAATTTGGAGCCTGCTTTAACGCGTGGTGTTTTTTTGTTCCTGCGAGTGAGGAACGTGACTGATTGATGCGCGTGCTTTTGCAGATGGGCGTGGAAGGCGAGGATGGTCGCAACGCACGGAGGGGGATGAGGTAATTGTGATTTGCAAGCTGCGTGTCGATGCATTATTACTGACGCATACGTTTATGTTTATTTTAACCCAAGGTTCGCAATCCTGGATGGATTACGACCTTTTCTCTTTCGTGGATTAACTGCAGATTTAAAAAAAAAAAATATATATATATCGACGGAATTAATATTCCCGATTAACAAAAAGAAAGCGTTAAACGATCCGTCGTCTCGCTGTACCGTTACAGTTTAATTGGTGCAGTAAAAAAAAAAAACATGGAGGTTTAGCATGGAAATGGCGGTGGGTATTTTTAGTCACGTTGACCGATAATGCGAGTGTGCCTGCATGGAAATTGGGTCGAAATTGGCCGTTAAAAATGCCGTTCGTACTTCTTTTTTTTGTTGCCGATACTCCCCGGCGTTATTTTGAGATAACTAAGGCGTGGCATAGCTTTTACGGCGGATACCTGGCTTTAGAAATATATGTATGTATGTGTATATATATATATATATATATGTGTGTGTGTGTGTGTGTATGTACGTATGTATATATAATGTCGAGCGGGTAACAAGAACGCTCGGTTTTTGCAAAACCCTTAACATTATTCCTCCATCGTGGCATTATTATTTCCTTATTCGTTTAGTTTATATCGACCGTCAAAGAACGCACGTTTCGTCGTGTTCCGTCCCACAAATCTCACGCAATTAATGTTGCCAACATTTCCCTCGGGCCGTCGCGGAAACTGTTACGAGTGAATAATGTAACTATAATGGCGACGACGTGATGGATTCTCGCGTCATTAGCGTCGTTTATTTTTTTCGTTTTCTTTTTCGCCGGCATTTTATTTGTCAAAAGACGTCCGCCATTGTTCTTGAACCTTTTTTTTTCCGCGCCGTGTTTGCGTTTCCGCCGGTCAAAAAGTCATATTTCCGCGCGGCACGCCCGTGGGAATCGCGTGACAGCGGAAACGTAACAAAAGGGAGGTGAAAGTCGACGAGAAGCGTTTCGTTTCGCTCGCGTTTTTTTTTGTTTTTCGGAGAGAGGGGTTCGGTTCGATTGCCGCCAGCTCGCGGGTATTCGCGGTATGTACGCGGAAAATAAAATACCGCGGGGTGTATGTACGTTTGTAGCGGGTCGATAATTCACGCGGGTGGATGGGGCAGGTGAGAGATCCCCGCGGTTTGGTCGGCGTTTTTTTTTCTTCCCCCCCCCATTCCGGATCTGACCCTTTTTTTTTTATAAAGGCCAATGGTCTTTGCTGGTGGGAGTAGCGGTGGTAGGAAGGGGTGAGGGGAGTTAGGGGGGCCGTGTGGCGGCGCCCGGAGTCGGGTTGGAGGGGGAGGAGGAAGGGAGGGTAGTCTGCTGGTCTCCTCATCGCAGCCACCCTGTCTGGCTGAGCTGCCGATTGTGTACCCCTTTTCCCCTTTCCGCCGCTCCGCTTCCCCTCTCTTCTACCACACCCCCTTTAAAACCATCCTCTCGTCCTCTCGCTAGCCACGCCCTCGACCTTTTGCAGCCATAGAGCTTTATCCAACCTCTCGACCTCCCCTCCCCTCCCCTCACCCCTCTCTGATTCATCCCTTTCTCCAAAATTCTCTCTCTCTCTTGGTTTACCCATTCGCTGTCATTTTCCTGCCTATCTCGTAAGGGGTAAAACACATTCGCTTTCTCTGGATCCGTATTTTCTTCTCTCTTCGTACATTCCGATTTCGTTCTCCTTCTTCGTCCATATTCCACTCTCCGAATTCTGTGCGCGACTACATTCTCTCTCTCGTTACGGTACTTTTTCAAATTTGAAGCTGTAATTCATGTTTTTTTAGGGTGATATTTTTTGTTAGCATTTTGCTTAGTTGATTTACACTCGGAGAAACGGCTACGGAGCGTGTTGCGATGAAATACAAAGAATAAAATAATGTTTTATCGCGTAATGCAATCTCATCAAATTGCGCGAGTTTTTCCGAGAAAGGAGAAATAGCATTGAAATCCGGTATAAACCCGAAAACCGGTATAAATGTCCGAAAACCGGGACATTTACCGGAAAATCCCGATATCCGATCATCCTAATCTATTCCATCCTTTTTTCCTTAATCATTTTTTCTTTATATCTTTACTCTCTCTTTTTCAATTCCCACTACGTCCTCTTCTTTGACTATAATCTCTTACTTTCTTTTATCCATCTTAACTTTCCCCCTCTATATACTATATATCTCTCTCTCTCGCTTCCCATTTTTTTTCTCTTTCCCATCCCCTTTTTTCCATCGTAGACATCTCGTGCGCGTGACTCACGGCTCACGCGCCAAGTCTTTCGATCTCGATCGCATTCTAGGAATCGGCGTCTACTGTCACGGTCGCGCATCCCCTTTCTCTTCCCTTTCTCCCCCCTATCTCTCCTATTCTCTTAGTATTCTTATCCGGTTTCGTCTTACAATTACTCACCCCGTGTGTCGTTATAGTCAGGTGATCGTGATGCTTTCAGCTGCGTTGCGCTGGGCGTGCGTATCCGAGCGTGGAGATGATGATGATGGTGGCGATGGGGAATGGGGAGGAAGTGTGGAGTGGGATGGGGCAAGGCGTGTGCCGGAGTGGACATGGGCGATAGGATGCATGCATGCATGCTCTTCAAGGGTATTTTCATGCGCACAAGGATTGAAGCGAAGACGGAAGTGATTCACGTCGCAGATGCTAACGAAGGAGTTTTTTTTATATATATAAGACTTCGATATTTCGCGATTTATCACGTCGTTTTTTGTGCGAGGCGAGGAGGAAGTGGTTTTCCTTATAGTTTTAAAGCTATTACCGCGATTACTCGTCTCGCTTCAGTGTAAAACCACTGCGTTTCGAGTCAAGGTTTTGCTAATGTAAAAAAGCGCGATTCATGATTCCTGTCGTATTCTTTTTGTATGTACGAGTAATATCCTACGGACGCTTCAGCATTAAAAATACAATTATATTAAGTTTTGATGGATTCAAGAGGAGGTACCTAAAAGGCATAAGATGATTAATTTATAAATAAGCCCGAGACTTTCGTCGCAAAATCTAAAAGCTATTTATTCAACACGCGGTGTGGGATGGTTTTTGGAACGTGGTGTTTCAATCAACGGATAGTTTCTAGTATCGAATTGTCTCTTCACCACTTAATGCGTTTACCAATTGGATAATCTAAGCGTTAGCTATATGTGCCGAGAAAGTTATGACTTTTGAAAATACATTACATGAAATAAATTATACTAGCTGCCCATTCAGCTCCGAAATCGGAGCTGTGTTAGCTGCCTATAGAGCTCCGTGAGACTGTAGCTGTGTGAGTATTATGGTAAGCAAGACCCTCCGCTGCTCAACCCGCAGCGCCAACCAGTCGGAGCGATCGTGACATCTGGTCAGTTCTGCCACGCTCGGCCGTTTTTGGTATTCCTTACTACGTAGGTACCTTAGTCTTTTAAATATTTATTTTCCTGCACTTTATAGCATATACATAGAGAATGTTTGCGGCAAAATTGCTTATATCTCTCAGCTAGGTTTTCTTTCTTATAAAAATGTCGAGAAACACTAAGTCGGTGCGAGATCACGTATCCTAAGTACAATGGATGGCTCCCGACGTCTCTGCTTTCCCTCTCAACCCTGCTTCCGTCTCCCTCCCTCTCTCTCAATCCAAATCCCTCTTCTTTTTTTCCGGCATTCCGAGCACCCTCTCTCTGCCAACTCTTCTCACCCTCCCCCTTACTCCTGTCATGTATTATATTTATGGTCTTGCATTAACTGTGTGACTTGCATTATTACGCTCATTTCGTGTCTCCGCTTCGCG
Source organism: Uropetala carovei (assembly GCA_036926305.1). Lineage (NCBI taxonomy): Eukaryota > Metazoa > Arthropoda > Insecta > Odonata > Petaluridae > Uropetala > Uropetala carovei. The sequence goes on from JAXCHB010000100.1 coordinate 4,696,354, forward strand.
ACTGTTTTTTTTTTTCCAAAGCCCGTCCGTCGCATTTCGTCGCTCTCTTATTTTTCCCCCTTTTCCCATTTTTATTTTTCATTTCTCGCTTGATTTAACTCCTCGTTTGGGCGCCTCTAGTGTCTTTTATTTATCGATTCCCTCCCACTTCTTTATTATTACTCGCGGACGAGAAATGTTCCGAAGGAAAAAAAAGAGGGAACGGAGGTTTCACGGTTCCTATTTATATTCCCCAGTTATTTTTTTTTTTGCGGGGACTCGGAAGATTTGCGATTGCTTCGAGGCGGTTTCTTTCGCTCTTTCTTTCTCTCTCTCTGTCTTTTCTCCTCGGGGAAGCTTCTTAAAATGGCCTTCCTTCCGCCCCCGCCTCTTTCTCGCGATCTGAAAAATCTTTTCGAAGATTGCGTTCGATTCGTCACGTTTTTTTTCCTCCTGCGTGGGCGTGTGTGCGGTATGCTCTAGATCAGGGTTTTCTCCCGCCCCGTGCTCTTTGGCAGTCTGGCGGTGCCCTTTTACGGTGCCGAAAATGGTGCTCGCGAGCACCGTAATGCACGAAAGTGTAGATTTTGAGTCTTATATACCTTAAGAACAGAGGTTCCCAACCTGGTGCTCGCGAGCACCGCTGTGCTCTTTGGAAGCGTGATGGTGCTCTTTGACAGCCTGACTGTGCTCTTCTCTACGTCGCTTAATATCCCGTTTCTTAGGACCAATAATTTAATTTGCTCGGTTGATTTCTTTCTAAACGTAGTCAAGATCGTTAAAAATAACTTGGACTTTGGTTTGATTTTATTTATTATCGTTATACTTTTGCGGAAGTGTAGTGGTGCTCTTTTGATATTCTGAGATACAACTTGGTGCTCACCACATCGAAAAGGTTGGGAACCCCTGCTCTAGATACCCGTACGTGACATCGTCGTTCATTTGTCAAAAGTTTTTCATTTTTTATTCCAACTCTCCGTTTTTTTTCTTTGCCCGCAAGCGTGGGTGAAAGTGAGTCGTTAGTTAATTAGTTGGCGGTCGGCGTAAATAATGCGATTAAACGTATAGCCGATGCGATTATATTTCCAGGTAATGTTTGACGTGCGTTGCGTAGCGATGATATATGTTATAAGTTAATTTTAATCACGGTTCGGTTAATTGACGTGAAAGTTAATTTTGTTTGGGTTAATTTTTTCTCCTCGGTACGATCGTGAATTACATTACTATTTCAAGGGCGATCGTACGGAATTGAAATGATCGCTGATTGTGTCGATATATTATTGAAAACCTTGTCGTATTTCGGAAATCTAAAAAGGCTTGCGTGCTTTTTACTATTTTTTTCTTTCGTTAATTTTTTTATTAAGTTAATATCTTGCTGGCTTAACTAGCTCACGATTGCTTGAATGTTGTCCTTCAGCCTTCCCTTGATATATTCTCATTCTCGTTTTTCCGCTCCTTAATTGTCAGATCCTAGTATGTACTCTCTCTCTCTCTCTCTTGGTCTTTTTTCACGCCTAATGGTGGAGTTAATTACTCCCATAACCACTATCCCTTTCACGTTCCAATGATTCGCTGTTTGTTTTAATTACTAATCTTATTCGCCTTCATTCTTTTTTCCTGTTTTTGTTTGTTCTATGTTCAGTTTCCTCTTATTTATGACTTATTTATTGTTGATAAATCGTTTTCAGATTTATCTAAATAAATAAATAAATATTTCATCCGGCGCATTTAATTTCGCCGCGAAATTCCGTACATTCCCCTCGTATGGAATCGCTCCAGCATTTTCAGCCCTTCTTATCCACTCTGCTCTCCATTTCTCTACATCAGACACTTTCTTTCCATTTCTCCGCCACCCCATCCCTCATGCCTTGATCTACCGCACGCACGGCACATCCTTAAACAACCTCCCAACATCTTACGACCCCATCTTCCTCCCAGTCTTCTCTTCGCCTGGTTCTTTTCCTCTTTTTTCTTCTCTAATTCACGTCGCCCTTAATCTCGTCCCTTTCCTTTTTGCTTTATTTCTCCAGGGCGAGAGTGTCTTTCGTTTTTCATTTGTCTCTAAGGCGATCTCTGTGGTTCATGTTTTTTTTAGTCCTTTCGCTTCTGTGTAATTAAGGCAGGAGTCGGTTAACCGTTATCCTTCGCGTATGAGGTTGCCGATGCATCGTCGTGCAGAGTAATAGCGTGCGTCTTAAGTTGTATGGAGAATCAAATTTAAACATTTCGATATGGTGATAATTCTGCTCGAAAATTATGATATTGCCCGTCTAAAATTTTGTGGATATCTTTTTCGTCGTAGATGCGCGGATCGATTGAGGGCCACATGCGGGCTGTAGGCCATATATTAACCTATCTTGCATTAATGTTTTACTGTACGTCTGCCTGGCGATGATTTTGTTCGTATTCATTTCACAGTATTCCGATTTTGCCATTTATATTTTATCATTTGTGTCCTGTAATCGCATTTTGTTTTTCCTATCCGGGAATCATTTTCTATTGAGCGATAATGGCGATATTCTTAATTGGTTTTTTGGACCTTAGCTATCGTAGCCTCCATCAATCAATCACCACTGACGACGGCTGCTTTGTAACCGAAATGCACGTCTGGATTTCCCATACTTTTGTGCCCATTGGAGAGACATAGTTTGTCAATTGGTTTACTACGCTGGACGAAATGCTACTTCGCCATTTTTTTTCTCGTCGCCTTTTCTCTCCCACGATTTGAATTTTTGTCTTTAATATTCGTCCAGATCTCTCGTTTCACGCGGCTTTTTACCCATCTACGGTCTCGTGTCACCGTTCCAGTTTCATCATTCTCTTTTTTTTGTGGAAAAAAGAGATACAGGTGCCAGTTTCGCGCTAACCCGTCAGCGACGGAAGAAATTTTAGGTCTCTTTGTTGTCCGTCATTATTCATCTCGTTGTCACGGTGCCAAAGCGGACGCAAATTAGATCGCCCGTTAAAATACGACTTTTTCCTTCCCCACTCTTTCTCTCTCTCCCCCTCTCTCCATCCCTCGCTCTCTAAGAGCGTTTTCCTATGCTCTGTCTCTCTCTCCCTCTCTCTTCCTCGCCTTATCCAGCGCCCGTAGCCGCCGTAATAAAGATGACGTTAAGCTCCTCTAAATCGTACTTCGTATTCTCCACCCAATCCGCCCCTTTTTATTCGCATATTTCTAGTTTATGCTGTCGTATTTTCTCCCGCTCTCTTCCCCCTCGTGAGCTCAGCAGACCATGCTACTCTTCCGTTGTAGCCCATCCCTCTCTCCTCTCTCTCCACTAACTTTTCCTCTACTCACTCCACCCACTTCTATTCCCCTGCCATCTCCCACTATTTCTCTCACTACTTTCTCCCCATTCTCTTTCTCGCCGTACTCGTTCTCCCCATTCTTTTTTTCCGCATTCTCCCTTTTCCCATTCTCTTTTTCCCCCATTCTCTTTCTCATTCTATTTTTCCCCATTCTCTTTTTCCCCACTTTTCTCCCATTCTTTCCCCCACTCTTTCTCCCATTCTATTTCCCCATTCTCTTTTTCCCCATTCTAATTTTTCCCCTACTCACTCCCTCCTCTCTTCCCTTATGCTCTCCCTCCTCCCTTCCCTTATTCTCTCCCCCACTCCCCCCTCGTAACTTCTCTCTCTCTCTCTCTCTCCATTCTGTTCTTCCTTCTCTCACTCCCAATGCCCTACCTTTCGGTCCTGCTTTTGGTACATCACTCTCCAACTTCTCCAACCCCTTCCAAATCCCACATATCCCCTTCCTTCTCCTCCTCCCCCTTCTCCTATAATTCTCCCCTTCTGTTCCTCGCGCATCTCTCTCTCTCCCTCCCCCCTTTTCATCCCTTTCACCTCTCCCTCTTTCCCTTTCTCTCTCCCCCTCTCTGCCGCTAACGTAGTTTCTTCGGACGGCGCCCCATTTCGATCGATTCAGGGTCACGTGACGGCGGGACGCCGGGCGTCGCCCCCTCGTATTCTCCCCTCCACGCCGTCCGTCGGCGTCCTCCTCCTCCCCTCTCTCCTCCCAACCTCCTACCCCTTCCTATCTCTTTTCGGGCACAGCTTCGCCTCCGCCGTCTTTCTCTGCTTTCCTCCCCGCCCATCCTTCAACGAACTCTCCTCTCCTTTCCTCTCTCTCACCTCTCTCTTTCTCTCCTTTTTCCTTCCTCCGACTCTCCTCAAATAACCTCCCGTCTGCGTGGGTGGCTAGCTATTCTCACAGAGTTATGGTCGTCTCTTTGAATCATCTCCTTAACTATCCGTCTCTCTCCACCCACGCATTTCTCTTTACGAGAGGTAGGGAGTTTGTATGCGTGTAGGCGATCGTGGTGGGCGTGCGCAGTTTTCGCGTACGTGCGCTAAGAGCGCTCTCGAGTGCGTATTGCGTTACACTTTGCTCATTATCGTCCTATTGTCATTTCAATCCGGCGTGAGTGTGGTGGGGAATGGGAAATAAGATGGAGGGCTGGAAAATATACGTAGGTAGGGCGGGGGGGGCATTCCAGCAATTCGCGTGCGCCTTGAAAAGGAAAGGAAAAGAAAGCACGCCCCTCTCTCCCCCTCCTCGGTTGCTCTTTCCTTACCCTTGGAAAGTCTCTCTCTCTCTCTCATTGCGCTCGGCGGCAGTTTCGTGTCTTTTGTTTCGTCGTAATTTTTTCCCGGTTGTTACATTTTTCCTTCTCCTTCGCGATTCTTCTGCTACGCTCTCTTAGCACCGGGAGCATCTCCACTTCGTCTCCTTTCATCTCCGCGGGAGTGTTTTTTATTTTCTTTTTTTAAAGAGGGGAGGGTGCAGGTCGCTGCCTCCTGTCATTTTCATACTCTCTTCTTCCTTATCTTCAGCCCTTCTCTCTTCCCCTTGTAGTTTTGATTTCGTTTTGTTTTTATTTTGAAAATATTTATTCGTGCGGAGGGGATGTTTTTTGTGTTTCGTCTTGCGTTCCGAGTCACGTACCTCTTTGCTTTCACTCGCTCTCACGCTGTCTTTTCGCGAGCCCAGGTGGCGGCGTCTTTTCATTCTCTCCGGGAGTTTGTTTTTTTTTCAGCTTTGTCGAGTTTCTTTGCGCGTTTTGCTTTTATAGTCTTTAACGCGAATGTAATTCTTTTTACGTTTCGGTTTCGGTGGTTTCTTTTCCTTCTGTTCACGGTCACCCGATTTATGAGCGATTTCTTTTCCGCGCGTTTCGGTGACTTGTAGTTATCTTCGGCTCGTGTATTTCGTTAAGATGAAAAGTTTGTTCAATTTTTTTTCTATTTGGAACATCAAAAGAATGTGAAATTCGAGCGCGCTGAAGAATCGAAAGAATACTAGTGTATCTAAAATTATACTTCCATAATCTCTGCGGTCTTAGAGTATTAAAGTTTTCCTCCAACTTGAGTCGTAAGTTCCTCAGAGAAATGACGATGTTTAAAATAATGTGTTTTCGCGCATTGGCAAGAGATTACATTTGGAAACTACACGATAATAAAAACCGCGCTGTTACGGTGACAATTGGTTGTACGGTTGTATATAAGTATCCGGAATCTGCGTTTTTCTCGGCAGCGGAGTTTTAATTGTTCCACCGTGATCGGTTGTGTAGGAATACGGTTAAAAAATTACCGCTTTTGCGAAACGAAAGCAACCAAAATTCCCGTTAAAAAATGTTTATTGATGCGTCAGATAACCCGACGTCGTAACTCTGATAAAGCGACCTACCCACGCGACGTCACCGAAATCCATTCATTCACGCGTGGGACTTCCCCTATAATCATCGGTTTAATCCGCTACTTGAGCTAGGATAAAGTTGTTAATTAGCGATTCGGGAGAGAGAGGAAGGGAGGGGGAAAAAACGCTCGACATCCTCTCTTTCGGACCTTCTCGAATGATTCGAATTTGCGGTCGTCCGTTATAGCTGTGTTCGGCCGTGTTTTGTTACCCTCCTTGTCCTTCCGTGAAACATTACGGATCTCTCTCGCTCCCTTTCGCTTTCTCACCCGCCTGCGGACCAAATGTGATTTCCCCGATACTGTCCATGCTAAAGGGAGAGAGATGCCCCCCCCGTGCACCGAGTTATGTCCAAACTAAATTATTGTAATCGAATGATCGCCTCTTGTCTCCTTTTCCCAGTTCCCCGTCTCGCTCCATTTAACTCTCGCCGTCTACGCCCTCCGCGTCTCTTTTCCCCGCTAAATATTGCAGGATCCCCTTTTCCGTAATAGTGGCTCGCTTTTATTCGGCGACAAAAGGCATCGGACTGGCGCGATCCTAAGTTTTTATCGATCCTAAGTTTTTATCTGGAATAAGCATTTGTTTCGTTCGATGCTTTTAAGGGCGATCCCTGGCTGTAAATACGTGGACGAATTTTTCGTCCGCCGTCGCAAGTTTTTCAGCGGGTAAAATTTACGGTGTCTCCGCTGTGCGTCGGAGAAACGTTCCTGAAAACTGCGGCGTGCAGCGAAGTTCACTTTCCCGTAGACTTTAATGATAAAAAATAGGGGTTACGCTTCTGGCGGATATTCGTGATACATTTGTGTCATTTGCACCACAAAAATACACGGTTAGACGTACTACGTTAAAAATGAGCAAGTGAAATGAAATAAAATACATATAAAACACTCAACTGGGACGATTACCAAGTTTAAGCTAGTGAATGACACCGCGAACGGCCACATTTTTGCGACCTCATACTGGGTGGAAAAATGAAATGAAATTACATAAATAATGATGAATGTGAATTTAAAAACAGATAAAAAGAGATTTTTTATTATAGTACCAACGTTTTATATTTTGCAGTTGGAATTTTTTGAATTTTGCCTCAGTATCTTCATAAACGACGTATATGCGAAACAAGGCGACGTATAGCGGGAAATTGCCGTAATTTGAGGTTACTTTGCCGATCTATGGAAAGGGGATCGAGAGGGTAAGCGAATCGGCATTAATGAAACCACGGTAGATTTTTTTTTTTAATTGCCCTCTCGTATCAATCTCGCGGCGGTAGGGAGGGGTGAAGGGATTCGATCGAGCAAAACTCGCGACAAGGACGGAAGTAGTCAGCGTCTCCCTTAAAGTTCCATATTTAAACCGGCTTTTTCTTTATCCCGCGTCTCTTTCCCTCTCTCCTCCATCTCACTCCAGCCCTCTCATTCCCCCTTAACGGTCCTTCCTTATCTTTTCATTCTCGCCGCGTCCCACCCCTGCTCAAATCCTCCCTTTCATCTTTCCTCGACTTTCCCTTCTCTTTTCATCCCCGTCCCACGCATATTTCGAATCCTCCAAAAACTCCCCCAAACGCCCACGCCAGAACACTCTCCCTCTTTTTCCCCTATCACATCTCCCACCCCCCCCCCCACCGCCCCTTTCTTATTCCTCCAATGGGGTCTCTGGCCCTCATTTCACTCCTGTTTCTCTCTCTCTCTATCGCCCAGTCCTATTTAAATATTCTCTTTGATGTCATCATCATAGGTAGTCCGTCCGTAGACAGGTCCGTGATTATTCATGGTTAAAACCTAGTTCTCCATATACTCCTTTTGATGTGCAATTGGGTTTTCGGAGATCGTAATGAAGGGTGGCTGGGTAGGTGGTTTTATAAGGGAAAGGGGGTGGTGTTGAAGGAGGGTGGGTTTTGTAGGGATAAGGATGAGAGAAGGGGCTTTGGTGAACGTTCCCGAAAAGAGGGGTATGGGCCTAATGGCGAGTTAAGTGGAGGAGTGATGGGAGGGGAAGAAGAGGGGTGTGGTGCTTTTCGTGGCGTTGGTGTGGTGTTGGTACTCCTTAACATCTGTGGGTTAATGGCGTGGGTGCGTAATTCTTGGAATTGTGTGTGTGTGTGTGTGTGTGTGTGTGTGTGCTCGCGTGCGTGTGGGCCTTTTCGCGAGCTCTTCCATCTAGTTTTTTTTGCCCCGGGAGTGTTCGGTTCTGTTTTAAACGGGGAAGGGGTTTTTTTTTTGGAAGGGGTACTCCTCCGGTGTACGCATGCGAAATGGAGGGTTCAAGCCTCCCTCGCCTCGCCCTCGCCTCGCCCTCACCTCGTCCTTCATCAGCGCGACCTACTCTCTCTCTCACGCTCCCCTCCGAAATTCAGATGTAATTATTTTCACTTCTTTGTTCATTTTTTTTGAAATTCGATTTCGTTCTCTCCCTCCCTACCTCCGTGTCTCCCATCTCTTCTCTCTCTCTCTCTCTCTCTATTTTCTCATTCCCACCTCTTCCCTCTTTGTCTCTGCCTTCCCCAAAAACCCTTCTCTACTCATCTTCAGAGTTTTGTGTCTGGTTCGTTCCCCTTCTCTCTTTTCGGCGGAAAGGTTTTCATTTTTGGTTCGTAATTTGTTTTTTGAAAGACGAATGCCTCCGTTGTTTTTCTCTTATTATCTTTTGTGTGTGTATGAGTGAGAGGGAGATAGAGAGAGAGAGAGAAATAGTGCGTGGGAGGTGTGTCAAGGTTTTGAAAAAGTAGAAAAAAGTTTTCTTTTTCGGTTTGTTATCGTTTCGTGTTTAAACCTTCACGATTAAAAACTGCGAGGTATTTCAGGAAGTCGTACAAATTCTTGTCATATTTCTCTTATTTTTTTTGGAGATGTTTTCGTTCTTTCGGATTCCCGAGCGGGATGAAATAACGGGCATTGTGGAGAAAATGAGGCATCGACAAGTTTTATCGTTGCGAATTTTTCTTCTTCGAGATCGGATGTAGGAGGAATATTTTTTCTTTTTACAATCGTTTGCGTCTACACCACGTAAAAATAAAATACGGCGTCAGGGTGTGTGTATACGAGTCAAAGGGTCCTTAGCTTTCGGACGGAAAGTTGTTTTAAATGCGAATGTCGTCGCATTAACATTCGGGAGCGATATCGAGTTTAGTGTCGGACCTCTGTAGTCCTCTCGCCCCGCCCACTTTACTGCCGTTAAGAACTGTTTACCCCCTCAAGGACCCTCTAGTTGTAAATATAAAAGCTCTCCACCTCCTCTCCCGAACCTCCTCCCTCCCCCCCTCCTATCCAATTGCTTGTGAATTGAAAAGAGGAGTAAAAGTCGGGGGTGCGTGGCAGATCTCTTATTCTGCCCTCTTGTGATCTATGGGGTTTGTAAATATATCAAGACGTTGTTTCTCCTTTTGGCCGTTTCGTAAATTCTTTTCCGTTCCCATTCTTGTCCGTCGTAAGTTAATCATCCCACCCCCCCATCTCTATTTCACTCAACGAGCGTCCCCCTTCCCTTTCCGCCTCTTCCATCTCCCATCAATCTCTCATTTCTCCTCCATGCCCGTTAAGTTTCCCCCTCTCCAATGCATACTCTTGTCTCTATCCGGACTTTATCTCCCCTTTCGCTTCCCCTCCCTCAATCTTTTCTTTATTTATCCTATACTATCCCTTATTTCTCCTTTCCCATCGCTTCCCTACCATTTCCCCTCCTACATATTTCTCCTTCCCCTGTTATCCCTCCAATCTCCTTTCTATCCTAACCCCTCTTTCCTATCTCTTTTCTCCTTTCCCCATTCTCCCTATGGTTTCCTTTTCTCTCTCCCCATATCTCTTCTGGGCCTCCTCTCTCTTGTACCCTATCCCTCCTGTATTACTCTCTCCACTCTCCTATTTCCCCCTCCCGTTTTCTATCTCCTTCTCTCATATCCTCCTCTCTCCCTTCTCTTTTTTCTGTCCTTTACCTTATTCCTCCCTTCCCCTTTCTTCTATCCTGTCCCCTCTCTACCTCTTTTCTTCTCTTATCTTTTCTTCTATCCTCTATCCCAGGGTTGTCCAACCTCTTTGCGAGGGGGGCCACATTTCAAAATTTTCCTCGCCCTCGGGCCAGTGGGCAAATTTTATAAAGGTAAGTAAAAATTGTCCAGCTAATGTCTAGCATGGCGCGGTTTGAAGCATTAAGAACGATTAGAAGTCATCCTTTTATCACATTAGGCCATGGAGATCTCTTGTATTTAGTTAATGCCTTTATTATTTAAAGATATTTTAATGATTTGAAAATATTGACAAACAAAAAAACAATTTAAAAAATATATTATTCGTAGTGCAACGTACAAAATAAAAATTATTAATACATACTAATGAGATGGTTGGCATTGTTTTTGCTTGCACAATGAATCAATGTCTGCCCGCGCACTTGATGTAGCGATACGGAGTATGCCGGATAGATGTTCGTCTGTCAGTAGTGATCTTAACTTTGACTTTAATGATTTTCATTAGTGAAAAAAGCTGTTCACAACAATATGTGCTGAAAAACAGCGCAACGAATCGAAGGGCATGACTAGAGATTTGGATTAAGACTCGGAAGTAAAATATTTAATATAAAATGTCAGAATGCTACTCTCCGCGAAAGCTCTCTTCATGTCACTGTTATTTTGGACCTAAATTAATTCTAGTTGGGACAAATCATGAACTTCAGCAGCATCAGTTCCAAATGAAAACATCTCGTTTTTATTTAATAAAACGCGCTAAAAACTACGTCACCCATTAAGATTCGTGTTAATTTCTCTTTCACGGACTGCCCAGTCTCAAAATAATCAGTAATAAAATATTTGCCTAGCATTAAACATAGGATGGAATACATATGTGCGGTTGTTATTAAAATTGTCACCTACTGAGGGTTTCACCAACCATAGTACAACAAATTACCGCTCAACAATGCATGATTAAAAAAGAGTTACGTGACACACTGAAGCGAGGCAATACCTCAAAGTGAAACACAAAAAATAAAATTTCTTGTGGATACCAAAACAGATAATATGACAGTAAGCCTGGACGTAAAAGGAAATGTAATTATTAAATGTATCTGTTATAATTGCCACTTATGTAGGTATTTACAAGCATGACACAAAAAGTTAACCGTTAAACATGCGTAATTCAAGAAACAGTTATATTTACAGGGAGCTCTATTGAATCGCTGCGGGAGCTGCGTGTGTCACGATATCAATTGCTGCCGATGCTACAATGATCGTTCTACGACTGGTTTATGAGTTCTGTAATAATAGTCGTGGCGCTCACAACCTAAGTTGATTGTGATTGGCTTATGTACACATGGGTTCTGGTAGGTGACCTAAAATCATTCTCACGGTGTGATCAAATGTGAAACTAATATCATTCTCACTGTATACTCAAATATCAACCCACTTGGTCTTCAATTTCCCCCCGAATTTTGTTGATCCTTTAAAGCCGGAATAAGTACTGATTCACCAAACAACTGATTTAACTCAGTCTCCGATCGAAACGTAAACAAGTATCACGGATGCAGTTCGAATTGCTTATTAAAGTTTGATAAATTCCCAGAGGATACTCCTGTTTGTTTGCCAATTTGGGTGACTTCAAATGAGGGATTACGTCACCGGTTAAAGACAATATTATTTTCGTGTGTATTAACTGAAAAAATAATGGTATATACATTTCAAGTCTCATGCTTCTGCTCAAGAGAGTTTGTCGTGCGGAAAACAAGTTGATATTTTCGACAACAAAAGGTCAAATATCAACGCACTCGTGCTTTTGTGGGTTCATTCAATTGAGATGGAACCTGAGAATTTTTTAACTAGACTTAACTCAGACTTAAAAATTTGAAACCATACGCACGTCCTCCCTCCCATGAAATTCCTTCGTTATCACTGCCTCTCGACTCCCTGGCTATCGAATAGCGTGGAGAAGATATACGAGGTTTGATACTGTCAGTACGCACCTGCTTTAAATATTGGTATATAGTAAAAGGGATAATATGGTTTTATTTGTGAAAGCTGATTTTATCTGAACAAGTTATGAAAGGGTGACGGGCCGGAGAAAAACCTTTGGCGGGTCGGATTCTAGCCCGCGGGCCATATGTTGGACAACCCTGCTCTCCTCTCTCTCCACCCACTCCTATCCCTCTCCTCCCTTTGATCCCCTCTCTTCCTACTTTTCTCAACCTCTCCTATCTCCATCTCCTATTCCCCTCCTGTCCTCATCTCTCCTACACTCATCTCTCCTACCCACTCTCTGTCTACCCATTTTATCCCCCTCTTTCTCCCTCCAATTCGCTCGCACCCTCCTATCCACCTCTCTCCGTTCTCATCCCTTTCTCTCTCTCCTATCCGATCTCTCTTTCCTCTTCGCCTCTTTATTTCCTAATTCCTCCCCTATATCCTCCTACCTACCATCTCCTCCCACTCTTCCCCTCCCCACCATCCCCCTCTCACTTATCCCCACCCATCCCCTTCTCCCCTCTCCTCCTCCTCTGTCTCCTTCCCCCTCCCCCCCCTCTTTCGCGATATCCTCTGCCAACCCTCGCTATTTATCGTGTTCTCAATTCCCCTAGCCCTCCTCCCTCAGTCGGTAAAGTGCTTCCACCCCTTCTGCCAACCCTCCCCCCTTCACTCGCAGATTCCCTCTTGCGGTGATCTATAAATAGCACAGCCTCTTTCAGCCTCCCCTCTCCAGCCTCACCACCAACATCACCTTAGTCCACCCTCCTCCTCTTCTTTAAGTCCGATCGCCTCTCCTGCACAAACCCATACTCTTATCCCCACTTCCCCTCTCTCTCCCTCCCTCGGTCTCATTCTCTACCTCTATTCCTATCTCTCGTTCCCATCTTCAATTCGCTAATCCTCGTTTGTATGCGTTGTCAATGCTCTGTCTCTCTCATTGGATCCTTTTAAACTTCCTTCGTTGGCAACGTACGAGATCCCTTAGAACTTATGCTGTTTATTCAGGTTGCGAACGTTAAGTTTCGAGAGAGGAAAAAAAATGTGCGCGCTTGCGAGGTTTGTAATAGGGAGGCGTGAGTGTTTTTGCAGAGGGAAGGGTCGTGTTGTTCGATGCGATTCGCGTTTAATAGAGGTTCGTCGATGCTTTAACGGAATGGATTAAAAATTGCCGCGTTTTTTCCCCGAATTTCGCGAGTTAAAAAAATGTTTCCCGCCATCTTTTGTAGGCTCGTTTACGGTTAAATCCTGATATGACGGAATACTGTTTTAATGAAAATGTCGTACTTAGGAAATTAAAGTGGTTGATTTCGGTGTGCCTTAGGAAACGTATGGTGATGCGCAGTGGAAACTGTTAATTTTTTTTTAATGATGCCTTCCCCGCAAAGTCAATTTTTTAGGCTTGTCTGCAGGTAGAGGGAAAACCCCAAGACGAACACAACATCCATGCCCGAAGCAGGATTCGAACCCGCGACCTTTGGATTAGAAGGCAGGCACACTACCTACCAGTTTAACCCGGCCGGCAAATTGCGCCAAAAATTATTCGCGGCGGAAAATTACACCCCTATGTCAATTAGGAGGCATAATTCTTGAAAGTAAGATTATGTCGTTGAAGTAAGGAACTCTGCAGGAACTTATTTTCGAAGATTTAAAACTTGTCTTTATTCAAACCGATGAGTAATGCCGTTTTCTTTTATAGAGTCTTTGGAGAAATTCCCGTGTTTACGGAATTACCTTGGCCCCAATCCCTTCCTTAAGAACGTGATTTTGATATTGATGCATATGAATCGTGGACATTCTGTAAATCGTGTTTTGATCGATGAATTTTATATGCCCGTGGTTATTCCATATAATGATGTAACTCGAATTATATTTAATTCGATTTTTTTGCACTGCCCATTGTTCGAATCAAACGTAATATAGTTTTAAAATGTTTACGAGCAAAATTTTTGTCATTCGTTTGACGTTGGTCTTAAAAAAAGCCGAGTGAACTCTGCAGTATTTCTTTTATGCTTACGAAGAAGAAGATCGAACGATGGCACTCACTATTGCTGTAGCGGGAATCGTTTATTACGCGCGTCTAATGGTTCATATGAAAATGTTTTTGGATTATTGCCGGAGTAAATGGAAGGGGATAGGGGACAGCGTTTCCCCCTCCTGCCCCCTCATTTAATGTCTCCTTCGAGACGCTAACTCATGCCGCACGGAAAAGTTCTTTCTCTCTCTCTCTCGGGTCGCATTATGATCTTCCCTTTTTCGCAAGAGGACTGCAGAAGTGTAGTAATAGAAGTCCCCGCGACTGCAGTACCCTTTCGCTCAAGATGTTTATGACGCGGGGACCTACAAGGGGATTAACCTGAAAGCGGTGGACCATATCTTGCAGTTCCATTTTACTACTCGAGGCATGTTTACGGCTTTAGGGTGCGCGTTCGCCTCCCGAAAAAAAATAAATAAACTTCTCGTTTTCCCATGGCAGGGAGTTGTTTCCTCGTGCGCCCTGTTGTCGTGGCAAATTTTTTTATCGAGCAAAGTTTTGTAACTCGTGTCTTCGTCTATCTTTCTTCTCATTTTCAGTTTTTTTTGTAAGCTCGAAAATTGTAGTCTTTTTTAGTTTATTTTCAAGAAGGATTAAAGTTGTTGCGAAAGCAGTGGGAAATGGAATAAGCAGAAAAAAATTCGCCGTCCTTCCGTGAAAATTTCCTAACTCGGTCTTGCTTTTCGACTTCTTAGACTCGGTGTCTACGGGTATTTTGATGCTGTTTCTCTTGTCCCTGATGTGATGGGAAAGTTTTGGATTCGGTGTCATCTGGATACCACGTTTCGGCTCCTTTCTTGCATAAATAAATAATGACGTTATGTAGTTGAAAATTTAACGAAGTGTGGAAAGAGTACCGTAGTTGAAGATGCGTTATTGCACCTTCGTGAACAACGAGCTGATTTCTATAGGTCAGTGTTTTTCAACCTTTTTTGAGTGGCGGAAAACTTTGGAATGGGAAAAAATAGGCGGAACACCTATATACAGATGCATTTATATATATTTACCTATAACCTTTATTATGTGCACTTAATAGAAGTACTTTCTGCTTTGCGATAGATGGAGTTATGATGTGAGAGCAAAATATAAATATTTTTATTTTTAAACATTAAAAAATTTAAATTTATAGAAAAATTACTTTCGGCGGAATATTTCGCGGAACACCTAGGCAATGCTGTCGGAACACCAGTGTTCCGCGGAACACCGGTAGAAAAACACTGCTCTAGGTGAAAAGAATAAATGCAAAATTGATAAGAAATTCGGGAAGTTTATGAGAATTACTTTCGACAGAAAATACGTTTATATGGAAGCAAGAAGACAGATTATCGGTATATCTGGTGTAATCTATTTATAAACGGAATTTGAGTTTAAAAGTAGGTAATTTTCATCTTACTATTCCTAGTAAATAAACATTTAATTATTTTATATTGCTTTTTCCCGAAGCTGGAGACATAATAGTACCGACCGCTCTTTCCGACACGAAAAATATTTTAAATTAAACTGACAGAAGGAAAATGCGGCCAAACAAGTACGTTTTGTACAAGAGAAGGCGTCGAGGACGAGTATACTCGTCATAACGCGTCAACACCCGTTGGAAAGTCACTTTGTCTTTTATCCCCCTCCTCCCCCCAATCCTTATTTTACCTCCTTTACATCTTATACATCGTTTTTTCGCCACCGGCGGCGACCATTTTAGGAGGTATGTACACACCTCCTTGGCATGCCAGTTGGAAACAATGGACATCTTTGACCCGGCTCTTGTGGGTCACTGCTGCCGGGGAGTGGTTCATTTTCTCGCGTGCGTGTGTGTCCGGGGCGGGGCGCCGATCGATCTGCAGCGTGGGTGGCGGGACCGTATCATCCTCCTCTTCCACGCCTCCTTACTCCGCCGCCTCCTCTCTTTCTATCTCTCTCTCTCTCTCTCGCCGCAGAATGTGTGGGTGTGTTGTGTGTGTGTGGGTGAAGTAGAGAACCGTTATGTCGAACCCAGGATCTCTCTCCCTCCCTCTTTCCGCTTCCCTCTCCATATATATATATATATATACACACATATATATATATATATATCTCTTCATACCTTTTCCTTTCTATCTCCACTCTAATCTTTGAACTATGGTTTGCTTATAAGAAGGGACTTCATAGTTTCAATTATCCTCGAATAAAGACGTTCTTATCTCTCCATCTAGCAGTTTCTTAC
Source organism: Uropetala carovei (assembly GCA_036926305.1). Lineage (NCBI taxonomy): Eukaryota > Metazoa > Arthropoda > Insecta > Odonata > Petaluridae > Uropetala > Uropetala carovei. The sequence continues at coordinate 4,712,207 of JAXCHB010000100.1, forward strand.
CCTCTCTCTTTCCTTCCTTCGTCTGTCTTTCCTCTGTCTCTTTTCTCACCTATTATTAGCGTCCCTTTTCCCCCCTCCCTTTTACTTCATCTTTGTTGCCTCTCCCTTCGTTTCCCTATTTTCCTTCTTTATTCCTTCCTCTTTCGTAATTCCATCTTTCTCTTTCTTCCATCTTCCTCATCTCTGTCTTCTTCCTTTCTTCTCTCCCTCCTTCGTCTATCTTATCTCCCCCGTTTTTCTTCTTCATTCCTTCCTCCATTTCACTTCTCTATTTTTCTTTTTTTTCTTCCCTCTTTCTTCCTTTCTTTCTCCCTTCTCCTTTCTTAACGCTTCTTCTTTCGTCTTTGTTCCATCCTACGGTTTCCTTCGTCCTTTTTTTGTAGCCTTTTCTGTTCCTCTTTCTCTCTTTTTTTCATCTTTTTCCTTCCTCCATTTCTTCCAACCCTCCTTTTTTCCCCGTATCATTCGTCCTTTGGATTTTATTCTTCCGTCTTCCTTTTTCTTCCTATTTTTACCTATCTTCCTCTTTCTTCGCTCTCTCTCTTTTGCTTTCATCTCACTCCACCTCCAAGCTTTCCCTTCATTTGGAACGGGTAGGACATTAAAAAAAAACATTCCCTCGCTTTTATTTGTCGATAATTTTGAAGAGTTTTCCTCCCTACTACCTCTTTCATCCTTCCCGACGACATGAAATCTGCGGGTTCACTATCCGGCCACGTCGTCGGTGCGGGTGAAATCGTTTTATATTCGTTTCCTTGGATCGATCGCCGGAGGTCTTACGGGTCAATTACCGTGCCGGAGCGGTTTTATAAGGCAACCTGTACGTATTTTTATAAATCTTTTTTTTCCCCCGTCGCACGTGGAAAAAATCGTCGCTCTCTTGTTTGTGTGCTCCGTCATTATTGTCGGTCTCGAGGTCGCCCTTGGCGTGTGGGCCGGCTTAAAATGGTTCTCGAGTTCGTTTACCGTTGGGTGCGCAGGCGATCGTTAATTTTTTTCTGTTCAAGTGTGCGTAATAAAATATCCCGTGGGTGATATAGGCAATTTGTGTGGGTTTAATAAGAATCGTTTATTGGGTAATTACCGCCGAAGAATATTAATTTGTAGGTGAAAGGGTTTATCTTAAGATGTAATGGAAGCGAGTTTTACTTGGTTGATAAGCGGGTTTTGCTTTTACACATTTACTTAAGCACATAATCCATTGTGAATGAGGAACGCGTGCATTTTCGTTGACTCGATGGATTTTTATGTGAAAATGTAATGAAAATTGATGAAACGCAAAGGAAGTTTTTCATTTAATTTCTGGAAGAATTCGTGTGTTCCTCCAGTACCGTTAAGAGTCATTTAATTGTTTCTGTTTTCAGAAAAAAGCTTTTTTGGTTAAGTTTTAGGGTTGAAGGTGGTGGTTGGATGGAATTTTAGGTTAGGAAATATATTTCTGGACCCATTTCGCTTTTATTGTATTTTTAATTAATAAAGCGGAGTTTTAATTAAGATGGGGATCTAATCTATGGACTCAGTTCCATGTTGCGTTCCGTAAAAAAAATCTAATCAAGGAAGAGAGTAGTGGGAAAATAAATAACAGCCTTTCCCAACTGTTTACTTATCCGTGTTAACTTCGCAAAAAATAATACCCTAGCGAAATTTTCTTATATCCTATTTTGTCGCGAAGTCGCAATTTTCCCGCTCGAATGGCTAACAACTTTTTTTTTAAAGTTCGCCGTCTTTCCCTGGAGGTATATCATAAAGTTTCCGGCGTATTCCGTTCGTTCGACCATTTAGGCGAAGCATTGTACGCCATCGTGCGAGCAGCGCCTTAATGCTAATGCACCGGGAGCAATCTTTGTCATGCGAGTTTTTTTTTCACGTTGCAGGAAGTTTTTTTTTAAAAGCTTCGAGGAAGGGGAAAAAAATCTTTTCCGTTCCTTTCCTCATTGTACCGCCGTCTCCTGTATATCGTCTTTCTCTATAGTCGCGGAAAAGGAGTTTTTGCTTAGCTCGTACGACTTTCGCGACTTCTTTCGGCCAGAGCTGCAACTATAAAATGGCTTCCTTTCGGAGTTCGCTTCGAAAGTAGTTGGTGCATCCGCCGGAAACCTCGGAGGCCTCAACGCGTCACCCCCGGTGCATTCTTACTTTTCTCCATTCTTCCGCCATTTTTTTTGTTTCTCCTTCCGCCGCGCTGGTGTCTTTTTTTTCTTTCTTTTTTGCGTCTCCTTATATCCGTCTCCCCTCTCTCGATGGAGGGCGGAAATTCCGAACACGCTTCTCGCAGTTTCCGCACATCTTTTATTTTTCCATCCGTCTTCAATTTTCGCCACGTCTATCAGCGGTGTGCTTTGTCGAGAGACCCGCGCTGCTATTCGTTTTTTTTGGACGGATCGTAAAAAAAGGTATTTATTCTACGAAGAAAGTGACCGCGTGACATTTTAAAATAAAGGGTAAAAATGTACAAATTATGTCTCTCTGATAGCCGCGTAAAAAGGTTGAAATACCATTAATGCCCTTCGGCCTCGTAATAGCCGTCGTCGTTGGTGACGCACCGGTAATAGATACTAAAAGGGGCAGAAATGACCATCTGATTTTGCATCTTTTTTGTACAATTTGGTTTTTGTCATAAGTTTGACTCGATAATTCTCTTTTGAAATGTTAAGTAAGGATATTAAATTCTGTAAAGCTTCGCTCACTTCATTTTTGCTGAGCCTTTTTAAAATAAATGATGTTTACGACTGTTTAGTTGCACGCAAACTTTAAAATGTAACTAATATTTTACCATAAACCTTTTACTTATTCGTATTTCTTTTTTGTATATTTGCAGGTAAGCCTCTTGACTCGTTACTTCACTTCGATAACTCGGTAAAGAAAGGGCGATTTTGTCAACTCACGGTAAGTGATTCAATTAATGATGTTTAGTCGATTTTTTGCTACTCGGTAGTCTTTACTTAGTATTTTGGATTATTAGGGAGCATATTTCTTCCTTTCGCCTTAATTTTATTGATATGAATTTATATAACCATTGTTGTTTTTAAATTATGTATCTCCGATGGCTATAATAGGTTTGAGAAAATCAGATGTGCGTTTCGGCTGCAAGGTAGTCGTCACCAGAGACGATACATCGATATGATTCTAAAACTAACGACGAATCACCACTGATGACGGCTGCCTTGTAGCCAAACAATTTGCATTGCTGTTGGAAAGAGGGTCGATTTTATTTTAGCCATAAGACGAGCGTGATAATTTTCGTAGGAATTCAGCTATGTCTGTAGTGCAGTGGTTCCCAAACTTTGTGAAGCCACCGAACCCATGTATTCAAATATTTTTTCTTGCGGAACCCTAAATAAGATATGGTAAACCCAATCGTAATAAAATAAACTTTAAAATCATTTTAATGTTTATTTGTATAGCTAATGTTTCTTTCGGTATACAATTTACAAGTGAGGCTCGTGTTTCCTGCTGTAAATAAGAGAAAGAAGAACGGAATCCCATTTAACTTCTCCGGAACCCTAGTGTTCCGCGGAACACAGTTTGGGAAACCCTACCGTAGTGTATCGTTCCGGTTGTATTTTTGTGAATCTTTTTAGAAAATCACTTTTACGGAACCTCGAATGAAGTGTTTTAGAGTTATTTTGGTAGAGTGCAAACTTTACATATAAGAGGAAAATTGTTTGAGGAAGGAGATATTTTCGTGATTCACCCCATCGGTTATGGTTTTTTCCCACGAAACGTTAGGAGAAAACGTGTTTTACGATTACTTTTATTCGAATCGTAAATGAACTTTTTTTCCTCGCGTTATTAAATTAAGTTTATTTATAGTAATTTTCTAGGCTCTGTCATATACTCAAAGTGGGCGCTCGTTTTCTCCAAACCGTCCTTTTTCGTCAATTCCGTTCGTTTTTAGGTCCAATTAAAGATATTCGCAGACTCTCGTTCCTCATCTCGCTTACCTAAAACGGGACCTTTTTGTATACGACGCTTCGCTTTTATTGTTTTTCGTTATTTCTTTCACAGCCGAACCCTTTTAGTCTATAAAAGTGCCGCGCCATTTTCTTTTGCGTTATTTTGGGTATAGACTAGGTTTACTCAGAAGTTTGGGTCGGCGTTGAAGGGGGGAGAAGGGCGGGGAGGGGGAGCAGAAACCTCGTGTGCGGCGAAGGGAAAGAGCGCCGTGGAATGCCTCCACGTTCTCCCTCGGGGGCATTGACGCCTCGCCCCTCGAACCCGGCTCTCAGACTTCCGCTACCCACACACCCCTTCCCTCCTTCCCCCTCGCCTTTCCCAGTGCTCTCCCGCCCATTGTTAAGTCGCGGCCGGAGCTTTTTTGCCTTTTCAAAGAGGGAAAAAGATTTGAAATTCACGTCATGTAATCTTACGAAGTATCCTTGGTATCGGCAGGGAAAAAAGTACGTTATCCCTCGAGTTTAAAAAAAAGGAAACCTTTACGCAACTTTAGTAAGAGTGACGGGGAGGTTGCTATTTATCCGCCATAGGGGGCCTTGGATATTTTTAGTTAATTCAAAGTAAGGGATGTCGTCGGGAAATTATTATTTTTTAATGCGTCTGGGGCGATAATGCCGTCAAACTTGTAAGGAACACAGGAAAAGTTACGTGTTATGGAAATTTCGAGTTGTAGAATGTCGTTTTGTGGTATTAAAAATGAGCCGTAAAAATTTTCTCCGAATCGCCCGAAAATTCGAGTTCGATATATCGCGGTTGCCCGATATATCGAACTTGACCGAAGAAGTTTGCATACATCGACTTGGTTTTATCGCACGAGAGCAAGAACGGAATTTTTACGTCATTTTAGTCTTTGTGGTAACGAATGTGTGGTCTCGCGGACTCAATGGGGCGAATGATTCTCATTTAAAAAAAAAAACTCCTTCAAAAAATGTGCTAACGTGTGCAGCACCTGCAGTAGTTGGGCGTACTTTCGAATTACTGTTATCGTTCTGTTTCACAAACGTTAATCCTCTGAATAAATGACCATGTAACCAGATAAAATAAATTAGCCGATCAGTGATGTCGTCGTCAATCAAATGCGTTTTTCCAGTGAGGGCAGATACTTTCTAGTTGTTCCACTCTTAACGTTCTATGTCCATGAAGAGCCATCCACTTTCTGTTGGATAATAGTATAACACTTTACTGTTAAATTTGTCGTTTTTACAGCGGAGAAAAAATGGATCTTTTTTCCTTCCTTTGACGAAAGAGATTTGTTCATCGATGTCGCAATTAGTTCGCAGAAGGAAGATCCTTTCGATTTACGATCTTTTCGTCCGGATGAAGATTCGTTAGACGTTGCGAAAACCCATAAAAGACGTCATCGAAATCGGCGAGGAGGGTTGTTTTTTACGTCAGAGGTGCCATTAAAACATTTTAAGCGCCTTGCTCGGAGTAGTGGTTAGGTAATGGTTTCGCTCCGGGACATGGTTCGTCGAGGGAAGTTTTTGACGAAAGGTCATGGTGTTCGCTTTAGGTGAGGATGCCATCAATATACATACGAAATGCTTTTTGTTACGGGAGAGCGTAAGTTGTTAAAATTATTCGAAGTGTCGTAGTTCGATTAGGGTGCGGGTGTCAAAACATTCCTGGATTTTTACTGATGGATGTCAGTAGGCGAAATGTGTCCGTTCTGATTTTGTACTATTTATTTAATGTTGCTAATAAAGAAAGAAAGAAGAATGTCTCCATTGGCGAGGTTGAGGTTAAATATCTCTATCTTGCACATGACCCATCTAACAGTTTTTTAAAGATTAAAACATTTAATTCACAATAATAACGGTTACAAAAATTGATGGTTAAATAAAACACTATTTGGAGAATACGGATTGTATACATTTTGATAAACCTACAAGATGATTACAGAATTAAATTTATGATAAAGATACTGATAGCAGACGCAATGAGAAAAACATTTGGAGTACACAGTATGTAATACTTGTGGAAAATTTACAGTGTTAACTGAAGCATTACACCCGCAATAAGGACGTTTACTAAAATTAAGTCTGACGTTTTTGATGCGCCGGGCCTTTTCACTTAATGACATATTCCGGGTTTTGGAGAACTTTTTAGTTTAAAAATATTTTAGCAAATTTAACAGCATACTGAGAAATTTCTTTGATTTGGAAAAATATTAAACTTAAGAAACGCACAATTTTAACAATACGTTTAATTTTTTTAAAGAGGTGTCGAAACAGTCGTTCCTAGCCCGATTTTCCTCTAGCCCTGTCATGCACGTATGTCTAATTAAATAGGATATCGTGATCAATGTTCTCCAGTTTCCATTGCGAATTCGGAATTTGCATTCCGTGACATTTCGTCTCGCCAATTCTTCTCACAACTTCGCTGCTCAGGATGAAAACTTTTCCGTCTCTCTCTCTCTCTCTCCCCCCATCACGTGCACTAGCTGTTAACGTCGAAAAATAATTTATGGTTTAAAGGTTCGAAGCGGCAGAGTTTAAACTTCTAAGAGTCCTTCAGTTTCGTCTCTCTTTTGTTCGCTCGCCCATTCCTTCGGAACGGAGCTCGTAATTTCCGTTAATTTTCACCCTTTACCCCCTCTCCTTCCTCCTCCCCCTCTCCTTTCAGCGGTTCAAGGGTACCTCAAGTTTTGCGCAACGACGATGTGTTTTTTTCGCGCGCCACCATTTACGTAAATGCCATTTTACCGTACGTTTTCTTATCTCCGCCACTCTTCCATTCTCGTCCTTCCTCCCCTCGTCCAATTGAATACGTAATTTTTAAAAAAGTTGGGAGAAACGCAATCGCACTTTTGGCTACAAATCAGCCGTAGTCAGTTGTAATTTTCTAGAGTACATGCTAAGAGAATTCAAATATAAACAGTTATTCATAAAATATATTATAAAATATTTTTATTTTCTTATTTACTTAGAATTATGGACTAATACAATTTTTTAAAACGATCATAATGATTCAAAATGCCCGCCTTTAGCTGCAACGCCTATTACAGTTACAATTTCATATCGTCATATAAGCATATCGGCTGCAAAGCAGCCGTCCTCGGTGGTAGCTCACTGATTTTAGGTTCTAATTTATTTTAATATGACCGTCGGTATATCATTTCTGATTTCGTAGACGAAATGCGGAAACGGGTTTCCCAAACTTTCTCAGGTAATCGGGTAAACGTATTTTTAAAAAAATTTTATTTCGTGCACAGGAATGGCCACATAATTCTTGCCCGAATCCTTCCATCGAAAGAGGATTAAAACAAAAAGAAGGAAGCTAGTTTCTCGTTCGGCAGACCTTTTTACTTTCTCATACGAAGTATCGAGAAAGTATTGTTATCGCGAAAAAATTCGACCTCGAGATTTTTACGGAAATATACGTTTTAGGTGTCGCTGAGTCCGGAAAAGTGGTTTTTGTAATGCCTTCTGTCTGTCTGTCTGTTACTGGCTCTGGAGCCTAGACGGTAGAGCGAAAATGAACGAAATCTCGTACTTAGGCATTTTATCATACTGAGCAGAGTATACATAGAAATGGTTGACATTGATCAATAATTAAGATTAGTTTATTCTACGAATTTTTAACAACAGTTCGATTTTCTCAAAAACGGCTCTAACGGTTTTGATAAAATTTCGCACAGTTACTTATGTTTACGTCTTCAATAATACTGCATAGTTCATATCTCTCAAAAAGTGAATATAAGGCTAGTTTATTCTAGGCACCTTTAGCAATAATTCGATTTTCTCAAAAACGACTCTAACGATTTTGAACAAATTCGTACTGTTACTTGAGTATACATCTTCAATAATACTAAGTATTTCATTTTTCTCAATGAATGAACATAAGGCTCGTTTATTCTTGGGCAACTTTAACAAAAATTTGATTTTCTAAAAACAGGCTCATACGATTTTCATTTTATAAAGATAACCAAACGACGCATTAGTACCTATATATGAGAAAGTTTGTACAATGTATGCTGTACCGATTTTTTTTAAGTCTAGCGTTACGACTCCTTTTAAGGAAACATATGCAGCGCGTTAAACTTTGTGGTTTCCCACGCTCACAACCTTGTCACCATTGGCCCCCATACCTTTAGCGCTAGCTCAATACCCCCTCCCCTCCTTACTCTGTCGACCGTACTACCCACTCCATTAAAACGTTCCCTCCTCCCTTTCTCTCTCCCTCCCTCCCCCCTTCCTCCCTCTCTTCATCCTGCTCCTTCTGGACCCGTGAGGAATGTGGGTGGCTAGCCGGCGAGAAAGATGGTTGGCTCTGATCTCTGCATTAGCCGTGCCTCCTCCCTCCGAGCTCGGAGTAACGGTGTCTGCTGTCTTTTTATTAACCCTTACCTCCCTCCCATTACCCCCTCTTATCTCTCTACGTCCTGTCTCTCCTCTCTCCGCTCGCATAATTCCATCTTTTACTACCCTTAGCCTTTTAAGACGAAGGGTGTAATACTACAGTGGAACTTCTATGAGTCTAACCTTAAATAGATATGAAAAAGTATTCGACTTATAGAAAATTCGTCTTATAGAATAAAAATAACGAAAATGTTTTGTTCTGTCAAGAATTCACTTCGAGTTATGGAAAATTCGAGTAATAGACGTTCGGCTTACAGAACTTCGACTGTATCATTTCGGTTGGACGAGGGGCAAGGTCACGACTTCGGAAGGGAGCGAATCGGTTAAATTTCTTTTTTTCTTTCTCATACGAAGTATCGAGAAAGTATCGTTTTCGCGAAAAAATTCGACCTCGAGATTTTTACGGAAATATACGTTTTAGGTGTCGCTGAATCCGAAAAAGTGGTTTTTGCAATGCCGTCTGTCTGTCACTGGCTCTGGAGCCTAGACGGTAGAGCGAAAAGAGTGAAATCTCGTAGGTACTTAGGCATTTTATCATACTGAGCGGAGTATACATAGAAATGGTTGACATTGATCAATTATTAAAGAGTAGTTTATTCTACGCATTTTTAACTACAATTCGATTTTCTCAAAAACGGTTATAGCGATTTTGATAAAATTTCGTACAGTTACTTATGTTTACGTCTTCAATAATACTGCATAGTTCATATTTCTCAAAAAATGAATAGAAGGCTATTTTATTCTAGGCAACTTGAACAACAATTCGATTTTCTCATAAACGGCTCTAACGATTTTGGTCAAATTTCGTACAGTTACTTAAGTTTACGTCTTCAATAATGCTGTATAGTTAATATTTCTCAAAAAATTAATATAAGGCTAGTTTATTCTAGACAACTTTAACAACAATTCTATTTTCTCAAAACGGCTCTAACGATTTTGATCAAATTTCGTACAGTTACTTGGGTATACGTCTTCAATAATACTACGTATTTCGTTTTTCTCAATGAATGAATATAAGGCTAGTTGATTCTTGGGCAACTTGAACAAAAATAGGATTTTCTAAAAACAGGCTCATACGATTTTCATTTTATAAAGATAACTAAACGACGCATTAGTACCTATATATGAGAAAGTTTGTACAATGTATGTTGTACCGATTTTTTTTTTCGAAATTATTTTCGTTAAATGGCCTCCTCACCTTCGGTAATTAGATTTTTGAGTTGTTTTTCATGTTCCAAATGTTCGCGTTGGTTTGATTTGTCGGAATTTACTCGAAATGATGGTAAAACTTATGAGGTGCTGATTAATTACTGCTAGAGGGGAACAGTTACTCTCGTGGTATCATGGATTTGGTCCTTGAACTTATCCTCACTGCGATCTGAACGGTTTTGACAGCCTTGCATAGGTTGCATCCTGTGGTGAAATGATAGGCGTTCGAAGCTAAGTGATGGGTACATATAAACGTGTATTTGTGTGTGTGTAATGAATGGTATAACCCTATTTTTCCGTGCTATTCGGAGCTGGTGTATGTTCACGAAAAATCCGGAGGGTGAAATTTTAAGGCAAAATTCTCTGAAATGTCTGTTAATAATAATCTGTTATAAAAAGGTAGTTACATAAACAAGTTACGTATCGTACTCACCCGAAAGAGGGCGATATCTCTTGATAAAAAGTTATTACGTTATTAATGCTGAGGTCCATGCTACCTACAGTAAGTAAACTTTCTATAATTAAATAATTGGCTTCATTTTATTTGACATTAGGACTTCTTTTTACGATAAATAAATAAATTCATAAGGAATTATTGCGTGAAATTGTTCATAAAGACAGCTCTAAATCGATATTATGAGTGAAAATATTAACGTTCCTCAAAACTCCAGGTTACCGTGGTAATCCGCACACGGGTAATCGAGGTTTTTACCTTACGTAGAATTACTTCAGAACGTAAAACGGAAGAAATATATATAAATATAACGAAACGTGAAAAGAAAATATATTTTGACGAAAAACTTCTATAAATTTCAACGCAGTACGGGTCCGCTCTGCCGCGCCGCGAAAAATTTACACGGTTTCATCTATTATTAGCCGTAAATGCAGTCGAGCAAAACGTAATCGCGCGGCTGAATTAATTGGCCAGAAAACGAACCGCGGGCGTTTTTTTCTCTTCACCGCTTTACCTCTCGCGGCCAGAAATAAATCGACATTCCGCGGTAGTTTCTAAAGAGCAAAACACTAGAGTCCGAATCTTTCTTTTTTTGTATCTCGCGTTCCCTCTTAATCGTCTCTCGTCTGCAACCGACCCACGGTAACACGGAGAACCTTTTCCTTCTCTTGTTTACGAAATCCAAAATGGAGGAGGGGGGAAAGAAGGAGGAGAGAGTATGAAAATAAAATCGCAAAAGTCTTCTCTCGCTAAGGAATGCAGTTTTCCTTTACGTCCTTGCGCGTGTGTGGGTTGGCACAAGTAATCGCAGCTTACACTCTTTCAGTGCTTGGAGGGAAGGGTTTTACCCGAGTCGTAATTCTGAGGTGCTTTGGAGTTCTCCTTGCGCTCCATTTGCTTCGTAGGAATGCCATCCGACTGCTTGGGGGTGCGCTTCGGTTAGGGGTGCCCAACGTGGGAGCCGCGGGCCACATGAGGCCCACTAAGCAGTTTAAATTGGTCCACCTCCAGTGTTTCGTAGTTGTTTTTATTTTACTTTCTCATACGAAGTATCGAGAAAGTATTGTTATCGCGAAAAAATTCGACCTCGGGATTTTTACGGAAATATACGTTTTAGGTGTCGCTGAATCCGAAAAAGTGGTTTTCGCAATGCCGTCTGTCTGTTACTGGCTCTGGAGCCTAGACGGTAAAACGAAAATGAATGAAATCTCGTACTTAGGCATTTTATCATACTGAGCAGAGTATACATAGAAATGGTTGACAATGATCAATAATTAACAGTAGTTTATTCTACGCATTTTTAACAACAGTCCTATTTTCTCGAAAACGGCTCTAACGATTTTGATCAAATTTCGTACAGTTACTTAAGTTTACATCCTCAATAATACTGTATAGTTCATATCTCTCAAAAAATGAATATAAGGCTAGTTTATTCTACGCAACTTTAACAATAATTCCATTTTCTCAGAAACGGCTCCAACGATTTTGATCAAATTTCGTGGGTATACGTCTTCAATAATACTACGTATTTCATTTTTCCCAACGAATGAATATAAGGCTCGTTTATTCTTGGGCAACTTTAACAAAAATTGGAATTTCTAAAAACAGGCTCATACGATTTTCATTTTGTAAAGATAACTAAACGACGCATTAGTACCTATATATGAGAAAGTTTGTACAATGTATGTTGTACCGATTTTTTAAAGATGGAATACCGCCAAGTGAAGGCCCATACAGTTATGTTTTTGGGAAGTAAATATTACTCAATTCAAATAAGCTTTTTAAGGTTTTATATTTGGTCTTTTCTCAAAGATATCGCTAAGATTGAATTTTTTTATTATTTTTAATATAGAAACGTAAAACTTTTAACTTGATTTTTACTCAGTGGTGCTTAAGAATCTCTGTGTAACTTCCGATTTGAATTTAATCCAGTCCGTCCCAGAATCATTGGCAATTTTCATTGCGGCACACGGAAGGATTTGCTGCCACCAGTTCTGCCCAACGTGCAGAAAAGATTGTTATAAGAAGTCCTGTGTTCGCGTAGGACGGTTTACGATACGGGATCGCTTCCAGTTAATACGTGTCATTTTCTGCCTAATACTCCTGACCGAAGGGTCGCGGAAGGTTCGCGGTCACTTCCGAGGTTCACTTCATCAGGTTTTTATACGATTCTATTACTCTGGGACAAGGAAGGAGGTCGGAGAAGAAAAATTGAGTCGCATTCGTGAGAGATTTAATGGTCGAGTTTTTGTTTTTTTATTTCATTCCTTCAAGGTCGTTGGATGTCTGCAAAAAGGAGTTTGGCGTCTGGATTGCGTATTAGCTATCGGATGCTGTGTTTTCCGTACTCATTTAATTAGAACGGCGGGGAATTGTCTCCCGAGATTAATCTGGAATTTAGGGTTTTTTTTTTTTTAACCTTTCTCAATTATTTTTCCCCGTCATATCGGCGTTAAAAATGAAAAAAATGTGGCGTGGCCGAGAATCGATCCCGGACCTCCCGCATACAGGTTGAACGGTTTATCCTTTTATGGATACGCGTGCTGTGATCGAGGTGGTCCAACGTGTATAACCTTTTTCGGGTCAGTGCATGGTCGCAGTGAAGCTTAATGTCTTATTTTACGCTAACAGAGGAAGATTTTTCACGCATGATTTCCCTCCGTTCTTGAGTTGTAGAGATAGTCGATACAGATGCTGCAAGGATTAAGGAATGTGGTTTCCGACCCCTGATCGACACATCTGTGATCATTTCCAAGATGGTTATTAGACGACAAAATTCATTTTCGTTATCGATAATTACTCATTTGAGCATATTTGGCGTTTCGTGCGGAAATTCATAAGTGTTCAGTACTAGTCGGCGAATCCTTTATAAATGATAATCTTGTAGCGTCATGGTCGATCGTTAATCTTAATAATTAATCTCCTAGCGTGGTCTGGGCTGTCTTCCCGTTTTATTAAGTAGATTTTTAACATATCCGTTTTCCACGTGCAGGTCGAGGACCGATTAAAATCAACCCCCTTCTTAAAAGGTCCCGGATCGCGTGGTGGTCCTCGTTCTCATTGCGCGAGGCGCGCTTCACTTTTTTTTTTCTTCTTCGAGGTTTTTTTTTCAAATGTAGAGGCGATTGAATCCACCAACCGGTTCATCGGAACTCTTTGTAAAAATCAGTCGGTGAGATCTTTTTTCCTCTCTCTCTCTCTCTCTTCAACATCTTCGAAGACCTCTTTTCCCTAACGTACGTCCTGTCCTCGTTTAAAAAGGCCGCCGAGAAGAGAAATGCGACGAGATATCGAGGTTGAAGAGTGTAGTGTGGGGGGTAGCGGGTTCGAATCCCGGCGATTGCCCCCTCCCCTACGACCGTGTTACCTATTCGCATTTGCCGCGTCTCGTTAAATTACCGGCCGATCGTTTCCGCCTTTTTTTTAATCGGTTCGTCGGAATCGGATTGCGGGGTCGAATTCTTCTTCTCGGTAAACTATTTTTACGGGGTCGACGCGTTTTCTCAAAGCTGCCAAAGAAGTTTATTCTTTCATTTTTTCCTCGAAAATTTATATCGCCGTTTATGCATGCGGTCACGCTCGCTGAATCGATCCCGCGAACGGTGTTTTCTCTCTCTCTTTCGGTTCGTAATTGGCGTCGTTTCCTTTTTTTATCGTTCTGATCTTTCGGGTAATTGGATTCTTTCGAGCCGATTCGATTGAGGTGTCTCTCTTTACGATTCGGTCGGTTTTTTCCCCCTTTAAAAAAAAACCCGAGGATTCTTTTCGTTGATTTCGTCGGGGATTTTAACGCGTGCGATGAAACCTCTCCAACACTCCCGTTTCTACGAAAGTTCTTTGGAATTGTCTTCACTTCGGGTTTTTTTATACGTCATTAAAGGTCGGACGATATATTTCTAATTAAATCGCTCGTATTTAAAATCGATGGAATTCTTACGCCTTGGGTTGACTCCGAGGATGTTGAAGCAGGATTCTTATAATTCGCGATCCGTCTGCGATTAAAAAGGGGATTTGAGCGGAAGATTTTGCGGGACGAAGTAAATTCTTTTGTTTCCTTTGAGGTGTTGTTTTTTTTGCGAGATTTGAAATTATTCATTCCTGCATTATTAATGGAATTCTCGCCTCTACTTTCTCTCTCTCTCACTCCCTCTGACTCACTCATTCACCGAAGAAAGGTTAAATGTAAGAAGAGACGAAAAATTTTCTGTTTCGCCCTAATATGGTCTTTGTCTGTCTGTCACGCGTCTTTCTCTCTCCGTTTCACTACTTTCTCGCGTTCTTTCTTCGGAGAATGTACGTATTTCATCCCGTGTTCGTTGTCGTAGTTGATATACGGCTCTGAGGAGCAAATCACGCCCCGTTCCCCCCTCCTTCACGAGCTTTAGAACACGCGACCTTAAAATTAAAAAAAAACACGAATTCCATTGTCTGACGGCCGAAGTGGTTCGATGGACCGTGAAAAACTCTCCGGGCATTCCAGCTGGAGCATTTCCGCCGTGTCGGTTCATTCTCGTGACTTTTCCTCGAATCTCTTTCTTTCCGCGGGGCGAGGAGCGCCATCGGTTGGCGTTCATAGGGATTAGGATTTCGCTTCGTCATAGGGAGAGGGATTCTCGGAATCGCCGATTGCCGTTTTCCTCCTCCTCTTTAACTCCTGATACAGCGAGAGAACTCGTTGCATCAGTGTTATTTTTAGAACTTCATCTCTCTCTCTCTCTCGTCGAGAAATGCCTTTCCATATACGGAATAAATCGAGTCTCGTTTTTACTTTTTTTTTAAACAAGCGCCGGAAGCCCACATCATGGGTGCGATTTACGGAATCGGCGATTTATTATTTCGCGATTTCTGGAACGGAAAAGGGTGTTTTTGTTTTGTTAAAATAACCGGTCAATTCGTAAGTGTAATTCGGAGAAGAATTTATGGGAAATGAATCCACGAACTCCCGATTTGATCGTGTTGCATCCATTCTGTCTCTGCAGTTACGGGATGTTGTTATGGGAACCGGGGATCGGTTAATTGCGAAGGAAGGCGGATTTTTTGGTTGCCGTAGTGAAAATCCGTTTTACTCGGCGGTTTTCCGGATAAAAAAGAGCTTACCCGTTTCACGTATTAATTTACGAGTGGTGAAAAATTGTCTTAAATGTTGGGCTGGAAGTTGACAAAAGAGCTTGTTTATTTTTAGGTATTCCCTTAAAATATAAAGTATGACTGCGGAAAGCTGCATCTAATATATTTAGCGGGGTGAATCTAGTGTGGCTTTTAATAAGCAGTTTCGAAAGGATTTTTACATGCACGAAACGGACTTATTTGCAG